>CM047879.1:15481757-15685505 GCA_026212405.1 Petrea volubilis
TTTGAGCTCAACTTGTTCACTCATCAAAAATCAAAATAAAATCAAATAAACTCTGAAACTCATTTATTTGAATTTTGAACAATAATTTGTTAAATTCGGCTGGCTTGTACAAGATTTTATGGTACTAACCAAAATAACTGTCCAACGCTGAGTATGTTATGCAGTCATGTTAACCATCCATCACTGGCACCTAAAAATAATAACCAGCAACCAATGGTGGATTCATGATAATTGTTTTACACAGAACAATGGTCAAATGATATTTCTAGCCATCAAAATCATTTGAACACAACGTAAAATTAAAACCCTACTTCTATGGGTGTGCTCAAAACAAAGGACCTAACTAAAATACATCAAAATTTACAAATGTACAGATAACAAGCCTCTAATCAAATACAAGGATTCCAACCCAAAATAGCTCATTCTTGCCGGTCACTTTTTTTGTCTCATTTCAACATCAGGATGGAGAAGTCCTTCAAATTCCAGCTGCACAGAACAACGATCAATGACCACGAGACTTCAAAAAAACAAGCACAAAAAGAGGGAGGGGGAAGGGGGGTTAGGAATGATAATAAATTGTACCGATGCTTTATTATGTTCCAACTTCATCCTTCTATACTCTTCTTGTGCGCGCTTCGAACGAAACATAGCCTGGACCTTCACAACAGATCTCTCAACACGCTCCACAGCTTGTTCTCTGCTGGCTTTGAAGAAATCCTCTTCCACATCACTATCTTGATTTGGATCTTTGAGAGTTTCATCAGATTGTAACTGAAACCCACGAAAGCCTTTCCTCTTGAGACGCCAACGCAGTATTGCTTTCTCAACTATCCCAACTGACCAAACAATTTTACAGTACTGCCTCCTGACTTGGTAACCCCTGAAAAGAGCCTGCAGTTAAAGAACTATGATCAGGTACTTTCCAGCAGAAAATTGATATCTATGCGTATCACAATCTCAATATACCAAGTTATTATATCCAAACGAGGGATAATTACACCTACGTCCCCAGGGTTTAGTGTAAATACACTGAGATTACCTGAGGTTTGCATAATTACAGAAATCACCCCTGCCATCTACAGCTGCACCCCACCTTCCTCTGAGGTTTGCATAGTTACAGAAATTACCCTTGTCATCAACATTTGTCTTACAGCTATAACCCCTTAAAAAATTGACAGCAGGAGCTGTCTCCGTAATTATGCAAACCTTAAGGGATCTAAAGGGTATTACACCAAACCTGAGGGGATGCAGGTGATTATCCACAAAGAAACAACAATATCTAAGGTAATTCAGTACTATCAATTCCCTAATAGGTATCCAGCAATAAAATCTCAATTGTGGAGCTATATGATCCACCTTTACCTCAGGAACTCAGTGACCCAACCACTCCTCAACAAAGGGGGCACACACACATATATATATATATATACATATATATATATATATACATATATATATATATATATCCACTTACTTGAATTTTAATGGCCTGATGACGCAAGTTAAGGAAATCTCTCCGCATCTTCCAAGTACGGAATCTGTACTGGATTCTAGCAGCAGCCACCATTTGTTTGCGTGTTTCATAGTTCCGGAAAGCATGCTGGATCTTCATTGCTGCAACTATGTTCCGTGCTTCGTCCTCCGGATTAGATGCCTCAATTGCCTGAGTCCGTACTTTTAGTGCATGCTCCCTGAATGCAGCCTGAATACGTGCAGCTGCATCAGCAGCCGTCCGGTAAGCTGCAAGAGTATCTTTCAGATACAACTCCTCCTCAGTGCAATTTCCAGGGTTCACCGTGTCATTCATGTTAGTTTGCAGTGACCCACTAACATTTCCAGCCAATGTCATATCCTGGAATTGGGCCACTAAAGCCTTCTCAGCAAGATAACCAGACAAACCACTATAACCATTTCTAGAAGCAAGATCAGCAGCAGTGCATCCACCGGGGCTTTGTGACGTTGGATCTGTGACTAAATTTGCCTTTGCTCCAGCAGATAAAAGGGTTGCCACCATTTTCTCTCTGAAATTCAAGAAAAGGAAAAACTTTTCAGTTACAACTGAGAAATATTCTAAGATCTCAGCATATAATTAAGTAGAGCAAACTTAAGCACTATCATTCCTGGACAATTTATGAATCTACCTTCCATAATATGCAGCCCAATGTAGAGCGGTCCATCCAAATTTATCTCGATAATCCAATGATAAACCAGACCATGAAAATGGGTAAATTGCCCATGTGTAACCCAGGATAGCACACAAATGAATTACACCTTGACCTTGTTCATCACGTTCAGAAACTTTATGCCCTGATACAACTTTTTCAAGTAACCATTCTTGTAGTCTATTCTGTAAAGTCAACTCAAACAATCTCTCTTTTGCCTGGGGAAAAGGCATCTTGGTGTCTTCAATCATTTTGCTCAAACACACCCAAACATCAGATATGTGTGAAGTTCTCCGGGCAAAAGCTCTGGCTTCCTTTAAGGCGGTTTGGGATACATTAGAAGAAAAAATACTCAGGTCCTTAGATGATGAAAACAACAAATGAGCAAGCCTCATCTGAAGTTGAAATTCTTCCCAATCACTTTTATCCTCAAACAAAACCGTACCCCTGGGCTGTACAGGAGCACGGAATTCAAAAGTTAAGACTTGACTGACAGGTTTATGCCCATCAAAAGTCATGTAGAGGTTAACAAATCCAGGAGTTTGAGGCAAAATTGAACAACGAAATACTCCAGCTTGGACAGATTCTGCTGGAAAAATTGAATCTCCACATGCAACATACACTTTCGAGTCTGGGTGGGGAAAATGTCCTTCATGAAAAGCCCCAACTACCAAGATCTGCATAATGATAACTGAGTCAGCAGAACTATTATGTAAAACAACCCTTTATCAACCTATGCCTAGTTAAAATCCAAAGGTATAAATGACATGACAGAATCAAGAAAACAACCAAAAAAAAAAAAAGGAAAAAGGAAAGAAAGAAGAAAATTGCACAATATTACTTTGAGAGAGTCAAAGTGATCAAATGTCAGCTGTTAAACAAAAGAAACTTCTTTCTTTTTCCCTTTTAGTGCAGTAGCCAGACCAGGGGTTTACCAGCGGCCGGTAATGCTATAATCTGAAGAAAAATGTATTTCCAGTCCTGGCAGATTTTGATGTTGCATGTAACAAATTTAATCTATTCTCATTTCATTTGAAAATCTTCCTAGGCCTTATTTTATTGCCATGACCTTTGCCCTCCAAAAACAGCTACTCTCAGTTTTGCCTTTGCATCTAAGTTATTGGTCAATTGTCTTCGTGAAAACCAGTTAGCATTCTTTTATGCAAATTATCCAGTAGTGTACCAACAGAACAGACAAAGTAGTACAGTAAAGAGACAGTGAAAAAGAACCTTTGTTTCTTCAGTTGAAAGAGCCCAAGCAGGTGAGACATCCATTATGTCGAACATCTGCCCCAGTCGAGATGGGCAATGATTATTCAACATTGGATACGTGGACTGGTGACCATTCAAAACTGAAGATTCTAGAGCTTGATTGCCCACTGATTCTGGAGAATCAGCAATGCCATATGTTAACCACCTTCCAAAACTGTCCTGGGCTTGCCAACCATTGTTGCCCAGATTATGCAAAGAACCAGCTCCACCTGAAGGCACCAGTCCAGAAATCATGCCCTCTGAATTTATGATTGTCTCTCCTCCCACTGTCTGGTAGGATACATAGTTGGGAACATTATGATTAACATAATTACTCCCAAGAACTTGTTCAGAAAAGCCATCGGCAGAACTTTCTGGGGATAACTTGCTAGTTGATAGGGCATCATCCTGTAACCAAAATACTTATTAGTGATTCTTAACCAACAAAAGCAGAGATCAAGTGGTTCATGCTTTAGATTGTCCAAATACAGATCAGGGAAGTGAACTCGGTCAGTTGTTTGATTAGCTCGAAAGAAACTAAACAAACAATGGGACAGAGAAACTAAGCAACATTGTGGCCATTCATCTCTCAATTTGTAATCTAAGATAGAAAAATAAAATAAAATAAAATTTCAAAAAAAAAAGAGAAATGTTGCATTCACATGAACATGACTGGAAACATATCACTGAACCAAACCACAGCAGTTCAAGAGCATGAAATCGCCCTCACGTCATAGAATGCTGATACAAAACTCAGAAAAGCTACATATCATGCCTGTAATCGCAAACAAAAGCTCAAATAGTCAGATGACACATCAACTTAACTTGTTAAACTTTTGTGTCATCATGTATACAGACCTAGCTCAAAGATTGTGAATCCTTTGCCAATCTTACTTTGTTTGAGATTCATCAAATCATGACTGACATAAGGATCTAGTTTTGTCTAAAATGGGATTTAATAATAATACCAGTACATTCATTATCAGATCTCAACAAATCTCTGTTAGAGACATGCAACTGAAAAGAGGATGAACTAGAATAAAAGACAGTAATAAATTCATAGCTCCGTCAACCCACCACCACTCAACCCAAAAGAAAAAGAAAAAGAAAAAGGCAGTCAACCACAAGGTCCACTTACACTTATTCTGTAACTGCTCATCTGATATTGATTTGGCAACTGAAAGCCAGCAGTGTTTCCTGCGACAGGAAAATGGATGCATTAAAAGATTAAACCATTAGCAATTTCTTGAAAATAGAAACACGAGTTATACCTTTTTGGGGTGAATTCAGCTTGTGGGGATCATCTGGCACCACAAGCTCGTCCCATTCAAGTGTATTTATCTCATGTAGTCTCTGTTCATGATTTTTAACAGTCATAATGACATTATGCTCTGGAAAATCATAAAGAGAAGACAGTAATGTTAGCCATGCCAGTGTGATATTCGCACCAAATCCATAGGCTTGAAATTTATATTTCATTTCCAGCATACATCAAAATCTTTGTGAAACAAAGTTATTTCTCAGTTTAGACAATCTTGTAGTTCTTTCTATTTGCACACAGCTAAAGCCTTTTGGCTTTCTGAAAGAATTGACCTATTTCAAATAGAAATAAACATATAAACCCATCTCTGTGGTAAAGGAAATTAACTATGCAGAAACTTTAAATCACCTGAAAGTGACATGCTGTCGCCATAATACACTTGGTCTAATGCAGAATCAGATTCTTCAGACACAGGCAATGGAGCAGATGGATCAGAGCCAGCGGAATTAGAGTTAGAATTTACAGGTGTGGCTGGGGAACTCTGCACCTGCATCAAAAGTTAAACAAAATTAAGTTGCAATAGCATATTTGTTTCTTTGAATTTATGAATTATGCACACAGATTTGATTTCACGAAAATGAGGGATGTAAAAATTGTAACTCGAGAAAAGGAAGAAAGATAAGAGAACTACAGATAATGTTAAAAGCCACTAAATCTTTGTATCTAAGGCCAACTCCAGATATGTTACTCTTGAGGATTAGAGGGGGCTCTGGGAGAAGTTGGAATCATGATAAGAATTAAAAAGATGCCAGAAATGTGTTATTTAAAAAAATGCACTGTCATATATATTTCTAAAGGCTAAAAACATTAATTATACAAAATAAGATTACTGATATGAATTATTTAATGATAAAAGACAAACCTCTTGAGTTTCACGATAGTGCACAAGGACAATATGTTCAAGAGACCTGCAGTAGATGTGGGAATTAATGGAAATTCAGTTTGACATAGAGCATGATCCTCATTCACATATCGACAAAAGACTTCATCTAATTTCAATGTCGAAATACATAAGAAATAAGAGGGGTTAGTTAACCGCCTAGACTTATACAGGGTTCAAGGGTTCCATACTTGTCAAGTAGCCAATAACATCTGCGAACAAAACTTGAGTTGGCTTCCCCATGTGCATAGTATACATGAATTCTTTCTTCATTGCCTACCTGTATCCCAAACAATAAAATACTTGCATGTCAATACAGGATACAGTACAAGAGAATTCTAAATATCAAGTGGTAGACCAACCCTCTTCGTGCAGAAAAAGAAGCACAAGATCTTACACTGTAATCAAATCACCACAAACAAAATAAGGAAATTTAAACAAGAAACGATGCAAACTACTCAAAAGGAGATAAACTACATAACCCTTTCTACTTAAATTTCTGTATGACACAACAAATAAAAGATAATTCAGGAAACATCCTTTGGACATATGAACATTTTTCTTTTTCTTTTTTGGAAAATCCTATAGTATCAAAAACAAATCTCTAAAGTATTAATCCTGAAATTCCCATCTTTGCAGTTATCAAATGGGCCAGAAAATTTGTTTAAACCGCCATCCAAAAGGTAAGGTTATAACTTCACATTGGCACCATCCAAATCCACAGGCTAGAATTCAAGTGACAAAAAAACAAAAAACAAACAAAAAAACAAAAAAAAAACCACAAAAAAAAAAAAAAGAATTGCGATAGTAACACAATAAATTGCAAAGCTCTAGATGCCAACGTAAATTTTCCATGGCTTAATTAACTATCATGCAGCTCCTACAAAATTACTAGTTGACATAATGGGCCAACAATGTTTCATTTACCCTGATACATACAACAACATAGCTTCGCTGAAAATAAATTAACCCAGAAAAGAAGAAGGTGCACCAGATGCACGCACAAGTCTTTGCTGCTGTATGTCACGTATTAAGTAAAGAAAGACTATACTTTTAAGTGTTCATGAGCTTCTTTAACAGTTTTTCCATCCTTTTTCTTCTTCCAGTTATGACCATCTTTCCGAAAATTCCGGAGCTTCTTACGGTCAAATAACAGAATCACGCCACCTATTTCACCATAATGCAACCACATTAGTTAGTCGTGCCGCAATACCTTCCACAATCCACTTCATCTCAGACATGCCCATTCAATCAAACGTAAGAATTGAACAATTCGGATATTTCAACTTCATTTCAGCTAATTTAAGTGTTGAAGAAACATGTAAACCTACAAAAGTATTACTTTTTGGCAAATTCACCGGCTTGACGTGAACAGTGAAATAACCGTGGTTACAGAGTATTGCATGAATCTCATTCGGTCGCAGCCATCTTGCCTTGGCTTCCTCCATCATATTGGCAACATCCAAATCTGTCCATGAGACAATGGTCCAATTATTACACGTTGCAAAAGCATGAAAATGAACTTAAATACGTACAGCAATCAACCAATTTACAGGCACTCAAACAAGCATGCAAGATCAACCAATTTACAGGGGCACAACCGCCAAAACAGTACTTCAACAAGTGACTTCCAAATTCAGACAATATATTAACATGAAAATATCCAACAAAATCTTCCTAAATAATCAAACATAAGTACATGCAACCCACTTCAATCCTATGCTAGTTTATCACAAACTGGGAAACTACTTTCCACTACATAAATAATCTTGACAACCAACCCAATCATAAACACAAAACCCACAAAAAACCCAAAAATTTCCCGGCTAATAACAAAGTAAAAAACCCTAAAAACCCACGATCCAACTGTAAACAACCGACTTCAACGACCACAAAAATCCATTCAAAGTTCACAACTAAAAATTACCAAAAACAAAACCCCAAAGCATATCGATACATGGCTGACATACACGTACCCGCCATGGTGAGGAAGCCATGAATCTCCGACCCACTGAACCGGCCCGTTACAGTGTTATGCGCCATCAATCAATCGATCATTCGACGCACAAACACTGTCAAATTTCCAGATTAAACAATTGATTTCACTCTCTCTCACCTAGCTAATCAAGAATCAGATAAAGGTCCAATTTTCATTTGTACAGTGGAAAATTGCAGACGTGAGAATAGGAGAGAGAGGGAAAGAAAAACAGGTGTGAGAAAATAAGGGGGTGCTTTCCAGAGTGACCGATCAATATCCAATAGCAGCCGTTGTACTTTTTTCTTGTATTGACGTTGAAATAAATATTCTTATGCATTTCATAGTGTAATTTTAAATGGGGCAAATTGCAGATACCACCCTGCGTTTAGATCTAATTACTAATAAAAAATCTGTGTTATAAAAATTAAGCTAAAATTGTTATATTTCATTAAATTAGCACACCATCGTTTGTGGTCACTATGTCTAAATAATATATATATATGTAAAATATACTTAATGTTTTATACTATACAAATTCAATATATACAGAAAAATAAAAAATATACATTACAAATATATAAAATAATAATATATGTGACTAGTTTTCATATATACGCAAACATTAGATGGCATACAATTTATATAATAATTCACACACACACACACACACACACACATCAATCATTCAAATTTATTTGTATTTATATGTTTCTTTTCTTAATATATGTCACCCTTGCCCATCACACCCACCCCCCCTCCCCTACCTTTAACAGACCCAACCTCGTCAAGATCTAGAAATCCCCCGCACCCTTCCTCTTACCAAGAAAGTGCCCCCTAACCTCACCATCCCCATGGTCATGAAAATACATCGACAATCGAAAATGCATGTTTGTGTGGGCAACTTAATTCTTAAATTAATTTCATAAATTAATGAAGTTTTATGGTAATTTGTGCTTGTGAGCTTTTTTGGTGTGGCCGGTGTATGTGCAATTGTATATCTATATAATGCATATATTATGTGTGTGTACATATTTGAATGTGTATTGGGGTGTGCACATATTAGTGTGTGTAGATTGTGTGGGGGTGTTGTGCGCTATGTTTTGTGCTTTTGTGTGTGTGTGTGTGTGTAAGGGTGGGGCGTAGGGGAAGAATGGAGGTGGATAGAAATTTGGGGAGATATATATATCTATATAAAATTGTGGTTAATATTGAAAATTCCCATGAAATCAATTTAATTTGGATACCAAAATTTGATGTACCAAATTTACCCTTTTAATTTATTAAACATATGCAACAAAAAAGCAAATAGAGAGGACAATATTGTAATATCACAATCGAATATGAAAACTCATGTTCTCAACCCACTAACCACTTTCTCTAATTACAATTGCTTGATTTTTTTTTTTTTCCTTTTTGTGTTTATTCTTTATTGTCGTGGCATAATTTCGAACGAGTATCCGACCTCCTTTCTCGGGGCAAGATGCCTTTTACTCTCCAATCGATTCCCCTCGAATCCTCCCGATCAAACTGTTTGACGGTGTCAGACTCCACTAACTCCTCACCCCGTTGACCCAGGCAGGTCGTTATCTCTCTCGGTTCAAAACCAGCTCCTCGGCTCTTCTGGTCGACACATTTATCGACCTGGACCATGACGAGCCCAACGGATCTCTGTTGACATTAAATGCTCCGTCAGACAAAGTATGGGGGAGCCACCTAATCCCATACCTCATTAATGGAACGCCAGCTAGCGCTTATGGACCCTACCATTGGGTCTACGGGTCGCCCACGTCGGTCCTCAACGACCTACTTAGCCTGATGGGCCTACAGGAATGCGATCTACCTAGACATAGTATAAATACCCCCACATTTATGATAAGACGCATGCATTAATTACACATAGCACCCTTACTCTATTCAAATCTCTCCAAAACTGATCCACTGACTTAAGCATCGGAGGGTTTTAGTCGAGGCCTACCTCGGCTGGCTCACGTTGTCATTTCCCTTATTGCAGGACCAACTTCCCGTTCGAATATCATCACTTACTCACTCGACCTGAGAAACCGATCGGTGTCGATCAGCTCCTAATCCGACCCGCATCATTTGGCACTGTTTGTGGTGAACGATGACCCTGTGTCTCTTCCCAAGTTCATCGACAGGGGGGCTTATGATGATACCATATCTTGTCTCACATCAGAAGGAGTCTAGGGACTTGGCAAGCTTATAAGCTTCAATCCCTCTCTCACCTTGCAAGGCGCCTTTTCATCAAATGACAAAACTCCACCGTCTCAAGGTGCAGGACCATACCTCGTAGGGTCGAGCCTCCATGTTCGGCGACAAATTTGGGCATCATTTATCATGTAATTTTATTTCATATAATTATTTTATTTTTAAATTATTATAATTTAATAAATTATTTCAAATAATTCTTAAAAAAGTATTATTATAAAAGAAATTTAATAATATATTTATATTTTCATGATAAAAAAAATTAAGTACTAAATTGAAATATATATTTTTTATATTTTGCATACAAATAGAGTGTGCGGTGTTGCTAGTAGTAATAAAAAAGAATGAAAAAAGACAACAAAGAAATAAAGAATTAGATTTGGGATTAGAAAAGTAAATTTATAGACCAAATTTCATCCATTTTTGCAAGTAAAGCGCGTGCATCGGATTTTTTAGGGCTTTCATTCAAATTTTAGAATTCATAGGGTTTTTTAGATTATATAATTTTTCACATGGTCGTTCTTGTTGGTTAGAAATCATACAGCGGAGGTTGGATGCAATTTATTATTTTAAATGTGTTATTTTTATTTTAGAAATTATAAATACGTTTTGGGATTCAAAATTTTGTTATAAATATATAAATTTTCTCGTAATAGTCGATTCAGCCGTGAAGAGGTACTTATCGTTGAACCTAACAAAATTTCTCAATCAATTATGTTTTTCCATCAATATTCATAAAATATTTTCACTTTATATTACCAAAACCACCACCTAACATCATCATTTATAATTTGATGACACGACTTTTGAAAAGAAAATAATCATACTAAATTCATATATAATTTCTACATCTTAAACTTATTAAGACCACGTGAATCTCATCTCAAAATTCAATTAAAAACACAAAAAATACAACTCCAATTTACGTCACATCTCTATGAATGAAAATTAATAAGGATTTTGTTATACTGATATATACTTCAATGGTATTTGTAATATTTACAGGATAGAATCTAATTTGATGGACATCTTAATTATGTGTCTTAATAACACTGATAATAAAATCTAATCCTTGTTGCAAATTTTTATCGGCATGTTGATACTTGATAATAAAAAGTTTTTAAATGTTTTATTTAAAATTAGACATCACTATCTTTTATGGGGTCAGTTAGTATGTGATCATAGTGTTTATTATTTGAACTTGCGCAACTTCTTAGTTGGCATTATTACAATACCCTACAATAATTAACGTTTTTTATGTGCTTGACTTGTGATATTAGCCGTGTGTGTTTGGTTCACCTTATATTCATATAATTGTGAAATTAATTATATGAAACACTTTTAGAGAAGTATCAAAAGTCCCTTAACAATCATTGACTAAGAGAAAATTGTGTTTTTTCCCACTTAAGTGTAGGGCATCACAATATCTATATATATATATATATTAGTCTTAGCTATCCAATTTCAATCACTGATCAACTAATTCAGATTGAGTACTACAAAAACTCACTTAATTTTGAGAATGCAGTTATGCTTAATACAGTTATGCTTAATAGAGAGTTTTACAAGTCCAATCAGATTCGGACCCAAATTTACTCTATTAGGAACTATTGAATTGGGGAAAAAAAAGGACAAAACAATTTGGGTAGGTCAAAAGTAATGTATAAGTCATATGAGTACTATTAAAGTGCGTAATTAATTCAATTAAACAAGGCGTCTATGACTTATGAAGATGATGACAAATGAAGAAGACGAAGAAGATCGTTTTTGTCCAGTCACTGGACCTGAAGACACGTTTAAAAGTGGTTGGGATTGATTATTGTACTTTTTAGAAACCGAGGCATATTTAAAAATATTGTTTTTGAAAAACACAAAAAAACGCCATTTGGTTAATGTTCTGCAAAACTCATAAAAATATATATATATATATAATCTTCAATTTATCTTGTGGTGCATATAGACTATAGACTCGAAAATAATTCATACTTAGGTATCATGATTCTTAGTGTGCAACAACACAAAAACAAAGAAAGAAAGGAAAAAAAGAGGGGTTTTAATGTCTTAAACTCATTCCCCATTCTTCTTTCTTTTTCTATTTCTTTTTTTTTTTTTCTTCTCAAACCTAATTTTACCGTACATAGTAAATCATTCGATATTGAGCAATTTAACTGCAAAGATTCGTCACTTGATGAATACGTTTATTTCGATTTCCTTTCCTCTTGTTAGACAAACAACTAATGGTGTAGCACATAATTTAGCTTGTCAATCCTTTGCTCTTTGTGAAAGGATTGACATTTGCCTCGATATGTGGGAGAGGTTACTTATTTAGATGTTGAAAGCTTATGATTGATAAAGGCGTCGTTTTATTTAAAAATAAATAAATAAATAAATAATTTACTCCAAACACATAACGATTGTAATTCATTCATATGTGATTAGCATGTTTGTGACCAGAGTCGACGCGAACTAAAATTTTCTTCATTGCTCACACACAAGTCACGTGATAGTTGTAATTCACTTGCTACGTGATTGATTTCAATGTGTTTGAAATCGATACAACCTATAATTTTGCTCCTCACTTATACATTTGAAAAATTCACCAATCTTAATATAAGTATAAGTGTGATTGAAAAAATAATTTAATTATCAACTCAACGCCGATGGTTAAAAACTTACATTTGTTTGATTTGTGAAATATAATAACTAAATTTGAATACATTTCTTAGGTTGATGAGAGTTGAAGTTTGACTCGAGCTCAATTCATTTGCAATCCAACCAAATTTTAACTTAACTTCAAATTCTTATAAAGGGATCAAATCAATATTGAACAATAACTTAATCGAGTATGGCCTATTCAATTACACTCCACATTTTACGAAGTCAACCAACAAATCCTTATTCATTTACTGAAATTTGTAGGGTTTTGTCTCACTATTTTTCTTTATAAAATTTTAAATCAAGATATATATATATATATATATATATAATAAAATTTGTTGTGAACTTGTAACTTTTGGAACTGGTTTCTATTTTCAATTGTCTTGGGGATATATTTTGAGAAAATAATCATATATTGAAATTTATTTTAACAAAAAAAATATATATTGTTGTATCGAATGAAATATTTTCTGTATTATATATTATTGAATGCGCGATACATGATGAATTAATATTTTAATTTCCATACCAAAAAAATTGTGAAAATATAGGAATTGGATGTTTATGGTGATTTATAAAGTTTTATATTTGAATAATTGAATGCTTTTGTGAATTCAATTATTTATTACTTTTCTTCTATTTAAAACTTAATTAAGCAAAACAACAAAGGGGCGTCGCATGTAGGATAAGTTGGAGATGGGCTAAGGTTGGGCCCAAACCTGTCAGCTTAGAATCCAATTGGGCTTTATCACGATAGGCCCAATATTGAATGCAGCCCGTTTGTGTAATATAATAATTATAATTATTTGAATTTATTATATGAAATCATATTTTCGAAGAAAAATAAAATTGGAGATGAGAGAAATGCTACGTACTTTAGTTGGAGAAAGAAATGGGAGATGAAAAATTAAAATAAATAAATAAATAAGAGAGACAAAAAGGGAAAAGAAAATATTATTTCCTTTTTTTTTCCTCATCAACATTAATTTAGTTAATACATAATCATTGCATTTAAAAATGGTCTCTTGACCTTATGTATGATATAAATGACTTGATAACAAGTGAAGCTATTTAGAATTTTAAATAGGCATTTGCGAAGATTTAGTAAATGATATTAAGAATTTGAAAAATCAAACTTTGCACAATCGACTAGTATAATGTGTCACGCCCCTAATCGATGTGTATGATTTGTTGTACGATGTACACACAATGGCTAATTAATGTACGTGTCGTGTCGTAGAGTACTAGCACGATGCCTCATCATTATTTATAATTTATAATTTTCAAACGCCTACCATTTTAAAATTTTAAATGATTAGAAATTTCAAAATAAATATTAGATTATCAAAAAGTCTTAAGGGGCGCCTTCCAATTAAATTTATATTTTATTACTTTTCTTTTTTGGTTGTCAACAATGAAAACTTAATCCTCACAAAATTTCCAAAATTATTTTTCTATTCTTTTTCTTTGTATAAAGAATATTTATTTCAAAGTTGTTGCAAACACCCACAATGACATATCCTAACTCATCCCACTATGTAGATTAGGGATAATTTTTATATCCATTCGGTGTACGCTCTATTAATGCATTAATGTATGTAATATATTTTCAGATATATAACATACATTTAAAGAAAGTGTTGTGTTCTTTAATAAAATAAATTAAAAATTTATATATTAATTATTTATCACTGAAATTCGTGTATGAGTGAGGATTATATGAAGTTTGGTTTTTTTTTTTAATTTAACCCAAAAAGGTGTCATGTTTAAATTTTTGATCTGTAAAAAAGATACTATCAAAATCTAACATAACTAGCCATCGACGATGGCGAGTTACTAAAATATTAATAAAATTTATAATAATTTAATATATTTGTTGGGAAAAAATAATAATAAATAATAAAACTCACCAATATTGTTGGCAAGTTTCGAAAAAAAAGAAAAATTAAACTCGCCATCCCGGTTGGCGACTTTAATAAAATATAATAATTTTTATCCATTTATAATATATTTTTAAAAAAAAAGTATAATAATGAAAGTCGCCAACGGTATTGGCAACTTTCAATTTTATTATTATTTTTTTAATATTTTATTTTATATATTAATTCTAAGGAAAAAAAGGGCGGAAGTCGCCATCACCAATGGCGACTTCCTTTAAATTTTCAAAATCCCAACTGTATGTAATAGATGTATTTTTAATAAAAAAATGTCATGAACTTGAAATTTATTGTTATAAAGTTAAATTTATTGGCGATTCTGATCAATGAGTTTTGAGGTGTGGGTCCTGTTCCAAGATGATAATCAAATTGTCATCAACTTTTGTTAATCCTCTTTGGCCTTTAATTAATTAATATATAATGCCTTTTTTTTTCTTCTGAAATTGAAGTCGCCAACAGTGTTGGCACTTCAAAAGGTTTTTCAATTTTTTTTTTTTGAAATTGAAGTCGCCAATTCTGTTGGCGACGTCAAAAGATTTTCAATTTTTTTTTTTTCTGAAATTGAAGTTGCCAATAATGTTGGCGACTTAAAAAAAATTTCATCTTTTTTTTTTTCCGTTTTCCAAAACTCAACAGTCACCAATGACAAGTTTAATTTTTTTTTTTTTTTTCAAAACTCGCCAACACTGTTGGTGAGTTTTATTATTTTATTATTATTATTTTTTCCCAAAAAATATGTTAAACTATTATAAATTGTATTAATATTTTATTAAACTCGTCGTCGACGACGACGAGTTTAGGTTAGATTTTTATGGCACGTTTTTTACATGTCAAAAATTTAAATATTATACCTTTTTGTGTTAAATTTAAAAAAAAAACCATCCAGTATATTCAAGAATTTTTCGATAAACGAGCCCTTATTACAAATGTCATCATAAGATGAAAAAAAATGATATTTTCTTTTTTATTGTTTGATAAAAATTTGATGATATCATTAATTAATAATAAAAAAAGAAAATTTAAAGTATCGTCTTTTCTTTAAGTAAAACTTCAGTTGAAGAACGCGAACGGCGTTCGCCTCCTCTCTGTCTCTGTCCCTTTCTCTCACTCACACGCACGCACATTTCTAACTTTGTCAACTCTCTCAAATCTATACATAACCGCAAACACATACACACGGAGTATTAAACGCACTAGCAGACCCTCGGAGACACGCAGAGCAGCGTCTGGAGATGGGTGTTGTGGAGAGAGACATAGATGATCTGCCCAAGAACCCAGCTAACTACACGGCCTTGACTCCACTCGGCTTCCTGGAGCGGGCCGCGCTGGTCCACCCGACCCGGAAGTCCGTCGTCCATGGCTCCGTCACCTACACCTGGGACCAAACTTACCGGCGGTGCCGCCAGCTCGCCTCCGCCCTCTCTCGGCGGGGCGTCACCTTTGGTAGCACCGTGAGTGATTTTATCATTTTTTTTTGTTTCTCTTATTATTGCTTAATTTAGCTACTCGTTTGTTACCGTATTTGGAGGAATTAATTGTTGAAGTTTGAAAATCGATGCTAATATTTTGCTGCGAGTCTTGTATGAATCGAGCCACGTCTAGAATTAATCCGGTTATTTCATTTTTGTTAATCTAACACTGTTATTTTCTCATCGAATCTCTGGGTTTGTTTGTTTGTTTTTCTTTCTTTCTTTTGTTTATATATATATATATATATATATATATATATATGTATATTTCACAAATTTATAGGAAAACTTCAATAATCAGCTTGATTCCGCATTTTAGGTATGAATTTATGAGCTCGCCAGTAATGGAGGACCTTGTTTCTGGCCGATTATTCAGGTTTTCAAAACGTCAACTATATACTGAAGTTGAAGCAGGTCTAGATTTGTCTTTTATTAGTTCAATTTTCAGACATTAAAAAGAGTTTTCTTGACTTTAACCCATTCAAAAACCGGGCCCATTTATTTAATTTGCTTTCTTTTCAAGTTCTTGATTCTGTGTTTACCTTAAATATCATACTGTGATAAATCCATCACTTCTTGTTAATTACTTCTTTTAGCTGGTATTGTACTTCTGTTTTAATATTAATCAAGTCTCTTTAGGATAAATGCAGAGTACAGGTTGACCCTTATGAGTGTGTGTGTGTGTTTTCTGGAATTGTTTGGGGCATTGGCATTTATGTTTCTGTGGTTTTTTAATTGATATTATTATTATTTTTTTGTTTTTATATTGAATGGAATTTGAGGTCAATACTAATCAAGAGTCCTGTGATGAGAAGGATAAACTATTGAGTGGCTTATATGAGCGCACGTTCTATTTTGTAGGAGAAAAAGAAATAGATATAGCATTGACTTATTATCCAGCTATTTTGTAGTTCATCCAATTTTATTTTCCTAATACTTTTCATTTCCTTGATTGAGATTTTCTGTCAACTAGCTGACTTAAAATAGATATAACAGATGCATTTTTTTTGTTCTTTGTATATTGTTATTATTTTTCTTATAATTTACGTATAGAATGCAACCTTTGGGAGAACTCATGAATGGTTGACTTGAAGTGAAGGGTGCTTGTTCTAATTGGGAGTGAAAACAAACTAAAATATTTTGTTATTCACACTACCATCTCCTTCAAGTTTCAGGATTGATAATTCGATGTAACGAGATGGAACTTCCTAGAATGGGAAGAAAAAAAAAGTTGAAGAATGACAAAAAAGAAGAGATGACGGAAAATCTTGTTTCATGCAAGGAACTTGAACGAGTACTTCTATTGTCGAACTCTTTTCCTCAATCAAAATGGATTTGATATTTCGGGTTATGATTTAG
Source organism: Petrea volubilis (assembly GCA_026212405.1). Lineage (NCBI taxonomy): Eukaryota > Viridiplantae > Streptophyta > Magnoliopsida > Lamiales > Verbenaceae > Petrea > Petrea volubilis. The sequence continues at coordinate 15,498,999 of CM047879.1, forward strand.
TTTGTTGCTCGACACTTGATTGACAATAAATGCGACATGGCACAGGTAAAAGTGCTCGTGCACAAAGGTTTTATGATGGCAACAACTCATTAGATAGCATAAGAAATTATGGCACTTGATTGACAATAAACGTGACACGGCACAGGGTAGAAGTGCTTGTGCACAAAGGTTTATGATGACAGCAAGTTATTAGGCAGCATATGAAATGAGGTATTGATGTTTAACTCAACTATGTGTTCAGTTGTATGATTCACCTAGAGTTTTGCTAAGAGGCGACTGTAGTTTTTCATCAGCAGTAACATAGGATTAAGTGAACTCAGTATGCTAGGTGTTAGAACTGGCTATAGCACTCCGTCTTGTAAAAATATCGAAACCTCTCTTCCAAGCTTACAACATTATCTGTCAACTCTCTTTCCTTTGGATTTGAACTGAAATTGAAGGCATCAGACAAAAACTTGGTTAACATTCCTAATTTATCGCTTGCCTAGTTTTTCACTATTTTTAAAATTTTCTAAGGACAAGGATGTTTTGATAATATGCCAAACTTACAGGGATGTTTCAGATTTGGCCTTACGTTGTTTTAGATATGGTTGGCTGTCAAACTCATTAATGTAAATCTTGTGTATCGTAATTTTGTGCAAATTATGAAATTATGAGAAAATGCACGAGAAATAAATAGAAGGCAGAGCTAATTGTTATCTGTGTTTTCTATAATGACAGGTTGCAGTGATTGCCCCAAACATTCCAGCTATGTACGAAGCTCATTTCGGGGTTCCAATGTCCGGTGCTGTACTAAATGCCGTCAATGTTCGCCTAAATGCACAGACGGTTGCTTTTCTTTTAGGACACTCACAATCCGCCGTTATCATGGCCGACCAAGAATTTTATACTCTAGCAGAAGAAGCTTTAAAAATCATGGCAGATAAAAGCAAAGGAAACTTTAAGCCTCCAATTTTAATTGTTATAGCGGATGAAAACTGCGATCCGGAGTTGCTTCACTATGCACTGGGAAGAGGAGCGGTTGAATATGAGAAGTTTCTAGAAACGGGTGACCCCAATTTTGAATGGAAACCACCACAGGACGAGTGGCATAGCATAACTTTGGGTTATACATCTGGCACGACGGCTAGTCCTAAGGGGGTCGTTTTGCACCACAGGGGGGCGTACCTCATGGCTCTCAGTAATGCTATTGTGTGGGGGATGAGGGAAGGAGCTGTTTACTTGTGGACTTTGCCCATGTTCCATTGTAATGGGTGGTGTTTCACCTGGACTCTTGCTGCTCTCTGTGGGACAAGTATATGCCTCAGACAGGTATGCTCCTCTGGCTTATAGAGGGACACCTGAGTTTATTTTGCTGTTTTTAGTTATGAACGTGAGATACTCGGTCCCTTGGCGATGCTTGTCTTGAACATCTGTCAATGCATGCACATATTCACGCACGTATCTTGGCATGTCTCATTACTTTCTCTAGGCAAATAATGTTGGAAAGAAATGTGATTATTTAATTTGTCATGATCCTATTTTGAGAATGAAATTAAGTTGTGTTTTTGTTGAATATGCAATAAATAAGCATATTTTCATTGAAAACTCGATTGAGGATGGAGAAACAAGAATACAGGCGTTCAGGGTAGATTGCACCCAATGCATGTCGCTCAATCTGCGCTGATCTTTTGCATTCCATCTGTTTAGGTAACAGCTAAAGCAGTCTACTCAGCCATAGCTAATCTTGGTGTGACCCATTTCTGTGCTGCACCCGTTGTCCTCAACACCATAATAAATGCCCCAAAAGACGAGACCATCCTACCCCTCCCCCGTGTCATCCATGTGATGACAGCCGGTGCTGCTCCACCCCCCTCGGTCCTGTTTGGAATGTCGCAGCGAGGCTTCCGAGTCACGCACACTTATGGGCTTTCTGAAACTTACGGGCCATCCACGATATGTGCGTGGAAGCCCGAATGGGACTCACTGCCCCCAGAAGACCAAGCCCGCCTAAATGCCCGACAGGGTGTCCGATACGTTGCCTTAGAGGGCTTGGATGTGGTCAACACCCAAAACATGACCCCTGTCCCTGCAGATGGCAAAACAGTTGGAGAAATTGTGTTCAGGGGCAATGCTGTAATGAAGGGGTACCTCAAGAACCCCAAAGCGAATGAGGAGGCTTTCGCCAACGGGTGGTTTCATTCCGGTGATCTGGGCGTAAAGCACCCAGATGGTTACATCGAGATCAAGGATAGGTCGAAGGATATCATCATATCGGGAGGCGAAAATATAAGCAGTGTCGAGGTGGAGAACATTCTGTACCATCACCCTGCGATATTTGAGGTTTCAGTGGTGGCCCGTCCGGATGACCAGTGGGGTGAATCACCCTGCGCATTTGTAACGCTGAAGCCGGACGTGGATGCATCCGACAAGCATCGCCTGGCAGAAGATATCATGAAGTTCAGTCGATCGAAGATGCCAGCATATTGGGTCCCGAAATCGGTAGTCTTCGGGCCGTTGCCGAAAACGGCAACCGGAAAAATACAGAAGCACTTGTTGAGGGCCAAGGCGAAGGAGATGGGACAGGTGAAGAAGAGTCGACTGTAGAACACAAGATTTACTAGCCATTTGGGAAAATTCTTATTAGAACTTGGTTTGGCGCATTTGTTCCTACAGTTCACTATTGTGTTGTCTTCTTTTTTGCCACTTTGGATGCTCTGTTCCATTTTCTATTTCATCTCCTAGTTCATTACATAAATGCACATTTTATATCCCAATGCGTATTTAAGGAATGATTTTATATACGTCATGTACAATATAGAATAGGAGATGAATCGTATAACGAAATAGAGAATTTAGGGTAGTGTTCCAGATCCTTCCGTGCGTTTAAAATTAAAATTTATATCGATCTTTCTTTACTAGTTAAGGTTTTTATATCAATAAAAATGCGATTGTTGTTACAACATTCTTGAATGGCTATATGATCTAATTGCAATACTTAAATTTGATTTGTTATGCTTCAAAAATGGTGTTTAAATGAGTTTTTATTGATCAAGACTCGAGTTAAATACCAAATGATTTGACTTTTTTTTTTCATAAAATACAAAAAAAAAAAAAAGTCTATGTGAAGTGGCTTTTATCAGTTGGCCCTTATCATTCATTCATGCAATGATAGTGACTTTTAGCAAGAAAAATGTCGTGTTCCATGCACCAATGAATGCTAAGGATAAGAAGAATAATTGGTTGGCAATATAATCCAGCTCAACATTGAGATTGTCTTTTAAAAAAAGGATAAGAATGTTTTTTTCCAATCAACAATTCCACATTAAAATCTTTCATATTTTATTAAAATAAATAAATAAATAAATAAATAAAAAGATTTTGGAGAGCCTTTTTCTCATTCTTATTTTATTCTTTCCGAAAAGGAAAATAAAAACAAGATAAATGTCATGTGGAAATAAAATGGCACTTCAACCCGTGGACTTTTTCAAATCATTTATTTAACCCCTAGCATGAACTTGTGTTATTCGTCTGGTCAGCTTTTGAAAATGGTTTTTTTCGATTGTTGGGCATGTAATGTCAATTCTTACCCTCAATTAGTGAAAATATAAGTGAAATATTAACATTTTTTTGTAACTTTTTCCCCAAACGAACCCTTTTATCAGCCTCAAACGTCTTTTCTAAATTTTAATTAGAGTCAAAAAAGCTGCAAAAATACTCAATTCACTTAAAGTTTTGTTAATTGAGCAAAAATGATGTTGTACGATCCAAAACCAATGAAAAGGCGCCATCGGGCGATGGGGTAAAATAATCTATTTAAAAAAGTTAGGGGGTGAGATGTCTTTTTATTTAGTTTAGGGGGCATTGTGAACATTATATATTTCACCAGGGGTCATATGTAATTAACTTTAGTTTGGAAAAAAAATTATGAGAAAGTATTGTAAGCTTATATCAAATAGAAATACAAAAGTTTAACCGATAAACTTAAGACACGACTATGTAATAAAATATACAATATATTATCCATATTGATCGATTAGTTTACCTATATAAACTTATTTTTTTTCACAAAATATTAATTTATTCTTATGGATTGATTATTTTAATTCATATACTCAAAAGGTTATCGTTTTCATCTTGAAAACCCTAATCTTAAAGACTGCATTAAATGGGTAGGGCCTTCTTTATTTTTAAAATCATCCATTTAGGATAATTAGGATATATATACATACAATTTTGGCCACATCACGAAATTAATGAAGAAATGCAAAAAAACAACGTTTCACAATCAAATGGTTACGTATCTAGTCAGCAATTTCTAGCCAATGCCCTTCACAATTGAAGTTAGGTTTATAATTGAAATAATTTTGATACACACAGTCGACAGCATCAGAAATACAGTTTGAAAATTACATCCCGTCTTGATGAAAAACAAAATTTTGTTAAGTTGATGCATACTTTAGGAGCGTATTTACAACTTTTAAAATCATATGAACCAATTTGTAATTATACTATATTTCAAGGGGTAGAAACACAATTTGTCCTAATAAACTTATTCTGATGTTCATATAATATTATGGGAGTTGATACTGGTACTCCCAAAATCATTAAAGAAACTCCACTTTTACTTTCATAATGAAAAAATGAGTAAAATGTTCATCCACCTTAAAATAGAATTAAATACACTTCACCCTCAAAAAATATATGTTATGTATCATTTATCTCTCTAAACTCATAAAAGTATGACTTGATCTCCACCCCTTCAATTAAATATTTCAACAAAACTAACTTTAAAGAATTTATATTTACTTAAACATATTATTATCTAATATTAATTAAAAAAAGGCATATTTAAATCATAACTAAAAACACTAAATCCAATTTTTATTTAAAATAGTCAAACTTTACTTAGAATTTATACTTAATAAATTCATTAAATTAGAAAAACTAGAATTTTTTTTTTTCATTTCAAGTATTATTACAATAATTTAATAACTTAGTTTTATTTAAATTTCCTAAATCAATGAATTATTTTTCAATTAAAATTTAGAATTTTTTTATAGTTAATAAAAGATTTGAAGTTGAATTTTAGGATGTTAAATGTAAAAAAAATAGAGTGAAAATTATATAGATAGAAATGGTATAAGGGAAATTATTAATTTGCATAGCGTATAATTTAGGGGTGGTGAACTGTATTTAATTCTATTTTAAAATGAATGGACATTTCGATTAATTTTCAAATATAAAAATGAAAGTAAAGTCCTTATAAAAATTCTAATTATTCCACATATTCATTATGATGTTTTTCGTGAGCATGTAAATTTTATAAGAAATTGATTTTCACTTTGTTTGACAAGTTTTGATTGAATTAATTTTGGTAAATTAGTGCCTATGATTAAATAAAAGCTTTGCCACATGATCGGATAAACATTTAAAGAAAATCTATCGGTTTTAGTCATTTTTTTCTGCTCGATATTTGTCTTGATCTATTTTTTTGCTAGTGATCATTTACAGTAAAAATTCACTAGCCCACGCACATGGCTGTTAATTCATGAATTTAGAAATTAACGCAGAGAATGATGAACACTTGGACTGAATATGAGAATATGTAAACAATGAAATTAAAGTTGAACAAGAATTAAATTACGGGGTGAAAAATGAAGTTTTCTCGAATATTTTTATTCATAATCATATAAATTTCATATATATTTTTTGCCCCCCTATTTCCTTAAAAAAAAAAAAAAACTTAATCTAACTTGAGTAGACAAAAAGCAGATTTAAAATTTAATCTTTACAAGATTCTCTACAAGGAAAAAGTAAAGCAGCCTAATTTTTCAAACCGAAAAAACAAAGAATTTTAAAAGAATCTTTATACTTTTTTCCGTATCATCAATTTTTTCTCTTTTCTTATCTCAACTGCTTACCAATACACGTGGCGTGTATTGAGAAGTGCAACAGAGGGTATAATACGATTATATTACAGAAGATTCCAACTGATATTTGATGTTGAGTGTGTGTGTGTGTGTTATAAATTTTCGTACAAAAAGACACGAATCGTCAAATAGGGTCATAAAAGTTCCTTTTAATTCATCTAAATTCTAAAGTTGCAAATTGTTGATGAAGTAAATTAGATGAATATACCAAATAAAGTTCATATATCTTCTATATAATACTATAATTTATTGAATAATTTTGCGCGAAAACTTTAATCTAATAAGCTTGAATAATGTTTATTGATATTTGCAAAATTATCTCTTATGTGCACGTTTTTGTAAATATTCACTTTATTTTCAAAATTAAAATTTCTGGCTCCATTTCCACTTATCTGAATTCATTCAAATATTATTTACATGATGCAGTATTTATTAATTACAATAATGCATACCCTTTAATAACGAACAAATGCACTATAAATTTTATTTATGTGATGACGCATTTAATTTATAACAATTTCGTTACTAAATCCACTGTCGCATATTGTTTCTTTATTTTTATTTATATTTAATTCTATTACTAACCTATTACATATATCTTAAATATTGTAACAGAATTTTTTTCATCTCAAAATTTCTGTTAGTAAAATACTGCCTTATAATAATTCATTAATTTATTTACTGAAAAGATGGCTTTGAGTTTTGAACCCTGGTAATAGGACAACATTCACGGGGGAACGAATTTGTAAATCACGAGCTGATATATACATAAATTCTCTGAGACAAAATAACTACTACATCGACTTTTGTGTCAATTTTACGACTAATGAATCAACGTATTGTGTAAGAACTAAGCTAATTTGCTTATCAAATTACCAAAAAGTGAAACATGATAATGATATAAGATAATTGTCGTTCCAATTTTTAAAAAAGAAACAAAGAAGATGATATTCAAGTAATTAAATTATTAAATACTAAAATAACCCTCTAATGTGGGGAAATTTTAGCCCAGACCCGGTTTGACCGAATCAGTGTTAATCATGTGAAGAGTGTTTTATACTTGCCCTATGAATGGTCGATAATTTAAGAAGAGTGATCAATCACTTGACAAGTGCAATACACTTGCCATATAATTTGTTTAGTTGGGGCAAACCAGGTTTGAATTAGAATTTTCCCTAATATGGACCATCCAAAATATATAATAAGTAGATTGAACATGAAATTTAAATATATAGAAGTTTATTATGGATCTTTATTACTATTAGATTTTGTGATTTTATACTTTTAATTAAATATGATTAAATTATTTTTCATATTTAGTGAAAATTCGATTCCATTAATTTACAAATTTTACATTTTTAACACCATCGCGATGTTGACATGCTCTTAAAGAGTAATTTGAAGAATTTAAGTTACTTAATGCACATAACTTAAGAGTTTTGTACTTCTCCATACATACAACCAATATAATATATATATATATATATATATATAATTGTTTATTTCTACTTTTGAGTAATGCTATTAATTTAGAGTGTGTTAATTTGGTGAGTTATAATAGTCAAAATTTCACACAAGTTGGGTTTGTATTAAATTATTAATCAATATGAAACTGAAAGTACTCATGAAGTAGCTTTCAAGATTCAACAACCACATATAGGGTGCTCAAACGTTATCATTAATTTGCGTGAACTAATAATTCACATTATTGATGTATTTAACCAACAAATTAAAGGTAATTTGCAGGCTATTATTGACCGAAGATGCAAAAACAGCCTACTAATTCATAATATTATATATACATATATATATATATAATATACATATATATATTTAAAATTCTTTCAACTCCTTTTCCCGACTGAAATAAATGGAATATACTTGACGAAAATTTAATTCCATTTGCCAAGTTCTTAACCTTAATTTGATTATGGTTGAAACTTGCAGCTGCAAAATTCACAAAAGATATATACATACACTATACATACATATCTAGACATATATACAATGCTTGTGATCTATATAAACTAAACAAATGCGTGTTTTACTTACTCACTCAATATCATCAACACTTATACACATCTTCTTTCCTCTCTCTCTCCTCACCGTTTTTCACACACACACACTAACACACACTACATGAAGGACGTGGAGATTCAATCATGAATCAATAGCCACTATTTCAACACGAATCTACCTCTATATATACACTCAACCTCCCGCATTCTCTCCTCACACACTAGCTAGCACAGCAACACGCAAATATGGGACACAATTCACATACGAAAAGAAGTTTCCAATTTTTCCTGAACATTTCCCTCCTCCTCCTATGTGCATTAACGCTTTGCGAATCGCGCCCACCGTTCGCTTGCGACCCCAGCAATGGCAACACAAGAAACTTGCCATTTTGTAGGGTGTCGCTCCACATAAGAGACAGGGTTGGGGACTTAATCGGCAGATTAACTCTGCAAGAAAAGATTAGGTTGCTTGTCAATAATGCCGCGCCAGTCGACCGGCTCGGCATTAAGGGGTACGAGTGGTGGTCGGAGGCCCTCCACGGCGTGTCGAACACCGGCCCCGGCGTGAAGTTCGGAGGTGAATTCCCCAGCGCCACCAGTTTCCCTCAGGTCATCGCCACTGCTGCTTCCTTCAATGCCTCGTTGTGGGAGGCAATTGGCCAGGTTAGATATATATAATACATTCGTATAGAATGTGTGTGTGTGTGTGTGTGTTTATTTGTTTTATTTTTGGCTTATGAATTTCTTTTTTTTTTTTTTGGTGATCGTTTTTATTGATGGTATACAAAAATTTTAATCTAGGTAATTTGGAAAAACTATGTACATAAATATGTATCATTTTTGTTGGTGTCGTATTTGAGGACAAAATAAAGTCAAATTTCAATGCAACTAAAACTCTTGAATTTTGATTGGTTTAGAGTTTACAAAGTTTCACGCGTTCGATGAAATCTTGGCACTCTTTAACACAATTAAGAAATGTGTCCTCTAGTGGGCAAAATAGGCCACAAAAGTTTATTTACTTAATTAATTGCCTCTAATTAAGTCGCCTAATTAAATTTTTTATATACCATTTTTTGTTGATTCATTAACATCTCCCATTTATTTTATATATGACCCATATACATCATAAAACTTTTATTTTTTTTTAAATTTTTATTGGGGGGCTAATGAATATTTCCATTAAGACTTAGACAGGGGTGTAAGAATGTGACAAGCATTGCCTAGTTCTTTTCCTTATAATGCAGACAGAGACACTTTTGACAGGTTCAAGTTGCATGTGACTAATGACTAATTGTTTGTATATATATTTATACACATCATATAATAATGTAAAAGGCAAAAAATAAAGAACCGTCCAAAAAGAAATTATCAAAATGTAAGAAAACAAAATCCTTATTGGAGATGCAGCCGGTTGCTGAGGGCCTCTCTCTCATAGAGAGAGACAGGGAGAGAGAGACTCTCCCCCTTTCTCTCTCACATATATATATAGAGAGACAGATTCGCCCCCCCCCCCTCTCTCTATATATATATATAGAGAGAGAGAGCCTATATATATATATATATAGAGAGAGAGAGAGAGAGAAATTTGCAAGTTGCAGGGGCCTGGCTTTTTGCCCATACCTAATGTGTATCTACAATATAGCAAGGGGGTGGTTGGGGTTGGGGGTGGGGGGTGAATGGAGCCTATTTTGGAGGAGATGCTCTATGATTTGAACTATATTATCGGACAAACAATATCATTTGTCAAGGTAGAAATTATTGATTGTGTCTTAACCAAACTATATACATTATTAAATTATGATGAGTTATTTTGGGAATTTTTTTTGCATTATTCAAGTATATATATATATATATATATCTAACTAAATTGTAAATTATTGATTGTGAATGCAGATAGTTATAGTAAAATAAAATACTGATATCATTACGTGTGAGTTGAAATTGTTTCCCGTTATTGAATGTCATGACATATTGAGCTAGCTCTTTATTTTTCCAATTAACATAAAGAATTTGGAAATCCCATCTAAAAAGGACAAAACGAATTTAATTGGTTTAAGTGAAAGAGCTATATATTCGGTGAAAAATCATATTCTCTTTGAATCTTCTTCACATTTATCAATTTATTTATACAACTATGTCTAGGACCACTTCTAATTATGAATTGAAGAGTGAACTTTATTATTGGTTCTAACAAGAACTTAGCTTTTCTTACAAAATAAATATAAAAAAACATCAATTATCATGACAAAAGAGATTTGTCACTACTATATTATATAGTCCATACATATTTATTCTATCATGTCACAAATTATGTCATTATACTATATTATATATATAGTCCATACTTCAAGCATGTCCAAAGTTATTTGTACCCATCAAAGAAATACATGTCACACCACACAATAATGACTAGAGAGGGAGCAATTAGGTGATTAGTCTTGGTATTTTTACCTTGTCCGAAAACTTGTTTATAAATACATGCATGATCATAAATTTTACATTCAAAATAAATAAAATTCAAAATTATGCCCCTCTAAATTTTTTATATTGATGTTGAGCGTCGAAATTAAATTCAGGTGGTGTCTGATGAAGCACGAGCAATGTACAATGGAGGCTTGGCTGGGTTGACCTATTGGAGCCCGAACGTGAACATTTTCCGGGACCCTCGATGGGGCCGGGGCCAAGAAACACCCGGTGAGGACCCGGCTTTGGCCGCCCGGTATGCCGCTAGCTACGTGAAGGGGCTGCAGGGCAACTCCGCCGGAAATAGCTTGAAGGTGGCCGCATGTTGCAAGCACTATACAGCTTATGATCTTGATTATTGGAGTGGCAATGACAGATTCCATTTCAATGCTAAGGTATATTAATATTTTGCAATTTTATTTCGTTATTTTTGTGTTAATTAGTTGTTATTTTGCTACTAAGGAAATAGGGAGAAATGGAATATAATTTGAGTAGGAAAAAATTGGAGATTTGTGGAATAATTTTAAATGTTTGATGTCTCTTTATATATTGAGAAAATTAAAAGAAAATGAAAATGTAGAAAGGCCGGGTGATTAGGGATGAAAATGGGTCTATATATTTTAATTTATCACCCAATATGTATTTTTTTATATAGGCCATAAATGCATAATCACATAAAAAAAATATAAATACAAATTTTTATCAATCAATGTAATTATATTAAATTAATAAACAATTTATCCCTCCTTTATATATACATTTCTCGCGTTAATATAAGTCTGTTATAAAAATTTTAACAAGCCAAAACTCCGATTTTAATATGTTCACTTGAGTTCGACCGTTTGCCATCTCTAGCCATTTTGATATATATTTAAGTATTGTATGAATCATTCGATCATTTATAATGATATTACAATTTCACTTCTTAATAAATATTCTATTTTTCAATATTAAATGATAAAAATCGCCTCCGATAAATAAATTAGTGAGAGAGAATAATATAAAAGCAAAATTCACCTCGTACATTACAGGCCACCACCCATCATTTCACACTCCAAAAAAATCAATTTAGTCATAATGATCATTGCTTGCACGGATCTTCCACATCACCATTACTTTTCAAAAATTATGATCATTATCATCAAAATGGGCCCAACAATTTTGACACTTTTGATCAGAGTTCGTTGGCAAATGGCAATCCTCCCATGATTTTCACTAATTTAATTAGTTAGAATCTTCTCATCCTTGAAATGACCATTCCACTATTTTATACGTCACTTCATATGAGAATGGACCAATTCTATAGCATCTTATTTATTCGAGAATAAAAAAAATATATATTAAAATTCAAAGCATTTGATTCATATGTAAAACCAAATATCAAACAATTCAGATCGATAAAGCATATATTTTCCACTTCGAAGTTCGCAAAGGGGTATTAACGTAATTTGTCGACAGGTGAGCAAGCAGGACTTGGAAGAAACATACAATGTGCCCTTCAAGGCTTGTGTGTTAGAAGGGAGAGTAGCGAGTGTTATGTGCTCGTACAATCAAGTTAATGGCAAGCCAACCTGTGCCGACCCGAGTCTCCTTCGTGGCACTATTCGCGATCAATGGCACCTGAACGGGTTAGATTTTGTACTAATTTATAATTAAATAAAAAAAAATGTAGACCAAGTTTGAGCTCCATTCATTTGATTTTTTTTTTTTTTTTCAATGGACTTTTAAAAGGGGCTACTTATATTCATTTTTATTTTTGATTTCTTGTTAATGGGCTTAGGTACATTGTGTCGGACTGTGACTCAGTTGGAGTTCTATTTAACGATCAACATTACACTGTTACACCAGAAGATGCTGCTGCTGCTTCAATTAAAGCAGGTTTGCACATTTAATTAAGTTTTTTTCAAAATATATTTATTTTATTTGCAATTTGGCATAATTGGGCCTACAAAAATTATATTTCATTTATAGGTTTGGACTTGGATTGTGGGCCTTTTCTTGCGATCCACACCGAAGGGGCCGTAAGAAGTGGGAAATTAAGTGAGGCTGATGTGAATCGGGCCTTGGGCAATTTACTGACTGTCCAGATGCGTTTGGGCATGTTTGATGGGCCTAGGCAGCCATATCTTAACTTGGGCCCAAGGGATGTGTGCACCCCGGCCCATCAACAATTGGCCCTCGAAGCGGCTCGACAAGGCATCGTTCTCCTACAAAATCGGAACCGGGCCTTGCCGTTGTCCAATAGGCGCTACCGGACTGTTGCAGTTATCGGGCCCAACTCGGAGGCTACGGATGTCATGATAGGAAACTATGCTGGTATACATTAACATATGCTCCCTATAGTGGAATCATGGCCCCAACTATCTTATTTTCATGTAGTTTCTTAGTAACAAGTTATTTTTCTCTTTAGGTGAATTACTAGTAACCAATTCGTTGTTTTACAATTTGATTTAGGAAACCCTTGTGGCTACACTACTCCATTACAAGGTATATCAAGATATGTTCGGACAATCCACGAGACAGGATGTGCTCCCGTAAGTTGTGCCGATAATAGGCAATTCGGTAGGGCTGAGGCGGCCGCTCGCCAAGCTGACGCCACGATCCTAGTGATGGGCCTTAGCCAAGCGATTGAACGGGAAGGTCTAGATAGGGATGGGCTTCTTTTGCCGGGCCACCAACAAGAACTCATATCAAGCGTGGCTAGGGCCTCTAGAGGCCCTGTTGTATTGGTCCTAATGTCTGGTGGTCCGGTGGACGTCGCATTTGCCAAAAATGACCCTAAGGTTGCAGCCATTATATGGGCCGGGTACCCAGGCCAAGCCGGAGGGGCCGCGATTGCTGATGTTATATTCGGAACAACCAATCCGGGTATATGCCAATACATCCCATTTCAATATTGATTTTTTTTTTTTCTCAAACTCCAAATTTGAAAAATAATGTGACATTATAATTCATATTATGTACTATATTTTTTCAGGGGGAAAGTTACCTATGACATGGTACCCTCAGAGTTATGTATCCAAGCTGCCCATGACAGATATGGCCATGCATGCTGACCCATCAAGAGGCTATCCGGGCCGGACGTACCGATTCTATAAGGGCCCGGTTGTGTTCCCATTTGGGTTCGGGCTAAGTTACACAAGCTTTAGGCAGACTTTGGCCCATGGCCCAACATCACTTTCGGTCCCTTTTAGAAACCCAGAAGCTTTCAAGAACACCACTTTATCGAGCAAAGCAATTAAGGTTTCACACACAAATTGTGAGGCTCTTACCCTAGGGGTTCATGTTGACGTGGAGAATATTGGAGAAATGGATGGAACACACACATTGATGGTGTTCGCCTCTACGCCGCTCGCCGGAGAATCCGGAGGAGAGAAACGATTGATAGCATTTGAAAAAGTTCATGTGCTGGCCGCAGCGAAAAAACGTGTCAAAATCGACGTTAATGCGTGCAACCATTTGAGCATCGTGGACCAATTCGGAATTCACAGAATCCTAATGGGTGAACACAATCTTCACATTGGTGAAGATTTGAAACATACCATTTCACTCCAAAGTGATGTGGAGGAAATCAAAGTTTAATAAGTTTTAGGGTTTGGACACCATAAATCTCATTATGTGAGAGCAAAAATTGTAATCATGTTATTTCAATGCATTTGTCAAGCAAGTGTAAAAATGTGTGAGTGGTACTAATTATTATGAAATTAAGGAAATGAAAGAGTGATTAATATTAAGACAAATGTTTCTTTTGGGTACTATAGTATTTTTTTTTTAATTGTGAAATTTTATTGAGATTATGCTTACTATATCACTAATATGTCACATTGTGATGTCATTATCTACCTAACATAGTCCTAGCCGTTGGGAAACGGTCATATTGATTGATTCTTCCTAAAATATATATATAATAATTGATGAATATATATATATGATTTCTTATTGCAGCCAAAAATTCATTTGTAACGACCATAATATTCATTTAAAATTTTTGTTACAAAAAAAAGAGCCAGATTTGGTGAAATCCAAATTGATTATGTAATTAATACATGAATTTTACTTACCTTATTATACAATTTAAGAATATAAGTTAATCAAATAATAAATGCACTCGATGTGATTAATTGGATATAATCAAACCATATTACTACAATTCATGAATTAAAATATCTTGGAATCCAAGTATGCCTAAATTGACATAAAGTTAAATATTTATTTAACATAATTAATTGTTAATTATCTCGATAATGATGGTTGATTATGATGCAATAATATTACATATATTTGACGGTCGATAGCAACACAATCCTTGCAACTTATTTCAAAATTCCAACTGAAATAAAATATCTTGGTGTGAAAGCAAGGAAATTAAATCAAATTTCAAGATTTATGCCGCGACAATAAAAAGAAAAAAAATTAAAATAAAAACACGTGTGTTAAGCTTGTCCGAAGGCTCCCATTGATGTTGATGTCCTAACACCCTTAACTAATAATCAGAAACTTTTACTAATCTCCTAACGCACAACCACCCCGCCACACACACACACACACACACACACACACATATATATACATATATAATTAGTGTATGAAATAAAATAATATTCTTCTTTTAGCCCATCTACTCAATCCTCACACACACACACACACACACACACACACACAAGATAATTAGTGTATGAAATAAATAATATTCTTGTTTTAGCCCATTTACTCAATCCTCACACACTCACACACACTATAGATATGTGTACACATAGATATATATAACTAGTGTATGACATTAAATACATTTCTTGGTTTAGCCCTTTTACTCAGTCCTCCTAACAATACTAACCTTCCATTGTGTGTGTATGTATATATATATATATATATCTCTTTTGTTCTTGTTTGTTTTTTTTCATTTGCTTTCTTTTTCCCTTTGCTTGCTTCTCCAGTTTCCTCCAAATTAAAGGTAATAGGGATTCTCTTCTTCTTTTTATCTAAATCTTTTTACGTTTTGTTTTTATGTACTTTGTTCTTCTTTTTGACTAGTTTTTGTGTTTGGATTCTCTCTCTCTCTCTCTATATTCGTGTGTGTGTGTAAATTTATATTTGTTCAATCCTTTCCCAAGGCCATTTCCCATTTCCTCTGTTTCCCAGTGCCTTTCTCTGTAAATCTCTCTCTCTCTCTCTCTCTCTCTCTCTCTCTCTCTCCCCCCCCCCCCCCCCTTCTAAATTGATTATTGATGTTGAGTACTTATATATGTAACAGGGCAGTCTCATGGAGGATTACAAGAGAAGTGAAGATTGCAATGCTTCATCTCAAGATCATGAGGTACTTTTTTTCTGCCCATTAATTGAATTTTTGTTATTTAAATTGCAAAAATACGAGGCATCTGCGTGGGCGTTATTGTTGCGTTACATGTTACGTGTGTGTAATATATTTATGTATATGATTCTTCAATTAAGGAGGTTGAAATGATCAAATCCTGTCATAATTTACTAAAAAAAATTATGGACTTTCGTTTGTAATACGAATAATCTGTTATAGATCTTGAGAAATGTTTTGACATTAGGGGTCCGTTTGGGTATATTTAAAAAAAAAAATACTAATTATCAAGTCGCACTTTTAATAGTTTGATATTTTTTTTTAGTTAAACAATTATGCGTTTGAATGTAGTGATTTAAAGCACTTTAAAAGTGCTTTTATTTAAGTGTATTATGAATAGCTTATAAATAAAGTCACTTTTAGGCTTTTTAATAAAGTTGACAATAAAGCTAATAAAAGCAAAGACGAGTTTCGTGGAATTTGTGAAATAATATGTGCATAATATTATTACAACTAATAATCATAGCCTTGTATAGATTAACTTTATTCTTTTATTATCTATCTTTGATTCATATAAAATAAACATATCAATTGATTCTTTTTTAGATTAATGAGAAAATAAATTTGCAGATATATATATATATATATATATATATATATATATGCTTTTTAATTTTTATTTATATGTTATTTTTTGGTTGGATGTGGGGGAGGCCATTCACGTGCAAGATTGGTCCATCAATTAATTTTTGGATCAATATTCACTTTATGAAAGTATATATTAGCCACTCAATCTTAAGCAATTAATACTTACAAATTAATTGTGTTTAGAAATGTCGGCATGGACTAATTGCATTTGGTTGAGATCTAGTTTTGAATTTCCATGGTATATATTTTCCTCTAAAAATAAATTGAAAATTTTAAAATAAATCAGAAAAATAATATATATATATATATATATGTATATGTAGAATTATGTTGGATTTATAGCTAAAATTTTAGGAATTTTTTGCCGTTAAAAAGTAAAATTACTAAGTCAAATTGAGTTTGGTAGGCCGTTGAAATTAATTAATATCCTACCAAACCCTAAAAATTAATTTAGTGTCATAACTTAGGTTGTTAGGTATTAATTACTTTTTGCATGAAGTTGATTTATGAGATTAAATTTTTGGTGGTTTGATCACCTAAACTACATTGCGTGTCGATTTGCATCTTAGACTGCACCCATCAATAACAAATACGGAGGATTGATGCCCAAAAAGAAGCCTCTCATCTCAAAGGCAAGCTCCAATATTATTATTATTATTTTTATTACTATTATAATCGTCGTCATCGTTGTTGTTGTTTTATTTATTTATAAATTATTATTGTGATTATATTTTTTTATGTAGCATAACAAGCTTTAATTTCTTGAGGGAAAAAAAAGAGTAAGTAGAGGTTTTTTTTTTTTTTTTTTTTTTAATTCAGGACCACGAAAGGGCATTTTTTGACTCAGCAGATTGGGCTTTATGCAAGGTAATTCATTTTGAAACTTTTTTTTTTTTGCCTAAATTACTGGAAAAAAGTTGGAATATGCATATTATTTTCACATTTTATTCTTTTTTCTCTAGCTAAATAAATGAATATTCATGATAATTAACGTTAGAGAAATGGAGCACAATATACACCAATTTATTTGATTCTGTATTATTATTTTAAAAATTAATAGACAGAAAATTCTGAATTCCACGATATATTTGCTTGAATATAGATGCCATTTTACTAGTTTTTTTTTTAAATGTAAATTTGTTCGAATTATCAGCAAGGTGCAGGAGTTGATCAACAATTAACAGCAGCTATTGAGACATTACAACCAAAATTACAGGTAAATTTAATTATCGATAAAAATAATTAGCCATATGCTATTGTTTGAAATGTACTCTCTCTCTCTCTCTCTCTCTCTCTCTATATATATATATATATATATATTGTATATATAAAACAATAATTTATCTTGTCGATCTATGATTTTCAAGCTGAACATAATTTTAAACAAAAATTATTGTTTTCAAATTTTCATTTAAAAAAATAAAAAAAATTAATGTGTGTTTCTTGTTGGCTCCAGAAAAGAATTCTTTTGAATTTAAATGCACACATATATTATTATTATTGTTATTGTTGTTGTTGTTGTTAATTTTCATTTATTGCAACATGAGTATTTCATATTATACACATAACTCAATAACCTAATGAAATCAATATCTAAATTTTGTTTTTGCTATTTTATTTTTTGCAGAGAACTCCTCATCAACAACTTCCCCCTCGAAGGCCTGCTTGTACATCTTAATTGTCAATTATTATGTATTTAAACCTACTATCGATAAACTATTTTTAGGGGGGAAAATAAAAAGAATTGAAAAAAAGGTCCCAATTGTGCCAATTTGTTGGGGGGTGTTTTGTAATTAATTCGAACTTTCGAGGGGCCTTTGAGATTATCGGATGGTTTTTTTCTAGAACGAGCAGAGCAACTAATAAACGCCACTATCTTGCTTCTTGAGCTTCATCGGATTCGAACTATGCTTTTTATAGTATAATTTATTTATTTATTTTTAAGATAAATAGTTTTATATTTGAATATAGTAATTAAAATATTTTAAAAAATATTTTTTATTTAAAAATATTGTGGCTAACTTCTAAAAAAATAAAATTTGAAAAATTTTCCCCCTTGTTTCTACCTTTTGAAAAAACATAGTAAAACACAATTATTTCATTATCGTATCCTTTTTTAAAAAGATAAGTGCTTATCTTTTAAAAAATGCACATACGAACAGGTTCTAATCAGTTAACTCGCCAAGGGGATGCTTGCAAACAAAAATCTATGTATATATATCTTGCTTTTATTGAGAAAAACAATAAAAAAAAAAAATTTAAAAAATAAGTAGTTATCTCCTAAAAAAATTATATTCAAATGGGCTCTAATCAATTAACTCACCAAGGGAATGTTCGCAAGTGAAAAATAAGCTTTTCATGATTTTGCTGAGAAGAAGCAATAATGTTGTGTTTTAAAAAATAAGCTTTTCATGATTTTGCTGAGAAGAAACAATAATGTTGTGTTTTGTTTTGCTACTTCTATTAAAACAAAAATGTTGAAATAAATTAAAAGTTAGAAGCACTTAATAGACTCTTTTTTTTTTTTCACATTCTAGTTACTTTAAAAAAAAAAAAAATCAACAACGACTTTACACTTTTTCTTTCTAAATACAACCTATTTTTACCACACAACCATTTTTTTCCCCAATTTTTTCTACAACTCTTAACTTTTCAAAAAATAAATGTGTTTGTAAAGCCCAAAATAACCAACCAGCTGTGTGTGTGTGTGTGTGTGTGTTTTATTTCTTGTTTTCTTTCTTTCTTTCTTTATTTTTTAATTTTGGTAAATTCTGTTGCTGCTTAATGCATCGCAAAATTAATTTTATGAAAATAGAATAAAATAAAACTTTGATAAATAATGCTTAAATTGATAAAAAAAGGTATACCT
Source organism: Petrea volubilis (assembly GCA_026212405.1). Classification (NCBI taxonomy): domain Eukaryota; kingdom Viridiplantae; phylum Streptophyta; class Magnoliopsida; order Lamiales; family Verbenaceae; genus Petrea; species Petrea volubilis. The sequence goes on from CM047879.1 coordinate 15,518,217, forward strand.
ATTATATTACATTATACATAAATTTCATGATAAACTTATGCATATACATGAATGTACAGTCAACAAACATCTTTATTTATTAACTATAAATTTATATATTTTTCTGACAAAATACTAGCAAAGCTTGTGCGGTGTCCTTATCTCCTCACGGTTAATTAATAATTAGCACACATTAATAAATAAATAAATAAATAAATATGTAACTGTGAGTAATAAGTAATTGCAATTATAATAATTGATAAAAAAAAAACAGATAAAATATTGATAAGAAAAAAGATCAACGAAAAAAATAAATGCAAATAATACAATTCTATATAATATATATGCAATAAAAAATAACGAATTATTCCATTAAAAACTTTAAACCTCCATTGCCGTTCCTATGGGAAAGCTTTCATCTATGGCTTCAAGGGCTGCACCTCAAATCCTCAGTCTCACAGAAATGATCAAAAATCCGAGAAAACCCAGATTTCTCAGGCCCTCAAAAGTAAAGGCTCAAGAAAATCTTGCTCAAAACCCCGCAGGTAAGCGTGAATCCAAGGACTCGAACTTTGATTCAGTTTCTACTCATAAAACTCGTAATTCTGTTTGTGGGCAAATATTTAGATCAAAGCCCATCGATCACCATTACTTTGTCGAGATTTTTTCGAGGAAAGACTGGTTTTTGCTGCTAAATCACGAGTTTAAGGTTCAGAGGGTCAATTTGAATGCTCAGGTTGTGGTTAGCGTTTTACAGAACCAAGAAAACCCTTTAAGCCCTTTGAAATTTTACGTTTGGCTTTGCAATATCGATTCATCGCTCGCGAAGAATCGATACGTTCGTAGTGCTTTAAGCAGTGCCCTTTATAGGAAAGGTCCCGTTTTGTTGTCTGCTGAGTTGATACAGGACATTAAGAACTCGGGGTGCAGTTTGAATGAGGACTTGCTTTGTGCTTTGATCAGTAGTTGGGGGCGACTTGGGTTGGCAAAGTATTGTTCAGAGGTTTTTGATCAGGTATCTTATCTGGGGATTGCTCCCAGTACAAGGTTGTATAATGCCGTGATAGATGGCCTAGTGAAGTCCAATTCACTTGACTTGGCTTACCTCAAGTTTCAGCAAATGGAGGTGGATAACTGTGTCAGGGATAGATTTACGTATAACATCCTTATTCATGGTGTTTGTAAGGCCGGTGTAGTGGATGAGGCCCTCCGTCTGATGAAACAGATGGAGGGGTTGGGGCATTCACCCAACGTGTTCACATATACTATTTTAATAGATGGATATTGTAATGCTAAAAGAGTAGATGAGGCGTTTATGGTTCTCGAGAGAATGATGGCAAAGAATGTGAGGCCAAACGATGCGACGTATAGATCACTAATCAATGGAGTTTTTAATTCTGTGCACCCGCAAGAAGCTTTTGAATCATTATCGAGATGGGTGAATAGGGAGCCGAATCTTCCTAAAGTGGTTTATGATAGTATAATTTATTGCCTGTGTAATAATTCCTTACCCAAACAGGTAGCTGAGTTTTTCAAGACAGCTGATGAACGAGGTTATGTTGCTGATAGTTCAATATCTAACGTTTTAATGACTTGTTTAATTAAAGGATTGGATCTGGACGATACTTGTAAGATTTTTGAGTGTTTTATCAAGCACGGGGTGAAGGTGGATTTAACTACTTGTCTTGCACTTGTCGAGGCTCTATACAAATCAAGAAGAGAAGAGAAGGGGAATTACTATTTAAGTTGGATACTCCAAGAAGGATTTGTTAGAGATATCTTCTCATATAACATGGTTATTGATTGCTTTTGCAAGGCTGAAATGATGGGAAAAGCAGTAGAAACTTTAGGAGTCATGTCTAGAAGAGGTATTCTCCCTAACATCATCACTTTCAACACCCTCATTGCAGGGTATTGCAAGGGCAGAGATGTAAATAAAGCACGAGAAATGCTGTTGATGCTCCTTGGTCATGGTTTCAAACCAGATGTGTTCACTTTCAGTTCAATAATTGATGTTCTTTGCCAGGTTAATCAAATAAATGATGCTTTTGATTGTTTCTTGGAAATGGTGGACTGGGGAGTCACTCCTAATGCAATCACGTATAACAGCTTAATACGTTCATTGTGCATCTCGGGGGATGTTGTTAAAGCAATGAAACTGTTGAGAAAGATGCAAGTTGATGGCATACGGCCCGATGTCTATACGTTCAATGCTCTAATACAGAAGTATTGTAAAGTTAATAAAATTGAAAAGGCACAGAGGGTTCTCACAAGCATGTTAACACTGGACTTGCGTCCTGATAATTTTACCTATACTGCTTTTATTAATGCATTGTGTGAGTCCGGGAGGATTTCTGAAGCTGAGGAGCTGTTTACCTCAATGGAGGCAAATGGATGCAGGCCTGATGCTTATGTTTGCAATTCGTTCATCAATGCCTTAGCCAAGTCTGGGAGATTTCAAGAAGCCAAAGATATATGGTTGAAATATAATGAGAAGGGAATGGCGTTGAAACCAATGCAATGTAAAATCTGGTAATTTGGTTTGTCAATTGTTGTATCAATGAGACTGACAAGGTTTGGTTGCTTTTTGAACCATTTGCCTTGAGTGCTGGTATGGATGGATACAAGCACCTAGTTAATATAGACTATGGAAGGTCATAGGTATGCATTTACGTTCCTGGAGCTACTGTTTGTTTTTCCTGTTTTCTTATATGTTCTTGCATGTGTGCATGCATGCACGAGCTTGCTTGTTTTTTGTTTTTTTTTTTCCCTTTTTTTTTATTCAATGCATAAGATTTTCTTTGAGATTGTGTCAATATGATGTTTGATGTATGCTATGTGCTTTTGTAAATAAGAGATTTGAGTTGCTACTCTTTTGCTAATGTTTATTATTTACATCAGAGAAAATGCTGAATTCAATGAAGTTTTTATATCCGTACTTTCTAGCCTAAACTGTATCTATTTAGAAGTTATGAATTTATGGAAGGTACTGATACTGTCTTCCATGGATGGTCAGGAAATTGATTTATATGGAGAAATTCAAGTTCTCCATGGATGAAAACAGAGCACTTGAAGAGTTTTTCTTGAAAAGTTCTGACTGGGATCTAGCTTGGCGGTCTTAGCCGATGGTTGTGTGGTCGCGGTGGTTCGCCATGTCACTATATGACAGCTTTATTGTGGCATGGAAAGAAATGAATCCTTATTCTATTTACCAATTCTTTGGTGCGAGGGTAATCCAGGCATCTAAGCATGCGAAACATCCCTGGAGCTGCATATCTTAGAACGTGACATGAGAAGAAGAATTTCTAGGATTAATTTTTCATTACTCAACAATATTGAAGGAAAATTTTGTGTAGATTTCCTCATTGTACATTTCGAGAATGGGCTGGGTACATACTTTACCTTCTAATATATGTTTAGAGCTACACAAGTTTTGATTCATACTCTGTAAGACTCGATGTTCAATGAACAAGGCAAGACATAACTGTCTGGTATTTTATTTGCTAATTCCTAGAGCTCACTTATCTAAAACTTGCACTTTAAAATCCTAGGTCTTGATTTTGAATGTGCGATGTGCTCGTTTTGCATTTTCTAAATCGGGCACATGAGTCGAGTGCTATATCTGGTTTGGAAGCTTCAAGTGTAGAGAAGAGATAATTCTTCACATTACTTGTAGTACAAGGTTTTGGGTGTAGGTTGGATTTCTTGCTTTTTAACAAAAAGAGTATATCAAAAGTTGGTGGATATAGTCCAACCATCCTCTCCTCATGGCCACCTTTATTTTTCTCCAGGTATGACCACATTTCAAGCAGATTACCTATAGTTTACTCTTTTTTCTAATTTTTTGAGCTTTCTTGAACTAGTTTCTTTATCGATACTATATTCTTCTGCTATAAGATTATTGATTACTATAATATGATTGTGGTAGTTGTGGCAACTAGAAAATGATCAGTCTCTCATTAATATCTATATATAGCCTAAATGTTGATCTTTTACTGCCGTTGTTTTTCACAGAAAAATGGCATTCTCAGCATCCACTAATTCTTGGCTCCTCGTTCTGGCTCTGATTTACGTCTTTGTTTCTGCTTGCAGATTTGGTATGCATAGTCGAACTGTCATCATTCGTCGGAAATTGAATAACTTTTTTATATACTGAGTTTTACTTTCTTTTGTTTCTTGTTTGGGTTAACCACGGAAAAACCCCTGAGGTTAGGCCTGTTTTCACAAAGCTCCTGGTGGTATTAGCATTTGGTGCCACATTATAGATACCCCCGATCGGGAGATGGGATCTATTTTTAACACAGAATGAAACATTTGGGCGTTATTTGTAATTTTCAGAGAGTATGGGTCTTGTGGAAACGAGCCAAACCTTGAGTGTTTAGTTATTTGTTTAAATTATTACTGAGTTTAGTTTTTCTTTTTTTTTTTCTTCTTCTTCTTATTATTTTTTGACAGGAATCGCATACGATTATCCCCATCTAGGCGCCGCAGGTGTTGTTGCAAATGAATATTTGCCTAAAGCACAAGTTGAAGGAGAGACAGATCAGTATTTTCCACAAGCTGGAATAACAGGCACCAGCCCTGCTCTTATTTTTAGCAAAGCCCTGGAATGTCTCCACGATAAACATGCAAGTTAAATGCCGAAAGGCCCGAAACTATTCCCCCACCCCCTCCCCCCCTCCCCCCCCCCTCTCTCTCTCTGCACACACACACACACACATAACTATATGTGGAACAACCTCTTTGGCAGATTTACAGTGGTTGCAACGAAGCTCATAGGCTCACGCAAAGTGGGGAGCTGCACGTGACACCGGAATCCACTGATGAATACTGCCACGGGCCGTGCCTAGCTGAGACGAAACATGTACTAGGCTGCATTGGTGGGATCCTAAAAGGCTTCACATTTTTCAACAGGGCCACACTGGGTGATGTTCGCGAAACAATCGAGTCTGGATGTAGCTACGGACCTAAAAGAGGTATATAATGCTGTATATAACCTGTCTCTCTCTCACTCTCTCACGCAATGTTATGTAAGATTCGTTTCCGCTTTCAGGGAACTTTGATGTGGTCGGGCATATTCAGGCCGGTGATGCCAGCAGGAACGAGGCGACAACACATGTTTTTTATGCGATTATTGCTACGGTTATTGGGTGGAGAGTGTTTTTTTAGGTCTTGTTGAGATTTTGAGTACTGCAGCAGTTTCTTGATGGAAATATATATGCATTAGGTTTTGTCTTGATGCTGCACGACACATTCAACCGCATTTTTTATGTATTTTATAAAAATATAATGTATCATATATGGTTAAATGTGGATTTTGGATGCATATTCCTGTTCATGGAAGAATTTTTTCGTGAACGGCACATAAAAAGAAAAAAAAAAGGAAAAAAAGATGGTCAAAATTAATTAGCATACAAAATACGGCTCCACCAAAGCATGGAATATTTGGCTTTAGCAATATTCTTCATATTCAAAATGGCTATAATAGAATTTTAACAAATCTACAATGCTACAATGATTTCTTTGTAAATACGCTATTTGTCAAATAATTTTGAAGTTATTGGTCCCATTCGATTGATTTATATCATATTTGGTCCCACATATTAGAAAAAGTATCAATATGAGTCCCCGTTAAGTTTTCCATCCAAATTTTAACGGTCAACATCTAGTTTTATGCTTATTTTGTGCCTCGCAGTCGTTGAAAATTGTATGGAAAACTTAATAGAGGACTCAATCGAATGGGACCAAAATCAAAAAGTGCTTAACTTATAGGAACAAAAATGATAAAATCCCTACCAAACAATAAGAATAGTCCTAGATATTTAATTCATTTGGAAAATTTTATTTTCCAAATCAAATATTGGATAATTTTAATAATTTAGTGCATTTGTAGAACCCAAAACTCAATACATACAAGAATTTTACAGAATCACCCCAAACCGCCACGGTTGTTCTTTAAGCAATAAAATTAGACAAAATATTGGACAAGTTACGTTTACACCCTTTAAGGTACAGTGTAATTATAAATTAATCTTTTTTTGTTTTAAAAATTACAAATCCCCTCTCAAAGTTTAGAACTTTATTGTAAAAGTTAATAAAAATGTCCAAAAAAAATAACATTCCATCATCGACATTCTAGCCATTGTTCCACTTCCACAGTCAACTAGGTGACTGAAATTTTCAAAACTACAAATATATGTATATCTATATATATAAGATTGCATCTGCTGATCATGATTATAATTTAATTTCACAGATTACAAGTTACTTTTGTGACTTTTTACAGGTAATTGTTAGTTACTTTTGTTTCCCCACTAATAGACAAACCCAATTCTGATTTTAGTGTGTGAAACTATGCGTAATGCATTTCACAAATTATTCTTCAAATTCCGCCTTTAGCGTCCATAATGCATCTCACAAATTATTCTCCTAATTCCACCTTTAGTGTATAAAACTATGCGTAATGTATTTCACAAATTATTCTCCCAATTCCACCTTTAGTGTGTGAAATGCAATTACAGTTTTTTCTCCCAAATTTTCCCATAGTATTTTTACAGTAAACAACCTTTATAATCTCCATCAAAAACTCCTTGTTCAAAGTTATTATCTGACAATTCAAGAGCTTGAAGGTCAATAGCACTGCAAACAAATTTTGGAATGGTTGAATGGACCTTTCAAAGTAACTTTTGGAGTAATCTACGTATATTTAGTTTGCCTGTTACATCAACAAATAATTGCAAAAGAAAGTAATTTAATTGAAAGTTCCGCATTATTCTTATGCTATCTTAATTAGAAAAATGCACGGATTTTGCACGTATATAACTATTTTCAAAGTACTATAATTATGAACTTTTTAAACCGTTGCATAAAGGAGTTTGGAGCAATACTACAAATCTACAATTTATCTTCGTTTAAGTAATTTTCAATTCATGTAATGGCTTAAAAAGTTCATAATTATAGTATTTTTAAAAATCATTATACATGTGCAAAGCACGTGCATTTTTCTAATTATTAATTATTTGAGTTACAACTTGCCTCACTCTATTAATATAATAATTTGATATAATTAAAAGAATATAAATATAAAATGTAAACTTACTTAATATAATGACGAGGTTGCGTGATTGTTGTCTCAGTTGACCCGTTGTTCTTCTAAGTTCCATTAATCAAAAGTGATGGAAATTGCCTTGTGATGAATTGGCTATTGGCATTGCTAGCTTGTGTACTACGATTCTCTATCGATGTTTTTTACTTCATACATATCGTCTTGCAATTCCGTACCGGCTTCATTGCCCTTCTTCACTTGGAAGAGGGGTTTTGGTGAAAGATCCCTTGAAGATAGTGAAGAAATACCTTTGCTCTTACTTAATCATTGACATTCTCGCCATTGTTCCGCTTCCACAGGTAATTAAGTTTCTGAAATTTTCAAAACTACAAATACCTATATATATATATATATATATAAGATTGCATATGCTGGTCATGATTATAATTTAATTTCAGAGATTGTAATATGGCTGTTGAGGTTTTTCCAATGGTGATTCACATTTGGCTCAACAGACAAAAAAATTCTTAATCTCTGTTGTGATCCTTCAACACATTCAGAGGATTTTCTGAGTCCCTGCATTATACAAGCAAGTCACTAGAACATCAGTGATATTCACTGAAAAAACATGGACCTGTGCTGCCTTCAATTTCTTTCTTATTCTTCTTGCAAGTCTCCTTTATCAATTACATTATGTTATACTAACTGTTGTTATCTATTTCTTTCAAGGTGGTTGGAGCTTCTTGGTACTTGCTTTCAATACAACGCCGAATCACTTATTGGCTTATAAATTGTGATGGTTGTGGAGAGATTTCATTGTATTACCTCAGTCTTAAAAATTCCAAAGATTCTTTGAACTGCTCTGTACAGACTCCCAATGCAACGCCTTTTGATTTTGGTATATTCCTAGATGCCCTTCAATCTAGCGTTGTTGCATTAGACAACTTTGCTTGGAAGATTTTCTATTGCTTCTGGTGGGGGCCGCAACACTTGAGGTATTCAGTTTTTTGTGTAATTTTATATGTGATTTTCTTTTGATAAGTTATTATTGTTAAAAGTTCCACACTATTCTTATGCTATCTTAATTAGAAAATTGCACGAATTTCGCACGTATATAACTATTTTTAAAGTGCTATCGTTGTGAACTTGTTAGACCGTTACATAAAGGAGTTTAGAGCAATACTACAATTTATCTTCGTTTTAGTAATTTTCAATTCATGTAATGGCGTAAAAAGTTCATATTTACAGTATTTTAAAAATAATTATATACATGAAAAGCACATGCACTTTTTCTAATTATTAATTATTTGAGTTACAGCTTGCTGCACTCTATTAATATAATAATTTGATATAATTAAAAGAATATAAATATAAAATGTAAACTTACTTAATATAAAGACGAGGGGTCTAGGACTAAGACTAAGATTCTCAACCCGCACGGTACATTTCTTAAGAAATGGAACAAGGTTTTCATAGTATCGTGCGTGATTGTTGTCTCGATCGACCTGTTGTTCTTCTACGTTCCATTAATCAAAAGTGATGGAAATTGCCTTTTGATTGATTGGCTATTGGCATCGGTAGCTTGTGTGCTACGATTCTTTGTCGATGTGTTTTACTTCATACATATCGTTTTGCGATTCCGTACCGGCTTCATTGCCCTTTCTTCACTTTGAAGAGGGGTTGTGGTGAAAGATCCCTTGAAAATAGTTAAGAAATGCCTTTGCTCTTACTTCATCATCAACATTCTCGTCATTGTTCTACTTCCACAAGTAATTAAGTGAATGACCCCCGTTCATCGTCTAACCTCCCGGTCTCCACGAAAAGTGTTCAAGCCCTCTCAGAAGTGGAGGGTTTTGCTCTAACAACGAAGGATTTGAAGTTCATTGCCTCCCAATTGAGATGACTACATAGTAAACACCTTTATCACACTTACCGATTCTACTCACTACAATGGAGAGTTTGGGCAGCTTGTATCATTCAAGCCGCATGGAGATATTATTGCAAGAAAAATTTAGAGGAATCTTTTTGGGAAGGAGAAATTCAGTCGCACGTGAGTTGGGGGGGCCACTTTTTACGCCTCTAGAGTTGCATCCAGTTTGCTTCATGCTAGAAAGACAAGGTCGCTCGCGAGAAGATTACTTCAAAAGCCAGCAGACCCAGACTTCACTGGTGAGGACAACTGAAAGATTTTGTACCTTCTATTTTCATTTTTGCTAAATTGGCTTCCTGTTAAGGCATTAGTTATCATGCTTTTGTAAGTCAGGAGCAGCTCATACGGGTATAACAAGCATCAACCTGAATTTTTGGTTGCACTTTGTACTATTTGAGGAGAGTTGCAATGAAAATAAGAATTCGGGTTACTGTGTGAATTTATTAGAAATATATGTTCTTTGGAAAATGCATATCAGTCCTTACACATGCTAAGAATCTTTTTGGTAGCAATTTTTTCTTTTGCATCGTTCGAACTATTTTGTTGTTACACGTAATAGCTGGCATAATGGAAAATTTGAGTTGTAGAAGTTCGTTCTTTGCTTTTATCACGTGAACTTCAAATTCTATCAATTTGATCTTATAGGTTTTGTGTTAGCGAGGGAAGTGTAGAATTTGCCAGTTAATACAGCTTATAAACAAGGCACCCTAGCTACCTCAAACTCAATAGCTGCATGGCTTATGTGCCATTCTTACTGACAAAAAATTATGAGATATGAGATGCTCTATGCTTGTGAAATGTTATGTGCTCTACTCTCTCCTTTTCAAATATATGTTTCATACTGTAATAATTCGGTACATTGTTCCGCACTGTTCTTATGCTATCTTAATTAGACAAATACACGAATTTTGCATATATATATAACTATTTTCAAAGTACTATAATTATGAACTTTTAAAACCGTTACATAAAGGAGTTTGAAACAATATTACAATTTATATATTTATTCGTTTTAGTAATTTTCAATTCGTGTAATGACTTAAAATTTTCATAATTATAGTATTTTAAAAATAATCATACATGTGCAAAGCACGTGCATTTTTCTAATTATTAATTATTTGAGTTATAGCTTGCTTCACTCTATTAATATAATAATTTGAGTTAATTAAAAGAATATAAATATAAAATGTAAACCTACTTAATATAATAACGAGGTGTCTAAGCTAAGACTAAGATTCTCGAGCTGCACGATACATTTTTTGAGAAATGGAACAAGGTTTTCTTAGTATCGTGCGTGATTGCTGACTCAGTTGATCCATTGTTCTTCTATGTTCCATTCATCAAAAGTGATGGAAATTGCCTTTTGCTAGATTAGCTATTGGCATTGGTGGCTTGTAAGCCACGATTCTTCGCCGATGTGTTTTACTTCATACATATCATTTTGTGATTCCGTACCGGCTTCATTGCACCTTCTTTACTTGGAAGAGGGGTTATGGTGAAAGATCCCTTGAAGATAGCAAAGAAATACCTTTGCTCTTACTTCATCATTGACATTCTCGCCATTGTTCCACTTCCACAGGTAACTAAGTGACTGAAATTTTTCAAAACTACAAAAATATGTATATCTATATATATAAGACTGCATATACTGATCATGATTATAATTTAATAACTATAGTAATCAATCCACCTATTAAGAGATGCGCCTCGTCGAGTTGGACAAAATTTCTCAATCAATTTTGTTATCGTACCAATCTTTGTGAAATAATTTTACTTTATACCACCATGACTGCCACCGGGCATTATTATCTATAATCTGTTGCCGTCAATACTTTCTTTCTTTATTATTATTATTTTTTGCTTCTACATCTTCAACTTGTTAAAAGTTTGCAAATTCCATATCAAAATCTCAACAAAAATAGAAAAAAATACAACTCGCAAGTATATCTCACCTTGATGAAAGATGAATTTCGTGAAACTAATACATGCCTCATAAGTATTTGTAATTTATAAAACCATATTAACTAATTTATAATGATTTTATATCTCAAGGGGTGTACACATAATTTGCCCTAAATATTCATACAATCATAAATGCGGCCACTTTTATTAATGGCTAGTGATAAATTCAGAGTAAAATCCATAATGCCACAACAAAACTTGTTCGAATGTCCCTTTTATCCTCAATGATCAATGAATTATATCATACTAAAATTTACTTACTAATATAATGATTATAAAAAAAATGATTAGCATAATTAATTCAAATATCAAGCTTCCCTCTACACTGTCTCTCTACATGAGTCCCTCTATTAAATAAGGTTCTTTAATATTTGTGTTTTTTATAAAATTAAAACAAAGAATAAAATAATTGGGTGGGGATTGGGTATTGGAAAATTAGAAAAAAGATTATCTTAGAATCTAATCACTCTTAAGATCGCGAGATTAAATTGAATAATAAATTTTTTTTATTGAGTAATGAAATTTTGATTTTTATATGAATAAATAATCTTCAATAAAATTGAAATCTTAAAAAATATCACAAAAAATGTGAAAAAAGGAGATAAGATTGAATTAGCCACTACAAAATCCATTCAATTGTAATATCATACCGGGAGAATTTACTTTGCCACTAATATTAATGATTAAAAAAAGTTATAAATCCTGTAAATAATATGAGCAATTGAAAGATCTATAAAAACATCCAAATTTTATAACTAAAATATTATATAATAAAGAAAAGAACAAATAGATCTAATAAATCTCGCCAATTATTGCAATATAAAAATAATTAGAGGAGTTCTCCTAATCATCTGTCAAAGTGCTTAGTCCTATTTTGTTTCCACTTTTATAAAAGTTTGAAGTTATTTTTAACCCAACTATATTACTTATTGAATATTAATTATTATTTGGTCAAACAATTCATCATCAAATTCATCGTGTGCTAATGCGCACATGTGTAATACTAGTGAATATTTAAAAGGACCAATATAAAAATACATGAAATTAAATCCTTAAATAACACCAAATAATGAATATTTCAAGAAGAAGAAGAAATCTGATAATGAATTACGTGAGAGAGAAGAAATAATTAAAGAAGAAAGAAAAATAGAATATTCTTTCATTTTTTGAGATATTAAATGATATTAATACAATATGAATGAAAAAAAAAAAGCATGCAATATTGATAACTAAAAAAGACAAAATATTAATTAATTAAAATTTGTTCTAACATTATGAATTTTGCTCTGAATCTATCGTTAGCTTTTATCAATTTCTTCACTTACATTTACTTATATATTTCCATCATACTCAAGTAGTCAAGTAGTCAAGTAGTCAAGTATGCTTAAAACACACACACTTAAAATAGGCAAATTTACATCTGAAATTCTTGGCAATTAAATCCGAATCTTGATCTTCAAATTCAACCAACTTAACCGCCACTTCTCTTCCCAAAACAAACCATCACTCTCCCCTTCAATGGATTCTCTCAAAAACATCTCAAGATCAAAGCCCCATTACATCTTCACAATTCTATTCGCTCTGTTTCTCTCAATCATCCTCTTCTTGATCTCCTCCACCTCCGACGACCCCTCTCCGGTGATCTCTTACCGGAGGCTCACCTCTCGCCTCCACTCTCCGGCCATTTACCTCTCGTCGGCAGTTTTTTCCGGGGCCCGTTTCGCTTCTCAGAACTACAGAAGCTGCATTAATGGTTCTGCTAAGTGCGACCCTGTTTCAAGAAACGGGCTGCAGCAAATGGTCTCCAGCCCTGAAGAAATAATGGGCTCTTGCGATGTGTTTGATGGCCGTTGGGTTGTGGATGAGGGCTTCGAGCCCATTTACAAACCGGGCTCGTGCCCGTTTGTCGATGATGCTTTTAATTGCTTCAAGAATGGACGGCCCGATTCGGATTACCTAAGGCTCAGATGGAAACCTCATTCTTGTGAAATTCCAAGGTTTTTTCTGTTTTCTTTTTCGTTTTTGGATTTTCACATGTTTAACGTTTTGAATTTATTGTTTTCTTGGGTTTTTGGGGCTTCATTTTGATTTTTTTTTGGTGATTTCTTGGAAAAATATATGTATGTGAAGGTTTGATGGGCTGAAAATGCTGAGGATTCTGAGGGCTAAAAGGGTGGTTTTTGTGGGTGATTCTCTGAACAGGAATATGTGGGAATCGTTGGTTTGTTCTTTGAGAGAATCATTAGTTGATAAGAGCAATGTTTTCGCAGTATCGGGCCGGCGCCAATTCAGAAGCCATGGATTCTACTCCTTCAAATTCAAGGTAATCATCAAAAAAATGATGAACATTAGTTCTTGAAACACAACTCAGTGTGTGTGTGTGTGAATTTCTTGAAACACCACTCAGTGTGTGTGTGTGTGTGGTGTTAATTTCTTGCTTTTGCTGTGCTCAGGATTTCAACTGTTCGATTTCCTCGTTCAAGAAAGGAGGTTTACGGACGAGGCCGGCACGCGCAGAGAGACGCTGAGGCTGGACATGATCATGGAAGGCTCTAACAACAGCAGCAAGTACCATGATGCTGATATCATTGTCTTCAACACAGGCCACTGGTGGACTCACCAGAAGACCTTCCAAGGGTAATTCGGTCATTTTACAGGGTCTCGATGAAGCAATTTTCCGTGATGAAGTTGGTTCATTATGAAAAAACTGTATAAGTTTTGTTTTTCTCCAGGAGGTACTATTTCCAAGAGGGCAATCATGTGTACAGCAAACTAGAAGTCTCTTACGCGTACAAGAAGGCATTGAGGACGTGGGCTAAATGGGTCGACAACAACATCGACAGCAGAAGAACAAAAGTGTTCTTTAGGGGATACTCATCTTCTCATTTCAAGTAAAACAAAGTTTCATTCAGATCTATGACAATTGGTTAATTACATTCAAGCCCCCTATAAGATAGTCAAAATTACCAATTCCCCCTTGTAACTTTCGTATTACACTGGCACCCTTATGAAAATCACAGGGCAGGACTTGGCAATCTCTGAGGGGTCCGAGTGTAATTAACCTTACTTTGTATCCACTGGAACGACATGGGGGGCTGGAGGGTGCGGCTTTGTGTGTGTGTGCGCGCGCGCGCTGAAGTTTTATTCTTGTGGGATTTGCAGGGGTGGGCAGTGGAACTCAGGAGGCAGCTGTGACGGGGAGACGAAGCTGATCACCAACAACACACTGCTCAGGCCGTATCCATGGATGATGAGGGCGCTTGAGTCTACTATATCAAGAATGAAGACACCTGTTTTGTATCTCAACATAACAAGAATGACAGATTACAGAAAAGACGGGCACCCTTCGGTATTCAGACAGCCAAATTCAACCGGGATTTTTCAAGATTGCAGCCATTGGTGCCTGCCGGGGGTGCCGGATTCTTGGAACGAGCTTCTCTATGCTATTTTGATAAAACCTCGGAGAACATCTTGGTACTAGCAGATATTAACGTCTTTTTGTACTACGATTTTGTGTGGCTTTAATGATTTTGTATTTACATTGTGTTGTAAAGAGAATCTTCAACTTGCCGATCTATATATGGATAATGTTGATCAAGTTTCTAGATAAAGACAGGGGTGTTCTGTGTAATTTACTCATAGATTTAGGGGAGGTTGGCGTAATATTTGATTTGATAGAGAGTCGTTTCGGTGATGAATTTAGCAAGCGCAAAGAAGCTGGAAAAAATCATATTAAGATAAAGACTCCATTAATAGCATAACTTACAACTTAAAACATTTCAGACACATAACATAAACACAATCAAACTTAGAATGAACCATAGTAAATAAACTCAAAAATCTCAGTACTTAAGCACCGGATTAGCCCCAACAGTCATTTTAACCGGCTCTTCTCGCTTCACCGGAACAGTTGATTTAGGCAATGCAACGCCTGCATTCCCAACGCCATTGGTGCTGATATTTGCCTCTTTCTTGACAGCCTCGGACTTGACCGTGACAACGTTGTTGCTCGTTTTTGTTGGCACAAAGGTTGCCCTCCTGATGGGGTTGGAACAAGAGTAGACATTGTTATAACCAGCACATCCACTGCAGCAGTTTCTAGTGTCCATTTTTTGGATTATTTTTAGCACAAGTTATATTGTCAAGAATACAAGTTTTTTTGGATCCATGAATGATACTAGGATGTTTGGAATGTGGATATTTACAGTGAAAGTTTTTTAGAATGTTTAATGATGTTCCATGAATCAGCCATGGAAACTAAAAGGGCTATGCATGAATCAAGAAATTTGTTTTATGAATTAAGTGTTGGTACAATGCATGAGGATTTTGAAGAGCTGATAAATGATAACATCAAAATAGTATCTTTTTTCCCCCCAAAAATAATAATGCATTTATCTCAAAGTTTATAACCTTCAAGCATACATAAACTCTCCCATAATGTGCTTTTACTAGCCTTTTACAAGATTGTACCTATTAAAACAATATTTATTGAGAAGGCCAATAAAGAAGCTTTGGCAAACACACACACACACACACACATATATATATATATATATATATATGTAGACATTATTTGACTCAATTTGATGATGGGCCTAATTCAACAGGCGAATTTGAAGCCTCGAGATTGAAGTCTTGGTCGATTTTCCTATCAAAATGTGCAAATCTTATTTATACTTTAATAGTAGTTTATTTGTTATATTTTGATAGTAACTTCTTTATTTTGTTATGATGAAATAGTTCGATTTGTATTTTAGATCATGATGTAATAGTTTGATTTGTAACAAATTGAGTAATTGATAATTTGATGGAATTAAACAAAATATATTTTTAAAAAGACAATACTTGATAGTCCTAGGTTCAATTCCCACTAAAATGTGCGTGTTTTTATATTATAATAGTAGTTTATTTGTTATGATAGTACTTTTCTTTATTTTGTTGTAATAGAGTAGTTTCATTTGTATTTTGTATCATGATGTAATAACTTGATTTGTAACAAAATGAGTATTTGATGACTTGATGTTGATGTAATTGAATGAGATGTATTTTAAAAAAAAAAAGCTTAATTTGACTTTTCGATTGTAACGCCCCACGTAACTATATAGTCTTCGATCAATCATATCACCTTCATATAGTGTTCAATATGTAAAACTGCTATTAAAATTTGTCATTTCTTATTCACACTTTTTAAAAAATATATATACATATAAATATATCTCATATAGACTGTTATTATGCACATTCGTCAAGTATACCTGTAACTAGTTATTAATTTGCCTCATATATGAGTAGAATGAGCAAGTCAAATAGTCAATAGCCAAATCCTACGTTTGCTTCATTTATTTTGTAATCCACAAGATTTAAAATTCAAAATATTTCAACTTAATTCAAATCAAATTCAGATAAAATTCAATTTCTCCAACCCATCCACACAAAATATTTAATCCCACTTGAGGGCCTCTTTATATTGTGCCATTTTACCCAAATAAATAAGATAATGATTAAAATATAAACTATAAAATATATCAAATTTATTTAACTTTAGCAGCAGACAAGGGTGTTATAGTAATTTAACAGAAATACAATCCCAAAACTTGTTATCCAAGCTGGTCTTTCCGGGTCAACCCAATTAGTCACCATGTCGACATAATATATATATGCATATACATATATACATATATATATATAATATACAAAAATCTCCAAGCTTCAAAACGACCTAGTTTTACCTTTTGTGCCCCTCCGTTTGCTTCCCCCGATAATCAAATTCCTGCCGGAAATCACTGATTACTAGCCGGTAAAATGAGGCGGCCGGCAAATTCTTCGCCGTCGATCAATTTCAGTGTCATGACGCGGAAGATCGACGTCGACAATCGGATCTCTCTCCGCAATTACTATCGTATCGCCGACAATCTCCTCAAACAGGTCAGTGTTCGCAAGCGTGCGTCTACTTTACTTTTAGTTGTTTTCGTAGTTAATTGGAAGGATTGGAGTCGAATTCTTTGCAATCAATGCGTGTGAAGTGTTTCGCTTGAGGAACCTGATTCGCCAGATTGTCTGTTGAGTTTTGATTTCTAAG
Source organism: Petrea volubilis (assembly GCA_026212405.1). Classification (NCBI taxonomy): domain Eukaryota; kingdom Viridiplantae; phylum Streptophyta; class Magnoliopsida; order Lamiales; family Verbenaceae; genus Petrea; species Petrea volubilis. The sequence goes on from CM047879.1 coordinate 15,535,212, forward strand.
TTGAGCTTTGTTCGGCGTTTTTGCGTGTACGGTTACTTATTGTTACGAGTGTAGTGATATTGTTGCCTCTTTTTTCGTGTATCTTCTGATGAATTTGGTTATGTGTGATTTATTGAATTTTCTTGTCCCAATTGTTTTGAGTGAGCTGATTTCTGTAGTATTTAATCGATGTTTTAGCAGCATGTGGCATTTATTGACTTCAAAAGATGGTCTCTTTTCGTTTGAATTGGATTACATTTATGTGATGGTGTTCTGCGGATTAGTGTTGCAGGTTTGTTACATATTTTCTGAAAAAACTGGAACTTTGTTCTTTGGACTGATCCGCAAATCATTCTTTGTGCAGGCAAATATTTACAGGGAGGAGAAAAATTTAATAGACTTGTATGTTATACTGCTAAGATATTCAAGGTAAAGGCTTAGAATTGCTGATGCATCTGAATTTGTTTTTGTTTTAATTTCTGCATTTATGACCATTTACTCATGCTATGAGATTATGCATTGAATTAAAACAGTTTGCTGTCTGAAACAATACCGCGCCATCGAGATTACTCTGATAAGGATTTATGTTCCCGAGAAAGAAGTTTCCATAGGAAGGTAAATTTGCAGTTCCGTAAATTTCACATGCTTATGCCATGGTTCATTTTACGAAGGTAGGTAGTTTGCTTCTTCTTTGGCGTTGCAGAGATTGCTTGATGTGGTAAGTGAGCTAGAGACCATAAAGCCACAAGTGCGCCGTCAGCTAGATGAGCTGGAGAAAGTAAACACCACATCTCACATGCGCCAGTTTGATGGCCCAAACAAGATATCCTACGCCTCTTCTTTAAATGACAAACCTTCCTCAAGCTACAGTTATAAGCAGGTACTTAGAAGTTTAATTGCTTATCCATGTTGTTGAGGTGCGATTTTTCCAATAATCTCAGTGAACTAGCACCAATGGACACACGCAACATATTGAAATGTTTTTCTTGGAAAATTTACATTGAGTTTGGAGATTTATTTGGAAAAGATTGATGTTGACAGAAAGGATAAAGGCAAACTAATAATTAGAAACTGGATACTTTAGTAATTTGTGTAAGTGATACTTAACAACAGCCTACTTTTAGGAAAGCCGAAAGGGATGTTGAACGTCTCTGGCAGAAATGAAGAGAACTAAGACAGGATATATGACGTTACATGTTTTGGTTTTCTCCTTAGCACATTCAACTTCATTTTAAGTATGATAGTTCAGTTCATGAAACGTATTACATCCAAGGGCCATGTTTGCTTGGTTGGTTTACTTATCTATAGGATTTTAGGAAGTGGCTAACTTTTTATGTTAAACTCCTGCCTTGTCTTCTGACTGGAGCATTTTGTGTTCATTGTTTGGATATTAGATGATAGCTTAGTCAGTTCCCCGGCTATCCAAAGTTATGTTCAGTTCAAGAATGGTCTAAATTGTCAATGCTCTCCTCTATTGATTATCTCTACTTCTGGTTAATTTAATTGGATGTTGGGTTCAATTTTTGGTCCTTTTTTTCCTTATTATTTTGTTTTATTTTAATTTTTAGATGGCACAACCCATTACAGCACCTTCATCTTCATTGAAGCAGAAAAATGAGCATACTCGATTTTCATCACCGAATTCCATTGACTCGCAATTCCAGAAGCTGTAAGTGCACGTTGAAGATACTATTTATGGGAAGATAAAATCTGAGAAGAAGTTTATACTAGTTTACTTTAACAACTTTTGCTTCCGTACATGCTGCAGATTAGCAAATTATATTACTTCTTAGAAATGCTGGTTTGTACATGCCATCTAGCGAACCATTTCTGTTGTGTTTGCTAGAGTATCAGTACATCATTTACCTGATTTTAAGGGCTCTTCTCGGACGTTTACCGGTCCACATATAGTAGAATGAGTTTGAATTGTGAACAACAAAATTCCGTCTGTTTCGAATTCCTTTAGGCTTAATGTCATGCATTTGTGCCAGCAATCATGTTTGCCACATTTATCATCTTGATTCCATTTTGGTTATGCTTCAGATGTTTGATATATGATATGTGTCTTAGATTATCCTCATAACTTTTGATTAAACAGTTAATGTTGAATGTGCCTTAAAGTGTAAAATTCTATGTTGTTTGTGATGATAGAATGTCAGATATGACATCTTCAAAATAATAGGAATGTGAAAATTATGCAACAGTGTTGAGGAATTAATGTTGATAATATGAAAATTGTTTCCAGGGGAGGGTGGTGGGTTAAGAATCATAAGATGGAAGTAGGGGTTTGTGTGAATTATATTCCTGGACACAATGTTACTAGCTGACAGTCATTTCACAACATAAGTTTCCATAACTTTTAGAAGAATTAATTTCTCCTGTTGCTTCGTCTGGTTTTATTAATGCATCTACCATTAGCTACTGATGGTCTCTGATTCTTTGATATAAAGTTATCTGTTTCAGTTTGTGACATGCTATTTTGTCTGTCTGCCAGATCAACCCTTGGTCTCATGATGAGTTTAGTTTGTAACAAATAATTTTTGAAGGGGAAGATTCAATTACACAGCCTATTTGGTTTCCATATGTTGTATGCTGATCTATATTCAAATTTTACAGATCCCTTAGTTTACCTCTGCCAAAGCAGGAAACATTGTCTAGGCATTCATTCTTAGGGCCGAATGGTCTTCGTGGTCAGTGGCTCGGCCCAACTGCTGAGATCAAGGTAAGAGGCTTCAGGATTATTATTATTATTATTATTATTATTATTATTATTATTATAATCCGTGTTTCCCCATAAAAGCGAGATTTTCATTACCTCATAAATAAACTTGTCTCGACTCCCCTTTGTGGTTAGTTAATTACTTTGTCTGACCACCCAGGTGAACTATCCAACAAATATTGTCTTGGATTCAAGTGAATTTTCAAGGTATGGGTGGTTTCTGTACTATATTATTTTCTCTTTCTTTGTTTTCCCTTTCCTTTGGGAGGTGGCAGTGATGGTGATGGAGGTCAATTCAGTTAATAATTAGACATTCGCTTTTTTGTTGCATATGTATTCACACATGGCAATAAACACAGAACTCTTAGATAAACACTATTTATAATGCAAATTAATTGCTTGTAACATTTCAATCTTGTGTCACTATTTTTATAGCCTGAATCAGGTTGGCCAACAAGAACCTGTGGCAGTAAGAGATAGTGATACAAAGGTGGAGAAGTCAACCATGGAGTCTGTTCTATCTTTAGATGATGGTAGATGGCTTGCTGAAGAATCTGGTCTATCACAAGAGAACAATGATTTTCAGCTGAGTAATATCAGGCAACCTTCTCCACCTCCTGTCCTGGCCCAAGTGCAGCCAGAGCTGCTTCCTATCTCTCCATCAAGAGTTGCTGACCCAAGGCCTGGACCGCCCAAACTCTCTCAGGATGGGCTGCCCAGTTCCAACTCTTACCAAGATCTTCATATGGTGAGTCTGTTATCTTGATTCTGAATTTGTAAATGTCAGACGTTAGAACCTTTTTTTAATTCTTTTAACATTTAACTTTTCATTGTTTTAAACGAAATATTGCATGCGGTGTTGCTGTTTTGGTGGATGTGATGCATATGTTTCCTTGTTGTAGCCGGTGAAGATAATGGAAGATTTTCTGAGATTGGCACGGGAAAATACTGCAAAAAATTTGGAGACTTGTGGCGTTCTTGCTGGTTCACTTGTAAGTCTTCCGTTTCCTAATTGCTTTTCTAAATGGAAATTTATGACAGCTTGCTTGCAGATTCAAGCTAAGTAATGTTTTCTGCTTCATTGATTTGCAGCGGAATAGAGTATTTCATATTACTACACTCATAATCCCAAAGCAGGAGTCAACTTCAGATTCGGTATTACACACACTTTATTTCTGAATTCTGAATCTATACTTGGCAACCTTCGCCTTTTAAATGCTCTGCTTCCCCCATCAAATATCCTCCTTAATCCCTCGTCCTGTCTCATCATTGTTTATTTTAAACTATTTCTCTGTGATTGCTTTTGGTAGTTTGCATCTCAGCTCCAAATGATATTTTATAAAGTGGGAGAAGTTGAATCTTTTTCCAAATTAAAAGGAAATTGCATAAGTGATTGTATCCTTAGTTTTCTTATTTAGAAATTGTTAGAATATTCTAGGGTGTTAGCATAATTATAGGCTTGATTAGTGAGCATAATTATAGGCTTGATTATAGGCTTGATTAGTGAGCATAATTATAGGCTTGATTATAGGCTTGATTAGTGCAAATCAATAGGATCTTTTTTTCTTGTATATATAGGGGTAATGTTATTTTTCTGAACAACACACAGAAATCTTTCTCCTTTTTTCTTTTCTCTTCTCACATGGTATCAGAGCGGGTTCGATTACTCTAAAAAAAAAAAAAAAAAAAAAAAAAAAAAAAAAAAATTGCCGCCCAGCCGCGCCCACTTTTCTCCTTCCTCGCGCGCCGCTCAGCAGCGCCCTCGTTTAACTTTCATCGTGCGCTGCTCCGCCGCGCTCTCTTTCATCACGCGCTATCCAGCCGCGCCCTCTTCCATCGCGCGCCGTCCAGCCGCGATCTCTCTTGTTCATTGCGCCGCCCAGCTGTGCTCTCTTGCCGTGTTCCTCGTGCGCTGCCCAGCTGCGCTCTCTTCTCTGCGTTTCTCTGCTCTTGCCATTTACCTCACACTTCTCATGGCAACCTCTTCGGAACCCAAACCTTCCATGGGTACCTCTATTAAATTGAACGGCCGCAATTATCTTCTTTGGGCCCAATCCTTTAAACTATTTCTTGGGTCGAATGAGAAATTAGACCACATTCTTTCGGATCCTCCAGATTCCAAGGACGCTAAATTTAAAGAATGGAAAAAGGATGAATATGCTGTCATGGCCTGGTTATTGAATAGTATGGAAGAATCCGTCGCTTCTAATTTGATGTTTTTGGCCTCCGCCAAGGAAATGTGGGATACCGTCCATGCCATGTATGCCAACGAGAAAAATATATCTCGAGTCTTTGAGCTGTATGAGAAAGTGTTTTCCATGAAACAGGATGGTAGAAATGTGGCCGAATACTATTCTCTTATCAAAGGTGTTCATGATGAGATTCTTCTATACCACCCGTTGAACTGTGATCTCGAAACCCGCAAATCTCAATGGGAAGAATTTTGGGTGACCAAATTTCTGTCTGGATTAGACAGCTCTCTTCAACCAGCTCGTGATCAAATTTTAGCGAGTGATACCGTTCCGACATTGCCCACTACATTCTCCCGAGTTTTGCGTGTATCTACGGGCGTCTCAGGATCCCACACTCCGACTGTTGAGGCCTCTGCCTCGGCTGTTCGTGGCCGTGGTCGAGGCAATCCCAGGGGTAACACATCTAATAATGGACGCGGTCGTGGTGGTCGTGGCAAATTTCCTCCTTGTACTCATTGTGGCCGTACAAATCATGCATCTGATCACTGTTGGCAGAAGTTCGGTAAGCCGGAGTGGGCCAATGCTGTTCCTCACGAAACTCATCCCTCACAGCCTACCTCAGATCAGGTCCTCATAAGCCGTGAAGAATATGAAAAGCTTATGCAGACTTCTCCCTCCACTGCCTCTCCAGTTTCCCATTCTACAGGTGCCTTCATGGCGTCTCAGGGTGAGTCCTGGCTCTTAGATTCGGGTGCCTCCACCCATATCACTGGTACTAAGTCTCATTTTTCCTCATTATCTTTATCACCATCTCTAAATCCTGTTCGCTTAGCCGATGGCTCCTACTCTCCAGTATCAGGTTCGGGTATTGTTACACCCACTACTGCTATTACTCTAAAAAATGTCTTGTTTGCTCCAAGTTTTCCTATTAGCCTATTATCTATTAGCCAACTTACTAAGTCTCACCAATGCTCAGTCACATTTTTTCCATCCCATTGTGTTTTTCAGGATCTACACACGGGGAAGACGATTGGTGGCGGTCGTGAGCGTAGTGGTCTTTACTACTTACATACGGTGGATACACCTGTGGATGCCCAAGCTCTCTCTGCTTCCATTACACCCTTTCAATGGCATTGTCGGTTAGGTCACCCCCCTTTGTCTACCTTAAAACGCTTGTTACCGATGGAGTCTGTTAGTTTAAATTGTGAGTCGTGTGAGTTAGGAAAGCATCACCGTGCTTCCTTTCCACCCCGTGTCGAAAAGCGTCGTTCCTTTCCTTTTGAACTAGTTCATTCTGATGTTTGGGGTCCTTGTCGAGTCGAGTCTATTGGGGGGTTTCGGTATTTTATATGTTTTGTTGATGATTACTCTAGAATGACTTGGGTCTACTTGTTAAAAGATCGGTCCGAAGTCCCTATTGTAATTCAATCCTTTTATAATGAAATAAAGACTCAATTTTCTAGTCCTATTCGGATACTTCGTACTGATAATGCTTTGGAGTATGTTCAAAAACAAGTGTCTCTGTTTTGTAACCAACATGGAATTATTCATCAAACTACTTGTCCCCATACGTCTCAGCAAAATGGTGTAGCAGAACGAAAACATCGACACCTCTTGGATGTTGCGCGTACCATTTTGACTCAGATGAATGTTCCTAAAACCTTTTGGGGGGATGCTGTCCTTACAGCCTGCTATCTTATCAATCGGTTACCCTCAAGTGTTCTTCATGGGAGTATCCCACATTCGACACTCTATCCTGATCGTCCTTTGTTTCATGTCACTCCCCGGGTTTTTGGTTGCGTTTGCTTTGTCCACATCTCTTCATCGGGTCTTGACAAACTTTCACCCCGTTCAGTTAAGTGTCTTTTCCTAGGGTATTCTCGTACACAAAAAGGGTATCGTTGTTATGATCCCCTCTCTCGTCGGTCTTATGTCTCTGCTGATGTCACATTCTTCGAGTCAACACCTTATTACTCTACTGGGGGTACCTCATCTCCCTCGGTCCCTTTGCCTATTCCTTCTCCTTTGTCTCCTACTCCTCCTCCACTGCAGGTGTACTCCCGGCGACGCCCATTGCGGACCCCTACGCCTCCGGCTACTATTGATCCGCCTTCTTCTACTGTAGATCACACCTCATCCGTACCTGTTTCTTCAGACTCCGACTTACCTATCGCCCTACGCAAAGGTAAACGTTCTTGTACTGCTCACCCTCTTACTAACTTTATGTCTTTTGATAACCTTGGTCCCTCGTATCGTAGTTTTGCTCTCTCTCTTTCTACAGAACCAATCCCTTCTACTCACCATGAGGCACTTCAACATCCTAAATGGAAACAGGCAATGGACGAGGAGATGTCTGCTCTTATTGATCGGGGGACGTGGGAACTTGTCGCTCCTCCCCCTGATGCTGATGTGGTTGGTTGTCGATGGGTATTCACCCTCAAGTACCATGCTAATGGCACTATTGACCGATACAAGGCCCGCTTGGTTGCTAAAGGCTTCACCCAGACTTATGGCGTGGACTACCTTGAGACGTTTTCCCCCGTTGCTCGTCTTAACTCCATTCGGGTGCTGTTTTCATTGGCTGTTAATCAAGATTGGCCTATGTTTCAGATGGACATCAAAATGCCTTTCTCTATGGTGACTTGCAAGAAACGGTCTTTATGGAGCAACCTCCAGGGTATGTTGCTCAGGGGGAGAGGAAAGCTATGGTGTGCCGGCTAAAGAAGGCAATTTATGGACTGAAACAGAGTCCTCGTGCCTGGTTTGACAAGTTCAGCCGAGTTATAAGTGATTTTGGGTTCCACAGGTGTCAGGCAGATCACTCTGTATTTGTGAGACGCAGACCAGCCGGGGTTGTCATTCTAATTGTGTATGTTGATGATATCCTAGTGTCTGGCAGCGATGTCGAAGGAATAGAGGTCACTAAGGAATATTTAAAACAACAATTTGTTACTAAAGACTTGGGTCCTCCTCGGTACTTTCTAGGAATTGAGATCGCTCGTAGTAGGCATGGAATTTCATTGTCTCAGAGGAAGTATGCGCTTGACTTACTACAGGAAACTGGCCTGCTTGGAACCAAACCAGTTGACACTCCGATAGACTTAAATCCAGATTTATGGGATGATGATGATACATGCTTAGGAGACAAAACAAAGTACAGAAGACTAGTGGGAAAGCTGATCTATCTGACTGTAACTAGACCAGACATATCCTTTGCAGTTGGAGTGATTAGCCAATTTATGGACAAACCCCGACCTATTCATTTAGATGCTGCCATGAGGATTTTAAAGTACATAAAATCCTCTCCTGGTAAGGGTTTACTATTCAAGAAACATGGACATTTGAAGATCAAGGCCTATTCAGATGCAGATTATGCTGGGTCTAAGGGAGATAGAAGATCTACTTCTGGTTACTGCACGTATGTTGGAGGAAATCTGGTGACTTGGCGTAGTAAGAAGCAGACAACAGTGGCTCGGTCTAGTGCAGAAGCTGAATATCGGGCTATGGCACATACCACGAGTGAAATGTTGTGGCTTAAAAGCTTGCTAGGAGAATTGGGATTCAATTACGATGAACCTTTACCCATGCATTGTGACAATCAGGCAGCCATTCACATTGCCAATAACCCAGTCTTTCATGAAAGAACGAAGCATATTGAGGTCGACTGCCATTTCATTCGAAATGCCGTAATGAGCCACATCATCAGTACTCCGTTCACTCCGTCGTCAGAACAGATTGCTGATGTATTTACTAAAGCCTTGGGGGGAAATAAATTTAAAACCTTTTGTAACAAGCTGGGCATGTTTGATATATATGCTCCAGCTTGAGGGGGAGTGTTAGAATATTCTAGGGTGTTAGCATAATTATAGGCTTGATTAGTGAGCATAATTATAGGCTTGATTATAGGCTTGATTAGTGAGCATAATTATAGGCTTGATTATAGGCTTGATTAGTGCAAATCAATAGGATCTTTTTTTCTTGTATATATAGGGGTAATGTTATTTTTCTGAACAACACACAGAAATCTTTCTCCTTTTTTCTTTTCTCTTCTCACAGAAATATTTGACCACAACAAAGTTCCCTTTTTTTTGTTGTTGTGGGTGTGTTTGGGGGGGGGGGGGGTTTCCTATTTTGTTTTAGTTTAACATATAATGACGTGCTTATAATAGTTTTATGATTCATTATTGCTTACTTTTAAGTTCCTCATTTTTCAATGCTCTTCTGTTAAAAAGTTCTCTTGCTGATAAGAATGACGGCTCTATCTTACTGAAATTTCTTCTTATTCATGTTTAGTGTCAGACATTGAATGAGGAAGAAATTTTTGATGTTCAAGACACACGCTCCCTTTTTCCTCTTGGTTGGATTCATGTAAGTGTTAGACAAGCCTGGGGACATGCTTTGCTACTATCTCAGCTTATTTCATTGCAGTTGATCCTTAGCATTATTATACTGTTCAACTTTCTTGCATCAGTATTGTCAATGTTATAGCGTTGGGGATGATCAGGCATCTCATACTTTTGCTGTTTTCTGGTTGGGACTTGGAAAGAATTATATGCTAGTATGATTATGATGCTTTGCGACATAAACAAATTCTCTACTAAGATTGCCACTGTAAACATTGTGTTTTTAATCTTTTATCATCACTTTACTTTATTTTCATGAGATATGATTGGTTCCTTTTTAAGTCTTCTCCATTCAGAGGGTGTAACAAATAATTTGCAGTTTATTCGGAACCTGGGTATCTTGTACAAGATTCATCTTTATTAGATTTAAAGAGGCAAGTTATATCATGTTCTATGTTTAGGGCCTGTAGTTTATGGTCCTTGGCCTGGTAGCGGCTTATGCCGTTACACAGGAAGTCTTGGTGGTATGCATAACATTCATGGACTTGTTACAGTTTTCATACATCAGCAGTTTTACATTGATATCCTTGTTAGCTTGTCCTCTACAAGGGAAAACTTTACCCATTGATATGTTTTTCCTTTTGCTTTCCAATTAGCAAGTGATCACAGTAGCTGACATGTTTTGGGTCTCCGTAGTATGTGTTTCCTGTGTTTTCTTGGATTGCATGCGCTTGGTTGCACTGTGGTCCAGTATTATGTTTCTTATGTCTCGTGGCCTTGTTGAATCAGTGGGAAGTAATATTCTCAAAGTCTGTTCTGTATATGACTTTATTATTGCATGTGGAAAGAAATGGATGAAAATGTGAAAGTGTATGATAATAATTTAATGATTGCTTGTATAATTAGCATACTAATATTAATACTATTGGTCACACATTCATTCTTACTTTGCAGACACATCCAACACAAACATGCTTTATGTCTTCTGTTGATCTGCACACTCACTATTCATATCAGGTATTATATCTTGTATGGTTCTCATACTTACATTCCTCCCCTTTCTTTAGCCTGGTTTTCTTAGTATTTGCTGTGATGCATTACTGACAAGATGAGGTTTGTGGATTTGATTTTTGATGTATTTTAATTTTAACAAAAATTATCGTAGTTTTCAAGACGATGCTGACCATAACTACGTTTCTTTATTATTTACACCACCCTTTCTATGATTTAGTTGTGATTTTCTTGTGAGAGGTTAAATAAGTGATAAAAGTTCGTTTTTAGTGAGCTTTGTATGTGGCTTCTACGCACATGCATAAAAAAATTTCAGTAATGTTATAATGGATACTCAGCTTAAGAAGTAAAGCACAGATGGGCGTGCGTGTGTGCCTAGAATGTCTGTTCTTTTGTACCCGAATTTTGAATGGGTAAACATGACCATATCTCCTACCATAATCTCTCAATTTCACGAGTGAAATGTAAGTCTCAACATGCATTGGAAATTGGCCTACCAAAACTACACCTTCTCAGAAGACTACGATGCACACACATTATCTTCATAGATTATTGGCTATGTATGGGAAGAATTGGCAAAGAATCAGTAGACAAGACTGCTAAGAAGAATGCTTTGCTATGATATTTGCTCTTCCAAATTTTTGCTTGTCTATTTCTACTTTCTTGCTGATCTGTCCTATTTCGATAGGCTTAAGAATCTCTTCGACTTGTTTCTAGGTCATGTTGCCAGAAGCAATCGCAATTGTTATGGCTCCAACAGACACATCAAGGTGACTCCCTTTTAACTCCCGGAATTTACTTATTCGTAGATAAGAAATCTCACTTCCGTCCTTTGTACGATTATATACTACCCGAAAGCTGACTACTATTTCCATATTCATCGCAGCCCTCACGGCATATTTCACCTATCCGATCCTGGTGGCGTGTCTGTTATCCGAAGTTGTCAGCAACGTGGTTTCCATCCTCACGAAGAACCTGAGGATGGAAGTCCGATTTATGAGCATTGTTCGCATGTCTATATGAATCCCAAATTGATGTTTGATGTGGTAGATCTTCGGTGATCCTGCTAATTGGTTACATAAAGGTATTTAAGACCCAAAAAATTGGAGCATTTGAGAGAATGTACAGGTCAAATTTATCAACTTATTCTGTGCTGATTTTATGGCTTTCTGTACATTTCCTTTCTGAGTTTTGTGAATAAACATTTGTTTTGACGTTGGTATTACTGATGAATTAACCAGGCTACATATTTATTAGAATGATATTTCGTTGATTATATGGGAAATTCTAGTTTAGATACGGCTCATCAAATAATGTTCGGGTAAGAATTTTCTTGATTATATTAACTCTCTATTAGTTAAAACTCTTATATACACGTATAGCACTAGTATGCACGGATAATTGATAAATACTCTCGTTATTCGTACATATTCTGAATTTAACTAATAATATTTTATCTTATAAAATATTTGTTATCTTTATTTTACATATATATTATATAAAAAATATTTACGGGTACGATAAGTCAAAATTAATTATAAGTATTAATTGAATATTAGGTAAATTAAAAATTTGTAACACTTAATTATTATATAAACAAATATATGTAACTTGTTATAGTGTTTAGTAAGTAAATTCAAGCATATTTATGAGTAAATGACATCAAAATAAGTTGTATTTGTACTTTTGTATTTTTTCGCGTTCATGTTATACTCAAAACATCTACTAATCAATAAGTATCCGTTTGTGTACAATTGTTTCGATTTTTGTGCCGTAATTTTGAAAAAAATATTTATAATATATGTGCATAATAATTATCGGATATTATTCGTTCTGTATTTAACCAATTATATATTGTACTTAAGTTTTTAGATATAAAATTAAGAATATCTATTGGGTTCCGTAACACAAAAAAAATCATATTACTCACTTGGATGTCACATGAGGGGTGTTTTAGTTGTTGGGTTTAAATAAAATGGTATCAAAAAAATGTTAAAAATGTGAAATTGAGATATCATTATACTTAATCTAACGGCAAAATAACCACTTGAATGATCCCTAATGAATAGCATTTCATGAGCCGAGTAACGCATGTCAAGTACTAATAATTTGATTAATGCATACGTAAATATACTCGAGTTATGTTCAACGTGAATTTCAATTTCTTGCAATTGTATTTGTAACACCATTATTGATAGAAAGCCGCGCTCGATATGGTGTTTGACACTACACGATTTCAATTTTAAAAATGTCCGTACATTATAAATAACATGAAATAAATTAGGAAAAAAAGATTTCCCCTATCTTTTGTAAGGATCTTTGTTGATTCTCTAATCTTTTTGGAACTTAAATCCCCGATCATTATAATTCATTGTACATATTTGAGTAACTTTATATAGATTACAATGAATGTTGAAATTTTCACTTCGAGTTATTATTTAAAGTGTGTTCATAAATTAATGTCCATTTATTATAGTCATCGAAATTCTCTTTTTCTTATTAAAAAAAAAAAAATCCTCCAACTCAAATATTTTCATATTTTGTTATTCAATTATTGGAGTCTATAGAAGGAGTTTCCATTTCTAAATGAGAATTGAGAAAGGTCTCTGTGATGATGGCATATCTATGCAATCACATTTTACTTTTGCGTCGATAGCAATTATTGCCTTATTTTTTTCTTTTTTTTGCTTTTTCCCTTAATAAGTGAGCAATCATTGCTTATTTTTTAGTTACTTTCATTTTGCTTATGGTCGCAATGGTTTTATTAGTCACTATAGACTTTCATGTTATATATTTATATACACACACACACACACAATATACTATATTTGCAGTTGATATACTAAATGTGTGTATAAAATAAAAATAAAATATAATTTAATTTAATTATATACTTGAATTTTGAATACAAAATCATAAACATTTACTAAATTTTGTACATAAATATATATACATATATATTAATTTATGTTAAATATATTTTAGTAAATTAATTATGAAAAAACTTAAAATAAAAATAAAATTATACAATAAACAAATAAAGAAGATAGAGAAAGTTAATTAAAAAAAAAAGTTGATAAAGGAGGGATGAAAGAAGCGAAAAAAAAAATAGTGATAGAGAAGACGGAAGGAAAGAGGTGATAAACTATAAAGAGAATATATATATATATATATATATAAAGAAACATTAATTAGTGAGAGAGGAAAGAGAAGAGAGAAAAGATAAATAAGAGAGGGAAGACGCCAAATACATGAGTGTGACTAATATATCCCTCCTATATATTTTATTAATAATGCAAATATAGATATAGGAGAGGAGTCCATTGAGTAAAATTGTACAATTTTGATCAAATACTATTTTCTCTTAATTTTAGACTTTTTAATTAAATAGAAAAGGTTCAATAGTTTGTTCACTTATCCATAAAATATTATCAATATATATAAACACACACACACACACACACACATATATATATATATATATTTGTATATGTGTATCTTTAAAAAGATGTCTCATAAAGCGCGAAAGGGAAAAGCTGATCACGATTCTTGACTTATTTCAATCTGAAACTTGACTACATTACGGGACAGACAATATGAGAATTTAAGGTTGGAAGTATAATTTATCACGACAAAAATCCTATCAAATTAACGATGACAATGATGCAAGATAACGAAATCATACATCAATTTAATGATGAAAATGATGCATGACAACGAAATAAAATGCACAAAATTCTTAATCACAGAGATAAGTACATATTTGAACATATAAATGGCGAGAGTATTGTTTTGAATTATTTACCCATATAAATATTACAACTTTTATTATAAATGCGAACATACAAGAGTAATAATGCATGAATTATTTCCTTTTTCCTTTTTCTTTTTAATATTTTTGTGATTTATATGCCATTAAGAAAGTAGCAAACGAAGATGAGGCCTAATTCAATTAACGAAGTTGAAGCCCCAATATTATAAGGTCTTGGATTCGATCCCCAACAAAATGTGCAAGCTTTTATTCAACTTTCGTAATAGTATTTGTTTAATTTTTATAGTAGTTTGGTTACTTATTTATAATTGTAATTGCTGAAATTGATTGAAATGATGTATTTATTGATTTTAAGAAAGCATCAAACTTGTAAAGTAACTGTACTTTCTTTTCATTTCTTTCCTATTCCTCTTTCGATACGCTCTTTTACTTTTTTTTTTTTATTGATTTTCTTAAATGCACGCTATAATTTTGTTTAAACTATTTTTTTTCACTTGTGATAAATTTAATAAATATACTAAAGAAAGTTAAAATTAAAAATATATATTGTATAAAAATGTAATAAATATTTGATCTTATATTATTAATTGAAAAAATTACACTGACTACCCCTGAGGTTTGACTAATTTATGAAAAATCCCCTATTTTTTTAAAAATTAACAAAAATCCCCTAAGGTTCTATCCATATTACAAACTTATTTCAATTTTCTAAAATACTCCTTCCTTTTTTTGGGTGATTTATACTGACCACCCTGAGATTAGGTTAATTTGCGAGAAACCCCCTATAGTTTCAAAAATTACCAAAATCCCCCTAAGGTTATACCAATATTACAACTAGCATCTACTTAGGTTGACTTATCAACAATATTAATTTTTTTCCCTCTGTAATATTGCTATCATAAAATTTTCATGTAATAGATTTGGAAAAAAAATGTGATTACGTATTCAAATAAATATTCTGAATTCAATGTTATGAATTATACTAAATATATGTAATATGTGCTAAATTTATATTTGAGAAAAATATAATTATATGCATCGTATATATCCATAATGTGAAATGAGAAATATAAACATTGATTGAAATAAAAAATTGAAATTAAATAATGCACTTGAAAACTTTATTTAGCTTGAGGACTCTAACTCATTTCTTTTAAAATTTACTCCGTATTAACGATAATATAACGTACTTGATGTGTTGGTAGATACTTTTAATGTATTAAATTTAGAATATTTATTTTGAATAAATAATCACATTTTTTTTCAAATCTATTACATGAAAATTTTATGATAACAATATTATAGAGGGAAACAAAAGAATTAATATTATTGATAAGTCAACCTAAGTAAGTGTTAGTTGTAATATTGGTATAACATCAGGGGATTTTTGATAATTTTTGAAACCGTAGGGGGTTTCTCGTAAATTATCCTAATCTCAGGGTGGTCCGTGTAAATCACCCAAAAAGAGGGAAGGGGTATTTTTGAAAATTAAAATAAGTTTGTAATATTGATATAACCTTAAGGGGTTTTTGGTAATTTTTTAAAAAGTAGGGAGTTTTTCTTAAATTAGTCAAACCTCAGGGGTGGTTAGTGTAATTCGCCCTTATTAATTTGCTTTTATATTTGGTGTGGGAGAAATATATATTTTTCATATGGCACCTACCCCTACACGTGGATCAGTCTGGCAAAGACACATGGCATCTAGTGTTACGATCATCCAAGAATGTCTCCTCGATCTCGATCAAGTCAAGCCCTAGGCAATTGAGGAGACTGTTCTATTTTATATTGACAACGTCTCAGGGTTCCTACTCGAGGTGGTTCCCTATTCCTCATCGAAGTGGTCCTCTCCGATAACAGTTTCTGACATATCCTTTATTTCATGTATCAGAGAATATTCATTGTACGGACCGATGACGATCAGCCATCTCATCCCTAACTCCATGCACTCCACCCTCTTAAGTATAAGTAGAAAGCCTCTACAATGTACTAGGGGTACGATTTCCTGCTCTTACTTATTACAATATTCTCCCTTCCAATTTTCTGCTCGAATCCTATACTGATTTAGTTATTGAAGGATTTTTGCTAAAAATACTTTCAACTAAACTCACGTGTGTTCCTTCTTAATAGGTTGAAGACCAAATCAACATCTTCACACATTCTTCTCAAGAAGCTTATCTAATAATTATCTAAATCGATGAAATGATACCATCAATATTTATGTTATGGTGCACAATAAATATACTATGAAGCATTGCCGCATTATTAGTTAAATGATTTTTTTTTTTTTTGTTATAATATACACGCACACTAACCAAATACGAATGCATTGCTAGTTACATGGTTGGCTACTATTGCCCTAGAATCTATTCATTTATTTTGTGACTTTTCATACAACCTTCCCTCCTTTTGGGTACTAGAATTAGTTGGCATTCTTGCGAGCCTCGTACATTACAACCAGATTTTGCAACTTTATATGAAACGACAAATTCAAAGACTTCAATTTAGTACTTGAGCATTCATCATACCCGACAACGCTGAACTGTCACAGTGTATAATGTGCCCCCCTCCCCTTATCCTCTTCTATATTTTTATAAAGTATCAATACTTTTTAATAATTATTTAATATAATATTTTAAAATTCGGACTATTCATCAAACTCAAACATCAATTAGATTAAGGGTCATTGGTCCGACTGTTGAGCCACCTACAGTCGAATCAATGACATCATAATTATATCACAAATAATGTTTAATAGATACCAAAGATAATAAATAATAAAAGCAAAGAGGACTGTTGTGTGGAATGCTACAGATTAGCTCATGAAAAAAAAATGGAGGAAAAATCATTAGGTTTCGTTAACTTAGGGGTTTAATTTATACTATGTAATGACCCGACGGATTTTAATTTGATACCCAACGCTAGTTGAACTGTCAATTCTATCGATTCTCTCAAAATACATTGATTTTAAGGAGTTTCCATTTTTTATGGTCTAATTGGGCCATTTTCGTAACCAGTTGGCGGTCTGACATGTCATATCGACAAGTTTGGGTTGATTTTTAGAACATTAATTTGGTGTCTTTAGTATGACTTTTAATTTTTCTCTCTACTCTCTCCTTGACATTGTTTAGTTTCCCCTCTCTCTTCTTTCTCTTCTCTCTTCTCAACTATTGAATGATTTTTTTTTTTTTCCGTCTATCTTCTCCCTACTATTGTACCTAATCTCATATTTTCTCCTTTTATTTATTTTGAATTATGTAAGTAAATCTTATTTGAGATTGTTATAATTATTGTAAGAAAAAATTATATTCTATATAATAAATTGAAATATATAATTAATTATATTTTATTTTTAATTTGCACGAATATCAAGTGTATATTCATCGCTAGTTATTATTATTTGTGTCAATCTTGCGAAATACAATCTTTTTACATCATGTATAATCAAGATACCAAATGCAATGCAATGACTAAGAAACTTGCGTAACTACTCCAGATATGACATGGCCTCCTCTCTATGATCAATTGCACATACAAAAAAACGAACAACTAAATTAATAAATGAATTATTTAATTAATTAAAAGGGAAGATGACAACGAATTATAAGATTGAATTATTTCGAATATTGGAAATGGAGACTGTGATCTCTTGATCTAAGTAGGTCGAAATATATTGAACTATGTCATCATTTTATCAAAAGTCTTGTCAATGATCGAAAAATTCAATTGAAGTTCGTAAACATAAATGATCAATTGGCTGATGGATTCACCAAAGCCGTCAGTTTCGAGAAACTCGAGCAATTCCGAAAGGAAGTCCAAATTGCAAATTAAGGGGGGTGTTAAAATCAAATTATTGTAATTTGTTACTACCTCCGTTTCGCAATATCTGTCGTTTAAGATTTTTTCACAAATATTAAGAAAGAATTAAGAGTGTATTATAGTTGACAATTTTACCATTATTGATAATTTATTGAAATTATCCCAAACATTAATCACGTATTGAGTGCGAATCTTTGTGTTAGCATTTTGTAATTAAAAAAAAAAATTCTAGTGCATGAGATTCGAAAAATGCTTTGCATTATTTTCATTGAGCAAGATTATTGGATCATGTACCAATTACCCGCTGACACACACGAAATCATATATTCCAAATTGTGTTTCATCTCTTATTCCATACATAAATAAATGCCAAATATAAAGATTTCGAGCCAAGTGTATAATTAAGAAAGTAATTTTATATACACGACATGAATGTGAATTATGAAATAAAAAATAAAATATAATTTTAAAATAGAGGACCCTATCCACCGCTCACAATGGATCTATATACCCTATATGCATTGACTTATTGAGCATGTAGCGTATATACATAATTGTACCGATATATATGCACTCCCATGCCTTAATATGCATGCAAATATATAATAGTTGTGCCACTTTCCTTTAAATATACATTGATTCTAAACAATTATGGCGATGAAAGGTTGTTGTGAGAAAATAGGGTTAAAGAAAGGGAAATGGACTGCAGAAGAGGATGAGAAACTGATCAACTACATCAAGGCCAATGGAGAAGGTTCTTGGAGATCAATTTCCAGGAATGCAGGTATAAATTTTATGACTTTTTTAAAATACTTTTAGCTCATTTTATGCTGTAAATATTAAAATTAAATACATTTTTCATAAAAGTGATTGTGTGTGCGTGTTTTGAGGTTTGTTGAGGTGTGGAAAGAGCTGCAGACTAAGGTGGGTGAACTACTTGAGGACAGATGTGAAGAGAGGGAACTTCACAAAAGATGAAGATGAAACCATTGTGAAGTTGCAAGAAACTTTGGGAAATAAGTGAGTTCAATTTATTTTGTGTATAGAAATTCAACTTCAATTTGTTCCTCTTTGATTAGAGTTTGGTTGTTCAAGTTTCATTTGATTTTTTTCAATAAGATTGAAATTTTGATTGAACTTGGTTTGATTGTTAAACGAGGTGAACTAAAGTAGTTTGATAATTTAACACATATGTTAAAACTTTTTAATTGATATGGTCAAGTTCCAGCTGAGTTTTAAATCTTATCGAACAAAATAAAGTATTCAAACTTGATTTGTTATACTCATCAAATAAGACTTAGAAAAGCTTTCAACTATCAATCTTGAGTACATATGAGAAAGAGAGACTCTTTCATAAATTATAAGATCTTTAGTACCACTAGAAGAATTTATCCCTTTTAATGACAAATCAATACATTATATAACAATTTCGTTAGTAAATGCCTTATCATTTTAATTTCATTCACATTGAATGCTGTTACTAATCCATCATACATAACTCAAACAAACTCTTGAGAGTGAGAAAAGACTGTCTCTACCATCTCCTTTTTTCGCTCATTCTTATTAACATTTTCGCCATACGGTAAAATAGTTGATGCTTGAGCATTCTCTTAAGTCATATACAAAGTTTTCTATTGAAACCGTCGTAGGTGGTCTTCGATAGCGAGCCATTTACCGGGAAGAACAGACAACGAGATAAAGAACTATTGGAACACCAACTTGAGCCGGCGAACGTACCAGTTCAAGTCCAAGAAAATGGCGGGCAGAGTGAGCCGCGCACTCGCCAAAACGTACGACAACAACAGTAAGGATGATAATTCACTTTCCGCGACGACCAACATTGTCGAAGAACAGGGAACATCAAGAGAAACAGAGATGATGTTGATGAGGACGGTTCCATGGGAAGAGCTTGATCTAGACGTGCACTTGGGAAATTTTGAGGAAGGTGGTGGGGTGGCTGAAATTAATACACTTGTAAATGATGAGAGAGAGAGAGAAATTATGGAGAGAGATTGTGGGGATGGAGGGATCATGCATCCATGTGCATCACCAAATCTTTCGTACTTTAATGATGAGGAGCCTCGTTGGGATCTTCTTGGGGCCATTGAAGAACTTAATCCATGGAGCTAAGAGGACGAAACATGTTCATTTGGCCATAACTTGGCCCAGGGCCATCTCAACGTTTTGGTGGCCTAAAACGAAAATTAAAATGGGGTCTTTAATTATATGGGGGCCCCCGAAATCTAAAGCTCTAAAGCAAGGACTTGAATTGATTCACCTTAAAGCCAGACCTAACTTGGCCTATTCGTTGATATTCGAAAGCTCAATAAATGTTGGTACTCGTATTTGTATTAATTTGTATCTATATTCGATTGTAGATATCCGAAATATAAAAGGTACGAATATGATAATTATATGTTGGATTATTTCAATATCTCTTCCGATGATCTATTCGTTTATATATATATATATATATATATATATATGATTATTTGTAATTATTTGTATTCATTAATCATATCTGGTAAATAAGGTTTGAAAAACGTAAGGGTATATTGCATTAAACACCTCCACGTTTGGGTGTTTGCACTTTCCCACCCAACATTTTGTAAATGTGCACTTTACTCGCCAACTTTTATTATTTGCGCGTCGATGGTACTTTTTTACTGTTTCAATAGAATTTTTGTGGAATATTTAGGCATATTCTGGAGAATATTAAGAAATATTCTATCGGAATAGTATAAAAAGTATCATCAGCGCACAAATGATAAGGTTGGGGGGGGGGGGCAAAGTGCATATTTACAAAGGTTGGATAGTAAAGTGCAAAACACCCCAAACGTTGGGGTGCTTAATGCAATATACCCAAAAAGTAAATTAGGCATATACTAAAATTTTCATGTGTTTTTAGTAATATTTTATTTCTTAAAAAATTAATTGATGTATATATTGATGTACTTTTGTAAAATTCATTTTGTGCTCAATAGCTTTTTAAAAATTATATTTTTAGTAATGTATTAAATTTGATATATTATAAGATACATAAACATAAAAATTATGTGATTCGTGTTATGTTAATAACAATAATATTAATATTAATAATATGAACTCTGCGTATTATTAATGAAAGAAATGATATCTTTGAACGTATGTGTATGTGCGTGTGTATATATACATATAAATTTTTTAATTGATTATTAGAACTATGAATAAAAAATAGTTATTTAATCATAGATGTAAAAACTCAAATACTCGATTACTTATCGCTGAATATTCAATTATTGACAATTGAATACGATGCTCTAATATTTGTAATCGGGTCCGAATATTTAAATAATCATAATTGAATCAAATATTTGACTATTCATAATGAGGCGGGAATATTCAACTATTTATAATATACCCGTGTCTAATCAATATCCGGTAGATAAAGATAAAAATACAGGATTTAAATATCTATATCCATGCGGATATTCAACAATGTTAGGATACAACTATAAAAATAACATATTAGATTCGTTTACTATCTATTTACACCCCTTATCATAACAAAGGATCAACGGCATCAAGAAATAGAATTATCTGAATAAAAAAATATTAATAAGAGGTTGATAGCAATCAGGAGATTCAAGACTTTACCATAAGATAATCAATTACACTAGCCTCCCCTGTAACTATGTGTAATTATACAAACTTCCCCTCTTAGTTTCAAAATTACAAAAAAAAATGCACAGATAAACAGGCAACATTAAAAGAAACGGAGATGATTATAGTGCCATGGAAAGAGCTTGATCTAGACATGCTATAAATGCACTTAGAAAATTCTTACGAAGATGGTGGGGTGGCTAAAAATACAACGATAAACGATGAGAGAAACAAAGAAATCACTGCGAGGGATTGTGGACATGGAGGGATGTGTCCACGTTCATCACTGATCCTTACAGACTTTAATGATGATCGGGAGCTCCATTGGGATCTTCATGGCACCATCAAAGAGCTTAACATCACGTAACAATGCGTAACAAACAACAGAACGAGTTAACTATAGGTGAAAATAAGTCGCCAAGATGGATATAGTTATGTTGGGGGGGGCTGTAATTATTGCAAACTTACTTTATTTTCATAAATTGCTTTGTGAAAAGAATCATCGTTCCATGGACTATCCTGAAACTCAAAATACAAACTCGAATAAGCCGGTTAAATAATCAAGATATCAGAAACTAATTCATCTATCAAAGAATTAAGAATACGGGATTCGATCTTTTTCCCGAGTTCAAATGCTTCGATTTCATAGTCGAGCCAACTCCCGTGTTTGCCGCTCATGTCATTATCTACAAGTTCATCAACCATGAAGTCTCCCATGGAGCTCCAACTCGAAATCTCTCTGTACACATCTTCGGCTAATCTCTCCTTTCTTCTAACCACCCTCAGACCCTTAGCCAATGATCTGCGTCCCCCCAACACGTATTGTCTACATCTCGCGTCCACGCATTCACTCACACAGTCGAACATGAGCTGTCTGTTCATTCTTGGAATGCGTCCACAGCCGTTGATGAAAAGCCCCTTTCGACTTTCCAACTGATCAAAAAGACGAGGATCTATGATCTGACAAGATCTCCCCAATGCATAGTCCTTAAACATTAGCTCTATGTTACACAGCATCTCCTTCGCGTACGCTAGCTGCCAGCTTCTTTGCTTTCCATGATAAGGCGAGGTGGTGGTTAAGGCGGTCGCTCGTGTTTTTGCTACAGTGACGGCCGAAGTTGAAGAAGCTGAGTCCGATAACTCAGCATGCATGTGGTGAAATTGGCCCAACAAACACTGATTGGCACCTGTAACTGGTAAAGAGTTAGTTTGATTGCTCAACGTGTAGTGGAACATCACTTTGGATCTTCTACTACATAACCATATACGTCATGTGTATCAATGAGTGGAGAAGAAGATGCAACACGATTATATAGCAAAAGATTTGGAGTGTTATAACATTTGTAATTATTAAACTTTTTGATAGGGGAAAAAATACTAAAATAGCCCCTTAAAATGAATTTTTATTTCATAAACCTCATTAGATTTATTTCAATCCTAAGAAAGGTTCCACCAATTTCTCATTCCAAAAAACTCAATCATTGACTTTTATACAGCTTTTGGAAGAAACTACCCCTGAGTTTTTCACTTTAATTGTAATTTAGTTTTATTTACCTATATTAATTTACTTGTAGGAAAAAAATTGTCTAATCAAAATTATTCTTTTAAGATTTAATCATCTTCTTAGTTATTCAATTTTGAAAAACAAAAGAATCTCAATTACCATTTAAATATTTAAAATTTTTAAAATATGTTCCGTATTTAACATATTTATAGAAAATAAAAGATAAAAAAAAACTACATGTGTTTTCTAAAAATTTTAATCTATTGAAATCACATTGATACAAATCCATTTAAAGAACTTATAGGAAAAAGTACACAGAAAACAACTAATTTATTAGTGTTTTTAGTATAAAAAACAAAGGGCCGTATTGACTGTTGGGTTTTTTTAAATGAAAAATTAGTGAAATTCGTTTCTAGGAATGAAAATTAATTTCTTTCAAGCATATTTTAGTATTTTTCTCTATTTAATATCTCTAGCACACTGCGCGTGCAGGCGACAATTCTTGGTTTTTTTTTTCCTCCTCTATCAAGTCTTGCACGTGAAGCTCTTTTTCGTGAGGGCCATGGATTTGAACCATGGTCTAGTCCGATATCATATTGAATGAACGTTTATTTAAAAGTTGAAGTTGTTAGATAACAGTAAACATTTGATAATATGTAACACAACAAACTCATTTTTCTTACCTCCTGTACTACGACTGTCAGCAGTATCCGAGGAAGAATAGCAACTCTCTGTGAAAGAAGAATGCTCAAGAACCGAAACAGGACTCGGAAGCCGGCCATCGAGTAACTTTTTGTCTTCAGATATGCTCAAACATGTCTACAAAATCAACACTATTTTAGAACTATGAACAGTTATAAAAATATTTGCATCAATGACTTTTGATGGACACCGGCTAAATTTTTTCTCAAATTTGAACTATTAATCTAACGAAATTCTAAACTCAGCTGAAATGGAATCTCTTTACCGAATGAGCCACTAACAATCCAGCAAACTACATACTATAGAAACATAAGGTGAAAATTAATAAAGTAACCATCAATTGAAGATATACATACCTTGGGATACTTTGAGGAGTATAAACTAGAGCCTGGCTGCCCTTCAAGATTATCTGTATAACTGGTTGACATCTTATGATTCAATTCTTTTAGTTTTTGCTCTAAACAAACGCTTAATGTATCACCTCCTTTAACATTATGCCCCAGTCGAGTCATTGGAGCATTGAATGTAAAAGAAATAACATCTGATCCCATCTTCCCACCAGCTTGATCCGGACGACATTTGGCATGCTTAACATCACTGGACCGAATAACTTTCCCACTTCTACCCTTGTGCACGCTGTGAGCCTTCTCATTCTTTTCAGACTGGTGATAACTCCCGTCTGTAGCCCATTTCTTGCGTGCAACTCTTTCCGAGCTAGAAGACAAGACTTGTTTCTTATCATTTTTGGTTTCTGATACCATCTTCTGGGAACTCACTCTAGACATGCCGGAGACTTTACTAGTACTCACTGCTTTTGCACTTTGTACCTTTGACTTCAAAGGCGATTGTCCTCTATCAACAATGCAATTTTGCTTCTGATTGTTTGGGTTAAGCACATTCAAAGCTTTTTGAGTAGTCGGCTTCTTAAGCATGCTCTTCACTACCTCAGCTTCACTCGTTTCTTTCTGGCTTACCAGAGTTCTGCTGCTGTTCATTTTCAGGCCTTCTCTTTTCTGAACGTTGGCCTTGGCCTGCAGCGCAAGCGAAATCGATTTTCCTTTATTCTTTTCAGAATCTTGAAAATTTCTTTCTGATGGGGCATCCGCTGAACCATTCCAGCTTTTATTCATTGACTGTCCCTTAAGGTGCTTGACAGCATTAGATTCACCCCGTCTTTGCAAATCTCCAGAAACTTTTGATGGTTTTTGTGCTTTTAAATGAACCAAAGAGGCACCACCAGACAGAGGAAGCTTCTTCGTGTTTGTACTTGACTGAGTCGCCGGTTCAATAATTTTCACAGCTGCTTCCATTAGGCGAGCAGCATCCTCAGGCGAGATAAAGTTCTCACTTTTTATAGGAGAGAGAGTGTTTTTATGAACAATTGGAACTGATTTTGCTAACTTAGGTAGCAAAGTTTCAGTTTGAAACTTTTCAATATGCCTCTGTACTATTCCCTTCCGATATCTTGCCTCATGCAAAGTGGTGGAGGAGTGCACGATTTGAGGATCTTGATGATAATCAAGATTCTTATTACGGTAGTAAGAACCTGGAAGAGACTGACATTCGGAAAGTGGAGTGGTGTAGGTCTCAGGCGGCATCGAATCCAACCCCATAAGCCTTGCAACAACACTGGGGCCCCTGGTTCCAGACAAGTCATCATCGGTTACTGATGAAGCACTGCTATAATCACTACTTCCTTTGATACTTGATCCAGCTAAAATGTCATCCTTGTCCGGCTAAAAACATACAAAACAAATATATACATATATCTTATTTCCTTTTCGAATTTACATATCAGAAATGAAGGATGTTCAACACTTCGACAGCAGTGTATCCATACCATTTGAAGACGAGTCGTCGGCAAATTCCCATCAAATCTTTTTTTCTGTTTGGATTTTTCTATATCAATGAGAAGAACATAACATTGTTTAAGTTATAGCAAATAAATCAATTTTAGCAACCATATTCAAACATATTCACAATACCTGGTAAATCTGTCTTGCTTGAGAACAACTTTTTTGCGATTTCGCATTCCAATCAAACAGTTGGAGGAAGCCACCAACATAATTTCCATTCCTGGAGCTTTGTTTCTCGATCCCCATATCTTTCAAGCCGATTGTCACGCCAAAATCTGATATGTTTCACAAACTAAAGACATGACAGCAGAGATGAACAGCCATCGATCTTGTTCTTGTCCATCTGCAGTCAAATATGTCATTGTTACTATTTTTATATGCTTCATGAAAGAAAGCTTTGAGAAAAGCCTAAAGTTTCAAGCCATTGTTCTAAAATCTGAGGGGATTGAATGCCAATGCTAGTGTTAACGAACTGATAGAAATATTAAATATTCGAATGACTATCTTTTCTAAAAACTTAAGGGGACATGTTTTCAAATCTCACCGCCACTCGTTCATCGAAACAAGAGTGTCATGTGTTGGGCTTCACAAAGAAAGGAAAAAAAAAATATCGCCTCGGCGTGATACTAAAGTATTTAATGTCTCTCAACTTCAAAATTATAGAGTATCTGCTGCACGTGCCGGGGCGCATTAAAGATAATAAATATTTAATGGATCTCTTCCCTCTAACGGCTTAATCCTTTGAATGAGCACAAAATGTGGCTCATATCAACATCATCAATCAAAAGGAGATGATTTCTGAACATCAAACTGATCCAAAAGTCATATTTCCACAGTCTGAGCTCATTTACAAGCGTCATATCCAACTCTGGAGAGAGAGAAGCCATATAGCTTATAACAATTTGAATCTAACATTTTGTGGGTGGCATTGATATTAAAGAACCAGCAACAATTTCCAATTATCATGCAATATCTCAAGAAATCTCTAAATATCTCCAACATTTTTGTACTCATCATCATTTGACGCCTAAACTAAATCAAGCTCTACTTCAGTAAAAAAAAATAATAATAATAAATAAATAAATAACAAAATCACGTCAACGATCAGCTCATCAAGAAACTCACCAAATTACAATGAAACACAGCAACAACATTTCCAGAGATGATAAAACAAAAACCCAAAATTTCAAAGACCCTTTTCGTATTCTCTCAACAAAAGAACATCAAAACAATGTCAAATCAAGAAAACTCACACAGCCCGCCATGAATGAACATCGGCTGAGCTTGCAAAAGCTGCGAACTTTATCTGCCGAGAATCAGAATAAAAAGGGTATGTATTATCAAGAAAATGTACATACCATAGACTTTAGAGCAAGAAAAGGTTGAAATTTTGAGAGCTTTTAGATAGAGTAAATGGTGGATTTTTGTCAGATAGCAGTGTGTGTTTTGAGTGGTAGAATTGTTTGAAGCAATAAATGAGCAGACAGCGGAGAAATTGGATATTGGAGTAATATTAAAGAAAGAAGAGACAAAACATATTGTTTATTTATTTATATACATAGAAAGTTTTATTTTTCTTATTAATTTTTTGAAAAAATTGTTTATGGAAATAAATAATAATTGCCTCACTTTAGAAAAAGGTAAGAAAAGAGAAGGTTGTAACGTCTCTTTTGGCTAGAGGGAGAGATTTCAAATTCCAAATAGGCATGTCGTGGAATTTATCCAAGAAAAAAAAAAAAGCATGAGTGGGGCCCACTTTTGGGGCCAATTTACAAATTATTAAAATAATTTTATGGTTTGTGATTTATAAAATTGCCCTCAAAGGATTCTTGGGAGTGGTAAGCTTTAGCCCATTAAACTTTATTATGAATCATATTCTTTTTCCTTTTTTACATTTTTATGTATATGAATTCGTATTATATTTGATTATGGCATATTGTCACGCCCCGATTGATTCACAATGCGGCTATCACGTACCAAGCAAATGGGACGGACATAAAGAGGTTTCAACTATGGTAACCATACTTAGAATATTTTTGACATTCTAAGAGGGCATATTTGTAAATAGCACTTTAGAAGGTTCCATTGTAGGTAAGGGTCATATTTGTAAAAACCCCATGAGTAGGTAGAAGCGTATCATAGCCGTTAGATCAAATGCATCTCCACCCTCCGTTGGAGAGGAGAACAACTATAAATAGGGGACTACTTCTCATTTGTAGATCATCAAGCAAAGTTTGAGGGAATAAACCAAATTCCTTTTCTCACTCTTCTCTTTGTGTGCTTCCTTTCATTTCTTGGTGTTTTCACTTTCATTCTCCGAAGAGGTAGGCTGACTTAGCTTGTTTCGCAGGGGCGAACCAAGGACTAAGTGCCGCACGGCGTGCTTGAGAGGTCAAGACCGTGACAATATGTTCACTAGTTATCCATGTTTTTCTTGCCTTTTTTTTTTTTTTATTTAATTTATGATGATATTATTGAATTTCTAATGAGAATCTTAAGGGTAAATTATATTGACACTTTTTGAGATATCGTGTGATTACAAATTAGCCCCTATATTTTTAAAAATCACAAGTGCTTCGGGTGTGTATCATCTTTATTAAATTCGCTCTTCATCAAGGCAGAGCGTAATTGTAAATTATATTTCTTGTATTTTTGGCAGGGTTTTCAGATTGGATTCACACGATCTTGACAAATTTAAGATGTATAAGTTATATATGACTTCAATTTTTTTTTCAAAAAAAAATAGGAGTGATGTTGAATTATAGATGTTGATGATCAATGATGGTTGTGATAATATAAAGTGAAATTATTTCGTAAATATTGGTTGAACCATAAAATTGATTGATGGAGTTTGTCAGATTTAACTAGATGTATCTCTTGATAGTTTTTTTTTTTTTTTATGTGATTACAATCAATTCATAACACTCTATAAATGTCAATTGAAAAAACACCCCCTCCTCCCCAACACACACACTCACTCACTCACTTAAGGGAAAAAGGAGAGAGGACAAGAGGGTTCGAACTCATGACCTCTCTTGATAGTTGAGTTAACTACTATGGATCCGAGAATGTCATCTTCTAAGCATATTTATTAATGTTTACAAAAATGTCTTAAATTTTGAGGGAATATTTGAAAATTTCAAAATAACAGAGATTAATTTATAATTACATTATATCTCAAATATTGTAATGTGATTTGCCCTAATTTAATATATATATATATATATATCTCAACACAACAAAACATGAAGTACTATTTTTTTAAAAAATATGCATATTTTCCTCAACGAAATTCAATAACATTACGTTTCAACATCCTAATTCTTTTAACAAGAAAATGTCAATGGTCTACCAACCATATCATAAAATATATCTTTAAAAAGGATGATTGATGGATGACCTTTAAGCCACTTGATTAGAATGATTGTCCATACATTCATAAAAAGACTTAATTATGCAAATCTAGATAATATCTTTTAATACAAAAATAAACCATCTTAAGAAGTAAATTATGAAGCACAAATACCTACTTAACCATTTTTTTTATATATGGATATGATATAATACAGATTATTGATTTGACCTCAAGAAAAGGATGATTACTAATTACTAAAATATGGAAAAGCATTTGCACTCAAGATTTGGGAATCCCACAATTTGTTTTTATTCGATTCTAATCACGTTAATTAACAAACTAATCTCACTTTTTTGCTTTCGTAGAAAAAGCGTGGCTCTTATTCAATTTATTAAAGCTAGAAATCGCGTCATATGAACACGATGTGGCAAGTTTTCACGTTGTTTGTTATTTGGGAAGGTAAAATTACCAATTTTGAATGGTAATTTTAAACTCCATTTTTTGACGTTATTGATCATAAATTAAAGTTTGATATATGATTGTGATGATCTATTACTAAAATTAGAATATGTGGCAAAAAATAAGGGTGAATTACATCATCTCCCCGAGTTTAGGTGAAAATACAAAGAAAAAACTCCTCTTATTTCGAGAACTAGTTTCTGGCTCCTTTTATTAAATTTAATGAAATGACGCAAAAGATAATATTATTCTTGTAATATAATTTTCATTTAAATATTTAAACTAAATATATCATTAAATAAATATCTGTTGTTTAATTTTACAAATACAATGTTGATTTTATATTACTAAAATAACTTTTTCAAATAATGATAAGAAAAAATACAATAAAGTTGACTCGTTTCACATTTTTGAAAAATATTGCATCGACATCCCTATGTAGTTTATAAACTTGCAATATTAAATCCCTACATGAATCAATACCTTACCAATATACTTAAAAAGGTATTTTGTCAAGTGCAAAAGTTAAAAAAACATACTGATTGTACTTTTGAAAATTCATTATATTTTTTAACAGAAACCTTTAGAATCCTAACGACAACTAATGGTAGGGTGTTGTTATAAATGGCGACAAATGGGGGGAATATAATATTTTTTAAACTAATAGGGGTTTTTTGTAATTTCAAGTAACTAAGAGGAGATGGGTGTAACTCGCCCATCAATATTAAGGTTAATCAATAATTTAAATGCTTTTTTCGTGCATATTAGGGGCTCTCAAAAAAAAAAACAAAATACCAAAAGGGGGGAAAGATAGTATAGTCATCAATTAGTGTAAGGTGAAAATCCTTTGTAAGCCAAAACAATCTAAATTCCTTTTAAATTGTAGTTCAAATGAAATAATTATAACTTGCTCTTAACATATTGGATAGGAATTTTTAGTTCGACTCAATCGAATTGGCGTTAGTATTACTCACACGACATGTAGTTTATAGTACTTATAATATAATTGATATATATTTTAAGAGAAATAGTTAATCACATAAAAAGTGCTACGGTAGTATGGTTGGTACTTGCATCTGATCAAACTGGGTGGTAATTATAATTTTCTATCATAAAATACAAACAATAATGAATAAATACAAAAGGTTCCAAAACTATCCTTCATATCTTCTTACAAAGATATATATATGATCTAGTTAGCATACATCAACCACCCTTATAATAAATAGCAACAAAATAATAAGTAAACAAAAAAAAAACTATACAAGTTACAAAAAATATTAAGGGGGTCAAAAGGGCATAAGAAAAACCTTTTCTAAGGGAATCTACGTCCAAAAATTTATATATGTGTGTGAGAGAGAGATATATAATGGGCATGAGACGATTGAACCTTAATATCCAAGCACAAAAGTTGAAGTCTTGCACTTGATCCATTGGAATGTGCCACGGATTGAGCCCTTCACTTTGCCTTCAACTGCATACGAATTGTAACGCTTAATTCTATCTTCTCATTTCACTCTCGCAGTCTTGCCACATCGGACGTTCGATATTGAATACGATCGCAATGACGTGTTGATCATGGATGCCCCCTCGCGCCCGTGACTAGCGACGCGGTTAGAAGAATTATTCACCTTCAGAGTGCCGGCTCCAGCTGCGGTGGTCGTGGTGGTGACTGTTACATTTTGGAACCGTTGTTGGTCCGGTGTGTACAACCAATATGTGGTCGGCCCGTGCTCGGCAGTTGTGTTCATATTGGTCGCTAACATGTTCGCATGTTGATGAGAGAGAGAGGAGAGAGAGAATAAATGTCGTTATATAACTTGAAAACTTGGGGGATGAAAATAACCCATTAGGTTAATGGTCATGATGTTGAATGGTTGATATGTGAAACAATTTGTTGTGCATGGTTGACCTTGAGTTTTTAGAGAGTTGGAGGACACCCTTAAATTTCTCTAGTTACATTATAGGAATAATAGAGTACATATATAATTAATTACTCGGTACACTCCTAGAGCGTGCTGTAGAACATTGATTTCGTACGCGATTCAAAAATTATATGGTCATTGTTAGCAACAGGGTCAGGAATTTTGGTTTTGTAAGGTAATATAAGATTTTTACTGATTAAATATAAAAGATAATTAAATTTAAATAAAAGTTGCATATATATATATATATATATGTTCTATATATGTAATGTTCTTATATAAAGTTGAAGTAGGTGACTGCTCCTATTAGTCACTGTTCATACTGACCTACAATTACTTATACCATTTAATTTTACATATAGATTTGTATTATCTTGTGAATTATTGCATTTCAAACCAATGAAATTCAATTTTTTTAGAGGGGGTACTAATTAAGGTGAATTTGAGGGCGACATGAATGATGTATAACTCAAATAAAGTGATTTTATTAAGTTGTTCTAGTGATCATCTTGGAAAAAAACTAATCTCAACTCATTGAAATGAACTAAAAAGACATGCCACTGTCACAGATGGAGATCAACATCCAATCCCTCGCTGAAATCTGTCAACACGACCGGCTTTGCGGGCCCCACTTCCTCTCGCCCCGCCTGCCGTGGCAGCGCCACCTGGAATCCACCGGGGCACCTCAGGGGTACCCCTGACAGAACCTGAGGTACACCACCACCAACATTGATCTGATGATGATGATCAGCTGCAGGTGAGAGCTGAAACCTTGCAGCAGCACCATAGGCACTAGTGTTGGGTGCACATGGACCGATCACGGGCCCTGGTCGAGCTCCGTGGGGCCCGATCATGTGGACGGTGGATCCTAGCCGCCGATGATCGACCACGAAGGGGGCCCTCTTCGCCCGCTGTCGCTCCTTCTTGTGCGCGTTTTGATGGCCGCCTAAGGCCTGTGAGTTGGCAAACTTTCTGTGGCAATGCTGGCACTCGAACCTCTTGTTCTCGAGGTCAGCGTGGTGATGTGGCAGCGGGACCTTTTCGCGGTTGTTCGTGACATGAAAACCGAAGATTTTCGTCACCGTTGATGGTGGAGAAGCATAGCCTTGAGCCTCAGCTGGCTCACATGCATCCCCTGCAGGGGATGAGTTCTCTTCCATTTTCTTGGATGTATATATTTATCAGCAAAGAATAAAATTTGGTATCACTATTGGGAGATGTAAATCTTTGAGGTGTGGTATATATAGAGTATGATTGAAAGAGAAAAATTTGTAATTTGTGTGTGTGTGTGTGACAGTAGAATGGGACAGACACTATTAGGCCTACATGAAAAAGCAAGCACATTTTGTGAAAGGTATAAGATCATAAACAAGGCCTCAAATGTTACATGAAAAGAGAAGGTTTAAAGCAAGATTTTGAGCCATTTTAGGCTAAAATCCATCTGCAACTTATGCCTAATGCATCAGAAAATGCCCTTTTAATGGAGGCACGTGGCGACGAACGTATGTGCGTACATGGTTCGATGGTGATTATACGAGTGCCTGTCAATATTAGTACTCGATATCTTAGTGTTGATGCAACTTTAGTGATCTATATTTATAGATATGTATATAATTCTAGTTTTAATTTCTTCTTGATGATCATTGTAATAAAGTTGTTTATATTGCTGTGAAAATTGCTGATCAAACCTCAATGATTTGAAAAGATTTTTGAAGTATAAGACACCAAACATGGGGCTTGGCCCTTTATGTCTACAGATGATGATGACCATATCTTGTGCAAAATCCAAGCTTTTTGGCCATTTTATCTCTTACCTCATCCTATATGTTATAGGAGTACCCTTCAAAACATCAAGAATGACTACCTATGAAGAACCCCCCCCCCCCCAACCCACACCCCCCGCGCCTTCTTGCGCGGATTTTCTAGTACTAAAAAGATTCAAGAAAACGAAATATTTGAGTCATTTCATTTAGACCCCTTATATCATATTTCATTAAGGACGAGCTTATGAGGATTCAACCATCGTTTATCATCAAGATTCCATCATTTCTCTCCAAAACATTCAAGCAAGAGGAATGTTGTGATGTTCTATATATGATACTTGTGATGATGATATAGTGTGTCTGTGTGTGTGCGTTACATATATAGACTCTTTTTGAATATGCATGTGAATGGGGTCAGCCCATGTATCGTTGTCTTCCCATGTGGCCAATATGAAGTACAGATTTGCAAGGCACATAAGTGGGAGGGTGGGGGGGTGGGGGGGTGGCTAGATAAGTATCAAACACAGCTATAGTAGCTCTCGTTGCCTTAGCTTCTTTTGTTGTTGTTTGTGGTACATTTTGATGTATTCTTTTGCAAGTACAAATAATTCTAAAACCCTTTTGTGTTTGCTTTTCTTTCCTTTGTTGTTATCCAGTGTATGAGTTCCACAGGCCCCTTTTTTAGCCTATCAGTAAGTGCATGTGTGTGCACACACACACACAAGCTGTTCCCACTAAGCCTCAGATTTTCAGAATATATGGGTAGGGCATCTTGTTGTTTTTCCCATATCGCGACGATGGCAACGACAGGCGCGTCAGACAAGACGACATCTTTCTTTGCTTCAATACGACGGGAACACCACAAAGAGGAGAGGGGGGGACAGAGACTGGTGGTGAAAGGCCTAATCCGAGGAATAGCTAGAGCTGACGTGACCTTAAGGTTGACGAACCAGGGCCATTGATCTTCCCATCACGCGTTCACGCTCCACCTTAGTGCTTCAAACTCTATCTTTTTTTCTCCGTTCCATCAAGAACTATGTATGTCTGTCTGTCAAGTTAAAACTGACCAATCACATGGCAAGAGTAGTTACACAAGCGTTCTGCAATGCAATAGTCACGTTTCATGGAAGAGTCTCAAAAAACTTTAGCTCTCTACCCTTCAAGAAACCCTCGAAGAAAATACACTATTCCAGGGTAGCATATAAAGTACAGGAGCAACTGCACCCATTGAAGTTCAAGTTCTTTTTTTCTTGGAAAGAATTACAAATATCCAATAAACCGTACCATTTAGCTCAATGGGTAAGTCATAGCGCACAGTGATTTCTCAAGGTCACTTTGATGATGATGACCAAATTTGTTGTCGACACTGGCAACAGCCACTCGGGGGGCAATTTTGTCAATCTTGGAAAAAAAGGCTCCTCAACGGGTGAAAAAGGCCGAAGAGGGACACTAGACTGTATGCAAGTCCAAGAATACCCTTGACTCCAACTGATGTGGGACTAGCCCGATGTTGTCGCATTTATTGGATTATGTTTTTATTGGATCCCAGTTCATAGTACAAAATGAAGCTGTAGCAAAGGATATTTATCAGATTATTAGTGGAAGACTTCTCCTAAATGTTTGCTTTAGTCAGCAAACACACACACACACACATATTACTGGGATTTCAAGAGAGTAACATCATAAGATTGCAGAATCAAAATAGATGGTCCACCTAAACCTCTTGTCACTTCATGTACATGCCCCTTTTTTACAAGACAAATAAGTGTACTTTTTTCATTCAGCGCAACACTCCAAGAACTCTCAGCCTATTGGTAATCTAATCATGATGATCATGAGCCATCCATATATAACATGTGGTTATTAGATCGCATTTCGCCCATTGGATCATACATTGTGTTCTTATACGGACGACAGTCTCTAGATCATAATGATCTCGGAACCAGATTGACACGATTTTGGCTATGCAATTTACCATTTCATCCCAAGAGTTGATTATACTGATGCCCCTTCTGAAATACTTAGACGGGAGGTCAGCGCCATTT
This sequence comes from Petrea volubilis, assembly GCA_026212405.1. NCBI lineage: Eukaryota > Viridiplantae > Streptophyta > Magnoliopsida > Lamiales > Verbenaceae > Petrea > Petrea volubilis. The sequence goes on from CM047879.1 coordinate 15,570,295, forward strand.
TAAAAGATCGGGCAGGGGGAGTTGGTAAATGAGACATATAAGAGGGGGTGTAAGTGTAATCAACCATTAATGTAAGTACTAGCTATAGAATCTGTTGCTTTTTGTAAAGATATATGAAATCTTGATGACTTTTTGAGGTGCTACCTCAGGACTTAACAACTTTATAGCACCAGAAATGACATGAAAAAAAAATGTTGATGCTATAAAACAAAAGAAACTAACACGAGTGAAAGGGCCCTTTTGTCTCTCTCTCTCTCTCTCTCTCTCTCTCTCTCTCTCTCTCTCTCTCTCTCTCCCCTTTTTTATTTTTTTTGCTTGGTTGTTGATGGATTATTGTGTGCCTTTTAATGTCACTTCTCGCGTTATCGTATTATCGTTTTGGTATAATGTGGGGTGAAGTGATTTGATTCGTTGCATTATTGAAGACATAAAAAAATGAGTTAGAATTAATTAAACTCGTTATCTTTTGCTAAAAAAACACGTTGGTGTAGATATGTACTTGAAATGACGAGAATGGCCCTAAAGGTATGTATGGTCATGGCCCAGGTGTTGAACGCATGTTGAATCATGGTTCAACGTCCCTCAAGATTTTCGAGGGTTTATAAATTAAGTTGAGGGGGGTGTAATGGTAATTAATAAAATAAGAGGGTTTCGACTGATAATTACTCCTTACTTAATGGGGGTGCAGATGTAATTCTCCATATGTATGTGTGTGTATTTTCTTCTCAAAATTTGAAACCTTACACCAATGAAAATAACAAAAACCCTTTATATTTTGTAAAAATTAATTTTACCCCAAGGTTATAATTTTGGGCGATACCTCTATATTCTAGGATTTACTTAATAAAGATTAAAGGATTATGGTGGTAAATAATGGATTTTTTGAAATTAACCATTGTGGTAAACTAAATTGTCTTTTGGCCTAAAAAAGTAAATTGGATGGACCTATTGGAAAACTTTTTGCAATAGAAGACATTTGGTTGTTGCTATGGCCCTTTTCTTCTCTATTAAGGGAATAAAGAGTCTTACTTTATTGTCATCTTTTCTTTATGCTTTGTGTCCCAAATAATATTTCTAATATCTACAATTATTAAGGGGAAATTTTATTATTTTTAGGATTATAAAATTCTAAATTTAAAAAAAAATTATAAATACAATTCAGTGAGAATAACCCTTACACTCCCTCCTGAGGTAAGATTTAATTATCAATAAACCCCTCACATTTTAAAAATCACCATAACACACCCTCAAACTGCTCGTACTAGTAAAATATTGAAGGGGTGTAAAGGCATAGAATTAGAGCGCGACTCTTCGTACCAGTAAAATCCACCTCGCTGACATGACAATGCCCATATAATTAAGCTCATGAAGCAAAAAAAATAAAAAGCATAGAATTTTTTCATCATTATGAATAGTAGTGATTTTTTTTTGTGAGGCTCATCCAATGTTTAATTTTTTTTTATAAATCTCATCCAATGTTTAGTTTGTGCTGAAAATATTGGCAAAATTGAACTATGCAAATGTGTGGAGTCACTCTCATCATGGGTGGCTAAATGGATAAAAGACATTTCCATGTGAAATTTGTCAGGATAAAACACTTGCATTAGTGCTTTGTGAGCATTCTTTTTAGTGTGTTCATTTTCTTACAACTATGATAGTGATACATCATCAAGTTCAAACATCAACCTGAAAAAAAGACTCAAGATTAATATTTTTAGCATCTAAACTAAGTTCTTTTACATATTTATGATGCATGGTACAAAAAGCTAAGAAAAATTGATTGTTTTTGTGTCTACTAGGTTAGGTTTAGGTCACAGAATAGTCACAAATTGTGCGGACTTGTTCCCGCAGCAAGAACTTTGGCTTATTCAACTAAGAGAGTATTTGGCTAAGCTTATTTTAAAAAGTTTATAAGTTCGTAAAATTTATAAAATATTTTTGGAGATTATAATCTCATATATCTTATTTTAAAAATAAGTTCATAAAGTGTTTGGATAAAATAAGACATTATAACTTATAAGATATGCTTTTGGAGCTTATAAGTTTTAATTTTGTTTAGTAAAAATTACAACTTATATACTTTTATTAGTGTAATAGTGATTAAAAAAATTAAATTAAATTAAATTAATTGCATGTAAATAAATATTTTTTGAGATAGTAGAAATGTAATATTAAAAAAAATAAAAATATTCATGTTATTTTATATTTTGGCATTAAACGGCTTATAAACTAATGAAAAAAAAAACTTGGGAGAGCTATTTTGACAACTTATTTGTGGAGCTTATAAACTAATTCACTACAAAAATTACCAAACACTTTTAAGGAGCGTATAAGCCCCCAAACAACTTATAAGCTCAATGAAACACTCTATAACTCTCGCGAGTTAGCCATATCAACCTATGCATACTCAAAATCAAAAGTCAAGTAACGAAATTTTTATAGTATTCCTCAATAAATTAGTATACGTCTCCACCAAGATCACCGATGAGAATCAACGTTAAGGTCATCTAGAGCTTTCTTCAAACTTATATCAAGCAAATAACTTTAATATTTTATAAAAATTTGATCTTGCCCTCCATCCCTATTTCTACTAATACAAGACCAAAATGTACACGCATTGTACCACTACTTATCAGCCTTTGACAAGCACTCAAGATTAGTTTGAATGAGAGCAAAGAACATGTATGTTAGAAAATATGTAGGTGAACCAGAAGGATGACATGGGTAATCCCTGTCCTTAAGGTTTCTATTGCCCCTACCACAAATGGTTTGCTAAAGGTTACAGGCAATACACATCCAGGATATATGTCAAGCCTCTACAAGAAAATGGTTTTAGCAATAGCAATTCACTGAAAACAAAAGTGATTGTTTTTATTTTTTCCGATATCTAGATAGAGCATATGGGGCATATTTATACCAATAAGATATTCAAGGCTTGACTTTTCGTTTTGTAACTTTCAGCAGTTTCAGGTTAGTGGTCTGAGCATTTAGAGCAACAAAACACAAAATATTTGTAACTCCAACAGTTTCAAGGATTAAAATTGTTCATTATTAGCCAACAAATCGATTCAAATTCAAATATATTATTTTATTGTTTGCAAAGTGCGCCTAAAGTACCAATACGACTAAGCGACGCGAACGCGGCCCCGGCCTCGGCGCGGGCGCGGGCGGTGCGGTGCACCGCACCGCATGTGACCTCTCAAGTCTACTCTTAAGTTCCACGATTTAGTATTAGTAATCACATTTATGCTTATAAAGCAATAAATATTACATAATAAATTCAATGTGGAACAAAAGAGGTTAATTTTGCAAACAACTTATACACCTTTCAAATATCCCCTTATATTATAAGGTGTATATCAACAATGTACACAACTGTTAACCATTCTACTAGCAAGAAAATAGAAATGTGAATGAGAAACACAAGTAGACAAAACATGACGGGCTAAAACTTTGTTGGAACTTTTTGCAAAGAACAAGAACCATTTCATGATAACTTTGTTAATAGTATAATTTTGTTGGGGGCATCAAAGAATTTGTTACGAAGTGATGGGAACAACTACAAACTAATAGTAATAACTAGTGGGCTTGGCACACTCTAAACTTGCAAAATAATATAATTTAGTTATGTATTTAATAAATTTATAATTTTATATATTATGAAAAAAATATTGAACATTAACTATATGAATAATGAAAAACAAAATAAAATGATTGAAAATTAAAATGAGTTTTATTATTGAAAACGAATAAATAAAAAGATAAAGAAAATTAAATATTGAAGATAAAGGTATCAGAAAAAGATGGAAAGAAGAAAAGAAAGAGAAATAATTTATCACTTTGGAGAGATGAGAGAGAAAAGCGGACACAAAAAAACCAAATACACAAGACAATTATTAGTGAGTGTTGGTGCTTTACAAATGAGTATAATAACTGTTAGAAAAATTGGTAACAAGAGTTGGTAAGTGACCAACTTTGGCCAATGATTTGATAAAGCTCCATTTGTTGTTTTGGAAAACAAGTTGATTGTTCGTAATCTATATCGCGAGTAGATACGAAAAATGTGTTTAATTGCTCAAAACCAATTTAGGGTGAATGAGAAATTAAATGCACAAGTTAGCTATGTGAAAGCTAAAAATGGAGTGTTAAGTGTGGAATGTGGTTGTCCCACATAGGAAAAATAACACAAGAGTGTCTTGTATTTAAATGGCAACTTGCAAATAGGGGTTGGCCCCTTGGGGGTTCACAAGTGTGTAACGGGGAGAGAACCTACGGCTCAAACCAAACTCACACGTGCGCGCCGCCGTCTGTCCGGCAGGGCGAGGCGGGCCGGGTTCGGGCTCATTTCTTTTTGGGTACGACCCGAATTAAAATTGGATCGAAACCAGCTGAAATTGTGAATTCGGACTACACCCGAACAGGTGCGAACCGAACGCCTGGACCGAGCCATACCCGAACGGGTGCGAACCGCGCTGGACCGGTGCCTTCCCAAAAGTTGCAACTTTTCGCCCACAACTCCTCGGTTATTATAAATAACCCCCACTATTCCTCATTTCATCTATCAAAAATTCGAGTTCTCTTTGCATTCTCTTTTTTTTTTGTGCATTTGCTCTCTAAAAGTGAAAGTGAGTTCTAAACGCCTTTTAAGTTCGCCGTTTCTCGGAAATTAGAGTGCTCCTTTTTCGAGAAGATAGTCGTTGTATCTTGGGAGACGATTGCCGGTTCCGTTAGCACCAGTGCGGGACAATCTCGTCTTAAAAACAGAGAGTCCAACTCTCGCCTCGACTAAAAATCATAGCCTAGTCACGCCCTTATAAAGCACTACCTCCAATAATAACTAGTAATATTGGCACGCCCAATAAATATACATAATAAAAAAATTAATATAATTTAATGACATATTAAAATTTTGGTAGTATCTATACTATCAACACAATTTTTAACTATTTTAATAAATTTATAAAATTAGTGTTAAGTAAAAATAAAATAATTTAAAATAAAAAATTAAGCAAATAATTAAAAGAAAGTAAAAGAAAATTATATTAAAAAGTAGTGAGAGATGAAAAAGGATAAAGAGAGAGGAGATCAAGGGAGAGAGGGAGAGAGAGAAGTGAGAGAAAGTAAAAGAGAACATGAAAGAGTAGAGGGAAAAGAGAAAATAAAAAAAAAAAGAAAAGAAAAGAAAATTGATAAACCAAAAATTTTTGACAAATCTAAAATAGTTAATAAATGGTGCTACCTCTTTATATAATAATATAAAAATATAGATAATATCACCAATACTGATATATAACAACAATTTCTATACTACATATAGTATCTATACTATTATACAAAGAGGAGATTTCTTTTACTAATTGCTTTGGTCTGACAAAAATTTTAATTTGTCAATTTGTTTTTTAATTTTCTCTCTCTTATTCCATCCACTGCACATTCTTTTTCTTTTATTTTTCTTAATATCCTTTCTCTTTCTTCTCTCTCATACTCTGAGATAAATTTTCTAACTCTTTATGTAATTAATTTTCATTCATATATTTTTATTATTTTTTAATTTTTTTTTTAGTTTTCACCTTCTTAGACAATTTTTCACTTATTTTAAATTTAATAAATACTAAATAGTTTTTATTCATATAAATTTTAATAAATATTTGTAATTTAAATTGTCAAAATTAAAATATATAGTCAAAATTATTTTTTTTAATAGGCATACGCATCGAGTGTGCCCACCCAACTAGTTTATAATAATTCACTAGTCGGTAAAGTGAAATAAACTTTAATCAATTCATCCACAAAAATTTAATGAACGAGTGATATAACTAAAATAGAAATATACAAATACTTATCGCAAAAAGTACTTATTCACTTGTTTCGCCTTTTTTTATGTTTGTAAACTCAGATGAAACGAAATCTACTTCATTTCTAATACATTTTTATTCTGAAATTATTAGATTAAAAAAGAAAGATTCAACGATTTTCAAATAAAAAAATTAAACCAGATGAATTGAGCACGATAGTAAATTATTTGACCAGAAATTAAGCTATATTATCTATTTATGCTATTATAAAAAGAAAGTTATTTTTGTTTCACAAATAGCGATTATTTATGTGATTTTACAAAATTTGTCCTTCAAATTTATATCAAACTAGCAACACCGCACACTCTACGTGTGTGCAAAATATAAAAAATATATATTTCAATTTAGTACTTAATTTTTTTTAGCATGAAAATATAAATATATTATTAAATTTCTTTTATAAGAACACTTTTTTAAGAATTATTTGAAATAATTTACTAAATTATAATAATTTAAAAATAAAATAATTATATGAAATAAAATTACATGATAAAGAATAAACACAAAAAGAAAAAAAATCAAGTAATTGTAATTAGAGAAAGTGGTTAGTGGGTTGAGAACATGAGTTTTCATATTGGATTGTGATATTACACTATTGTCCTCTCTATTTACTTTTTTGTTGCATATGTTTACTAATTTAAAGGATAAAATTGGCGCATCAAAATTTGATATCCGAATTAAATTGATTTCATGGGAATTTTCAATATTAGCCACAATTTTATATAGTTTTATTTATTTCACTTAGAGTTGAAGGGCAACTTTTATAAAATTATAAAAAAAACTATCATTTTAGATATAAAAGTGGTTTTCTTTTTCTAATAGTATAGATAAATAGAGATATATAAAATTATGGCTAAAATTGAAAATTCACATGAAATCGATTCAACTCAGATACAAAATTTTGATGTGTCAATTTTACCTTTTTAATTAGTAAACACATGCAATAAATAAGCAAATAAAAATTTCAATATTGTAATATTACGTTTGATTTAAAAAACACATGTTCTCAACCAACAAGCCACTTTCTCTAATTACAATTATTTGGTATTTTTTTTGTGTTTATTCTTTATCACATAATTTTATTTCATATTATTATTTTATTCTTCAATTATTATAATTTAATGAAATATTTCAAATAATTATTAAAATGTATTCTTATTAAAGAAATTGAACAATATATTTATATTTTCATCCTAAAAAAAATTAACTACTAAATTGAAATATATATTTTTTATATTTTACACATACATATAGTATACGGTGTTGCTAATCCAAAAAAAAATTGGCAATCTCTCCCCCCCTCCCCCCCAACACACACACACGCGCACACACACACGAAGCGATAATTACATTGAGTTACCCTAAAATTTGTCTAAATTATAAATTAATCCCTTATATTTTAAAAATTACCCAAATAATCTCGAGATATGCAAACATGTTACACATATTAATCATCTGTTTACTATTGTTAGGATTTTAAGGAAAACTATTAAAATTTTCCATAATTTTTCATTTTACCCTTTTGGTCTGATTTTGACTAAATGTGATTAATTTTGTAAGGTAAAAAATATCAACAGAAATACATTACAATGCAGCCCAGTGGGCACAACTCGGGTACCTAGTTCTAAAAAATTAATCAAATTTGGTTATAATTTGACCAAAAAGGTAAAAAAAGAAGAGCATATAAACTTTTAATAGGTTTTGTTAAAAATCCAATAGTGGTAAACTGGAGGGCTAACATGTATAAAATATTTGCATATTTCAAAGTTATCTAGATAATTTTTAAAAATTAAGAATTTAATCTATAATTTGAGCAAACGTTAGGATACTTCAATGTAACCATATCACTATATACAAAGGTCAGAAAAGTAATTATAAAGAACTCCAGGGGCAAAAGTTGAAAATAATAATAAAGCTGCGGTTCTATCTACAATAAGAGGTAACCTGATGGGCAGGTTGCCCGTTCCCGGTACCGCCCAGTTTCCCGCATCGTTAGAAAGCTGTACTCCTAATTCCAAACCCTTCTCTCTTCCTTCCTCTCTCTCTCTCTCACACACACACGCACGCACACAGGTATCCCTCGTAATTGTACGTATGTTTGTATGTATAGATGTATATGTATGTTTTCATCAGTTTGATTCACTAATTTGTTTTTGATTGATCGATTGATGTGGTGTTCGCTAGGTTTTTTTTATAGGAACGATGTCGTTGAGGCCGGGCGCTAGGGCGGAGGTGCGGCGTAGCCGCTACAAAGTGGCGGTGGACGCCGATGAGGGGAGGAGGCGGAGGGAGGACAATATGGTGGAGATTCCGAAAGAGTAAGCGCGAGGAGAGTTTGCTTAAGAAGCGAAGAGAAGGGCTCCAGCAGCAGCAGCAGCAATTCTCGGCGTCTCTTCAGTCCTCCGCGCTCGAGAAAAAGGTTTAATTTCTCTTTAGACCCTTAATTTTTGAATTTGGTTTGATGCAACTGTGAGCTAAGCGTGTAGGTTTTTTTTCCTTCCCTTTTGTTGTATCATGAAGTTGTGTTTTGAATTGTTCCGGAATCTTCTGATACTGTGAAGTGTGAAGTGAATGTGATTGACAAATTGTTAGTTCATTATACCTATTGGGTTTTGGACTGTTATTCTATTTTCATAAAGTATTATATGAAATGTCTGTTAAATGTGTAACTGGTTGTTGAACACCACATACGCTTATTGGACGTGATAATCAGTTATTGGAGTGGGTTAAGTTGGAAGTTTCAACTGATCTTTTTATTTTTTGCTTAGCATTGCAATTTCTTTGATTAGCCTGTGTGATGGGACTTGCTTTGGAGCGGCAAAATGATTATGGAGCAGGCTAGTCTCTTTAGTTAACTGTGAGTTTTAACTCTCTTCTAAAGAGAATGTGAAATATAACTGTGTTTTTGTAACTTAAACATAAGTTTTATCTGTTTGTGTGTGGTTGTGTATGTTAATACTGTGTGGAATAACTTATTATAGGTGAATCTTGTTCTGTGTTTATGAGTATTTGTCCATCATAAGCATAAGAAGGTGGTATATGTGTAGGGATAATAACATCTATATAATATGGATTTGCTCATTGTAACTGAAGCTTGAAGTTTTGTTATGAAGGACTACATATGTTTGTTTTACTATCAAAATACAATGGTTGATTAATGAATTTGGTATTCTAGTTTCTTGTCATTTTCTTTTTGATATAGATTAAAATTTATATTTTCTTTTCTTTTGTTTAATTGTTTAATTTGGTTGGGCAGTTTATCTACTGGACCCTGGTACTTATTTGTAATGTGCTTGTGTTTTTAATATAGAGAATAACAACTTTTGATTTGTGTGCAGTTGGAGAGTCTTCCTTCTATGGTTGCTGGGGTATGGTCAAATGATGGCAACTTGCAGCTGGAAGCAACTACACAGTTCCGCAAATTACTGTCAATCGGTAGGATTTGCTGTCCCTTTTGCTTTTATCTTTCTGTTTGTATGATTGTATAATGATTTACTGATCTGGCACTTCTCCTTGAATTAATATAACAGAAAGAAGTCCTCCTATTGAAGAAGTGATACAATCAGGTGTTGTTCCTCGTTTTGTTGAGTTCCTAACGAGAGAGGACTTCCCCCAGCTACAGGTTTGAATTTGTTTCATCGCTTATTATGAAAATAGAAGGTTGTATTTGTGTCTTAGCTCATCTTATGACCTTCTACAGTTTGAGGCTGCTTGGGCACTCACAAACATCGCGTCTGGTACGTCAGAGAATACCCGGGTAGTTATTGATCATGGTGCAGTCCCAATTTTTGTAAAGCTTCTCGCTTCACCCAGTGATGATGTCCGCGAGCAGGTATTACTTAGCTGTTACAAAATGAAGTTTCGTATTCTCCTGCTGCAACTATAATTCTTTTGCTGCGACATTTGTCATTTTTACTGTAGGCTGTGTGGGCATTGGGTAATGTTGCTGGTGATTCTCCTAAATGTCGTGACCTTGTCCTTGGTCATGGGGCCTTGGTTCCTTTGCTTGCTCAGTTGAATGAGAATGCAAAGCTTTCAATGCTGCGAAATGCCACCTGGACTCTGTCAAACTTCTGCAGAGGCAAGCCGCAGCCTCCCTTTGAGCAGGTATTGGCTTTTATCTTGTGTTTACTTGGAGGATATCTTTTCTTTTCTTTCTTTCGTTCAGGAAAGCGGATGGATGATGTTTCCCCCATTTGGCATGGATTTGCTTTGTTAGGTGAGACCAGCACTTCCGGCCTTGCAACGTCTTGTTTATTCAAATGACGAAGAGGTTCTTACCGATGCATGCTGGGCTCTGTCATACCTCTCTGATGGTACAAATGACAAAATTCAAGCTGTCATTGAGGCAGGCGTCTGTCAACGCCTTGTTGAGCTCCTCCTGTGAGTATCAGTAAGCTTAATTATTTGATAGATCACTGTAACTATTGTAGATGTTTATGAATTGTGAACTTACCTTTTTGTCATGTTGCAGTCATCCCTCTCCTTCAGTGCTTATCCCTGCACTTCGTACAGTGGGTAATATTGTGACTGGTGATGATGTTCAAACTCAGGTATGAATTTTCCTTCTGTTTGAGGAGCAGCATTTTGTTTGAAAATGATTCGTTTATCTACTAGCTTGCCTACTCAAATATTCAGCGGCTATTATAGGTGAAGAAATTGAGCACTTTAAACGAATAGATTTATAAGCTTTGACTGCCTACTCTGTGCTCCAGTATATCATTGATCATGGTGCACTTCCGTGCCTGTTGAGCCTGTTGACCCACCATCATAAAAAGAGCATCAAGAAAGAAGCCTGCTGGACTATTTCAAACATCACTGCTGGAAACAGAGAACAAATACAGGTATAAACATATGAAACTCTGGCGTTGGTAGTTTGCTTTTTTCATTGTATGTGTTTTTCTAGAGAGTCTTCTCTTGTATTATTCAGACCAATTATAGACTTCGTAAGGTAAAGTACCTAGATGGTTTTTAGAGTTATCAGTTATGAAACTTTTGTGTTGCCATTTATTGGACTATTGAGAGTCCTTTGTGTGCCATGTTCACTGGCTTTTGTCCTGTTATGCTGTTCCAAATTTTACTTATCATTCTTAGGGTCATGTAGCGCTTTTTATGCAATCTTTGTCTCAGGTTATACTAATTGGGCATGCTATGTATGACAGGCTGTAATTGATGCCGGTTTGATTGGTCCCTTGGCCAATTTGCTTCAGACTGCTGAGTTTGATATAAAGAAAGAGGCTGCATGGGCTATTTCAAATGCCACATCAGGAGGAACCAATGAGCAAATCATGTAATTTTTGTTGTTAAATGTAGGAACGATTGATCTGCGTTTGTCTGTGATCTTAAATTATGTGTTCTTTTTCTTACAGGTTCTTGGTGAATCAGAATTGTATACAGCCTTTGTGTGATCTTTTGGTCTGCCCTGATCCAAGAATTGTTACTGTATGTTTAGAAGGGCTAGAAAACATACTGAAAGTTGGGGAGGCAGAGAAGGCTAAAACTGGAGAAGTTAATTACTTTGCCCAGCTAATAGATGAGGCCGAGGGCTTGGAAAAGATTGAGAACCTGCAGAGTCATGACAACAATGAAATTTATGAGAAGGCTGTGAAAATACTGGAGACATATTGGCTAGAGGAGGAAGAAGAGGCATTACCTGCAGGCGATGGGAACCAGACCGGATTCAACTTTGGAGGAAATGGCAGTCAACTGCCACCTGGTGGATTCAGTTTTAGTTGAAGGTCAGTTCTCTGATCCTCTTTCAACCTTTCCCCCCGTATGTACAAACATGCCATAAGCTCAATAATCATACAGGCTTCTCCATGATTGATTAATTGTTACTTTGGTTTTTTGGTTTTAGTGCATTGTAGCATCCAAGATTCTTGGGGCTAAAAGTGAGGATGTATTATTGAGGATATTCAGTCAGGTGGATGAAGCAGTCTCTCGGGTCGGTGGTGATACCAATGATTTGATCAAGATTGGGTCAGGTCAGGATGGTCAGTCAAGGTTGGGTCAGGTCAGGATGGTCAGTCAAGGTTGGGTCAGGTCAGGATGGTCAGTCAACGTGGGGTCAGGTCAGGATTTTCGGTCAAGGTCAGGTCAGGTTGGTCGGTCGGTCAGGTCACAGCACCTTGATGAGTTTGGTGAGTCAAGTCCAGAGTTGTCGTGGTCAAGGAGGTGCATAGTCGGGTCGTTCTTTGATGCAGTGGTAAATAAGCAGGGTATGGAGGTCGATATCAACAAAGATGATAGGTTGGGTCTCATATAGTCTTTTCCCCTGTATGGTTGAGTTGTTTGGGGGGATCCAACTGGGAATGAATTTCCAACTACTGAGATTAAATATGTACTCTCTTTTCTATTTGTGATCTGTGGTTTAATTTGTAGTCCTAGTCCTATTTACGTATGGTCGTGCAGGTACTTTTTCACTTTGCTAGGTTGTCTATTGACTTTATTTTTGCCAATGTAATGGTTGAAACAGGAGACTTTGAATTCTTTGAGACCCCATATTTGTGCTACTAGATATTGAACTCAAATTAAACGAACTTGGGATGTATCTTTACCTGACCCTACCCATTATTATCGCGTGTTAATACTGTGGACTTGGCAGATGCAGGAAGTTCTATCACCATGTTAGGTCTGATACATAGTAATTAGTGTTTGTTATCAGGGTTGATTAGAATATGAATAGGGTTGTTTATGAATAGGGTCTTCCGATATTAATCGGTAACATGTTTGGTAATCTGTCAGCACTTACGTTCATAATTGTTTCGAATGTTACAATTATGGTAATTTCAAATTTGAATAGTACAGCGGAAGTACCCTTTATGTGTGTGTAATTGAAATGGTACTTAGTGTATTGTATATGAATGTTTGATTGTAAATTTACTCGTGTTGCTCTAATCTATATTTGTAACTTAAAGATAACAAATGTGCAGTGAACGTCTTCTCTCTCTCTCTCTCTCTCTCTCTCTCTCTCTCTCTCTCTCATGCAATATGGGACGAATTATGTCAAAATTATACCTGGTAATCAATTTCGATCGGCATCATTTTAGGACTAAATCCTTAAACGAGGAAATAAAATTCCTTCTCTGTTCCAATCTACCAAAAAAAAAGGGAAAAGAAAAACAAAACAAAATAAAACCAAAAAGAAGAAGAAATAAATGGAAAATATAATATCTTATGCAATATGGGACGAATTATGTCAAAATTATACCTGGTAATCAACTTCGATCGACATCATTTTAGGACTAAATCCTTAAACGAGGAAATAAAATTCCTTTTCTGTTCCAATCTACCACAAAAAAAAAAGGGAAAAGAAAAACAGAACAAAATAAAACAAAAAAGAAGAAGAAATAAATGGAAAATATAATATCCTTTTTAAAGTATCTGATTCCACTAAAAAGATTGAATGATTTTCGAAGGTAAAAACATCATACTTTTTTTTTTTTTTATGATACGCACAAACACCCTTCATGCATATATGTATATTGTCAGGATTCGAATGTTGGTGTTACATTCCACATGACTCCAAAGGTGGAATACATGCCGATTAGGCTAAAATCCCAAGAATTAATACCAAGAACATGGGGGTTACTTGAAACAATTGTTTCAACATTGCTTGCATGGGCAGTGAGTTACCCGTTACAAAGCCGTACACACTTTCATATTCCCACCCACCTACCCCACCCTACCACTAGTCCTCCAACTACATTCACTAAATAAGATCTTCCCATGAGTCCCCACATATCCCAATCCCTGAAACACAGCCATTTCCAACCATATATACACACCCAAAGCCTCAAACCCCAAACACCCCCGGCCCCACCCATGCACGCAACACAAGACTTATTAAAACAAAATGAAGAAACCCCTGTTCTTCAGTGATGAAGACGACAACGGCATCGCGAAATCGGCGTTCTGGTGGTGGAGGACCCTCGACGAGTTCGATGAAAACGGGCACTTCGAGGTGGACATCACCGACATGTCTAGCTTGACTCCAAGGATCAGAGTGCTCAGAGAGATGGAGAGGTTGGGCTACATCGGTGCCGAGGGGCTCGACGATATGAGGCAGAGGCTGTTGAGTTACAGGGCTGGTGATTTTTGGGTGCCAGTTGGTGGAATCAAGAAAGTACAAATGGATATGCCGGATGTTATCACCATTCTGGTCACAGGCCTCTACACCTCTGGCAAAAGCTCTCTTGTTAACTTGATGTATAGTGTTCTTGGAAGGTCTGGCCTCATCCCTTTTGCTCAAACATCAGGTACCTTCTCTCTCTCTCTCTCTCTCTCTCTCTCTCTCTCTCTCTCTCTCTTTGTGAGACACACACATGTATATGTGCACATGTTGAGTTATTAATTCTTGAAGTTTAACAAAATTTGAAAAGCGTTTATTTTATTTGAGTGGACAAGGTTTAAATTTTAGTGGAAGTACATGTGAAATAATTTTTATGTAGACTTGAGGGGCGGGCTAGCGTCGCTTCACGCTCTGTTGGGCTCGGTTGTTGTATGTATGTATGTACATATATGTAATGCAGGGTCTATTACATTCTTGTGTAATGATAGTTGGATGGGTAGCAGTAATAATAGCATAGTAAAATTAATGGCTGCGCTTTTTGGTGGCGTAGCCAATTTTCGAATGACATTTGCCACTCTTAAAACAAATTGTCGCCAATGTCCTGCCGAGCCGTAGGCAAAGTATTCGCTACACTTTGGAAAGCGTAAAGTATTCACCACTGCTACAACTACTAAGGATGTCAAACCGTCGCAAAACTCGTTGGCACGGTTTTCCTCACGTAGCTAAAAATGTCTTCTTTTTTTTTTTTTCTTAGTGGAGTGTGCCTACTTTTACAATCAAGGTGGGAGATTGGTGTAATTGTGTATAGTTACAGACTTACAGGGGACTTGGTGCTGTAATTTTGTCCACTTAGAATGCCTCAATTATATCTCAGGAAACAGGCCCTTTTGATTACATGTAGAGTCATGGAACATATATGCAATCTTGATTGATGATTTGTAAAGATTGTTGTGGGCATTCTTTGTTAAACACTCAAATGAATGCTTCCTATTGGATTGTGACTCTAGGTGAATCTTCGCATATCACCACATTATATCTTGAAGAACACAATGTCATCAGATCACCCAGGAGTGGGTTCTGTGTATACGACACGAGGGGTTTGGACCAAAACAAGATGGAGGAAGGATTAGAAGAGGTTTCGACTTGGATGTCCAATGGCGTACGACACAACCAGTCTTGTCACAGGCCGGGGGACAAGAATGTCAATGAATCAATGGGGCTATCAAGTTTGAGGTACATCAAGAGAAAGGTCAACTATGTGATGGTTGTGGCCGATCTATCGGAGATTCACACAGCCTTCAAATCGAATGATTTGAAGCCTGTTGAGGCCTTGAAAGAGCTCTTCCATTTCTCACCTATTAAAAGTTCAAGTAAGCTTCTTTTTGTCAATCTTTTGTTGTGAATTACTATTACAAATGAGTATTTGTTGTGTGTGGTGTCATGGAGGTCTAGAAGGTTATATAAGGTTGTGAGGAAATAGGTTTGAGCTCACAATGTGTACTTGGATAAGGAGTGCATAATTTATTTCACTATCTGTAGCTTAAAACAGGCCGGGTCGTAGGCCCGGATCCTAGAGATTAAGATATTATTTTTAGTGATAATTACACCAACACTCCTCGAGGTTTGGTGTAAATACACATAAATGCCTTGAGGTTTTCACAATTACAGAAACAACCCCATTCATCAACTTCTGTCAACGGGTTAGACCCCCCTAAGGTTTCCATAATTACAAAAGCCTCCATTTCCGTCAACTTCCATCTTACGGTTAGAACTCCTAAAAAATTGACGGAACAGTAGTTTTTGTAATTTTGCAAACCTTAGCGGTCTAGGAGTATGTATACAATGTACTCGTACTATGTGTATCTTCCTACTCATACGGGGGCTCATATTGAACAGATGAGAACCCAATCCTGATCCTAACACACGGAGACACCCTAAGCGCCGAGGAACGGATCAACGCGCGGTTGAAGATATGCGAATACCTGGGAATACCCGAGACCAGTGGCGCGTACGACATACCATGCTTGACGGAACAGGGGATCCTAACTGAAGAATACGATCCGGTTACTGCATTTGCACTGACAGAAGCTGTTTACAGGGCTTTGCTGCAAGCTGATAGAGCCCATGTCCCCAAGAGGAAGCTTGAGGATTGGTTGATGTTGATCTTTTCGTGGACAATGTGGTTTCTTGCTACGTTGTTTGCTTTTCTTGCAAGTTTCTGCGGCAAAGTTGGGCATCATCGTGATAACAAACTTAGGATGTGAACGAGATTTGTAGGGATAGTTTGGTTGTGATTTTCAGTTGTTTCGTTGTTTTCATGTGTTAGGACGTTGAGATTGGTTTCTTTTGTGGAAATAAAGATTTGTTTGGATTATTTGGGTGAAAATATTGATGTTTTAGATGTAGAAATGAATAAGTATTTGGCTTGGGGTTCTTTTTTTTATTATTTTTCATAAACAGAGGTATTTGTAATTTTCAAAACAACAATAGCTAGTTTGTAATTATTTTATACTTCAAGGGGGTGTTGATGTAATTTGGTCTTTTAAACAATTTAGAAAAATATAAATAAGCGGCATGTTTTATGTGATAAAAATTAGTAAATCTAACATTAAAAATTGGAAAATGAAAAACGGTGTTTGGAAATAAGACCAAATACTCCAAATAATTGTCAAATGATACGATGATATGTGTGTGTGTGTATACAAAGTCTATTACTGAATGTAATAAATAATCAAAAATAAATAATATACAAAGTTTAAACAATTAATGTAATCTAAGAATTATAAAGAACTTTTCTTAATTTATTAAAAATAATTCTTGCTGTGTGTTTGCGTGCTTTATTGCTTTATTTTGTATTGTTATATTTACTTATAATATATTGTATTATATTATATGCTTCAACTTGCACACAAGATTGTGTGCCCCCCGCAAGTTTTCATGTTGATAAGGTTTAATAGATGGCCCACATATATAATAATATAAGCAGCTTAATTTAATGAATTATGTGATGTTGGTGTAGGGCCTGTTTGGTGGCACTACTGACTATTGATATTATTGTATAGCCACTTAATCTTGGATATGAATTTCCGTTAGCCTTTGCTCTTCATACTTTACTAATTTGGTCAATAAATTACATCACTTAAAACTATTTTATTCCTCCTATATATGTGTATATACACACACACATATACATATATATGTGTATTATACATGCTGACACAAATATATATATATATATATGATCTTAATCACCCGATTTTTTATCAATTGATCGGCTAATCTGGATTCATATACTATGCAAGCCTAATATGGTACCAACCCTCGTCCAGTCTTAACCACGCAGTTTTCGATCAACTGGCTGATTAATTCGTATTCGAGTATCGCGGAGACCCAATATGGAACCGACCTCCCATATATATATATTCAACTTATATTTTTATTTTTGGGTTTTTGGGATTGGAGGTATAAAATTGATGTTACAGGCTTGCAGGGGACTGGGGAGTGAGTTGTAATTTAAAGAGAGTGGTCCGGTGGGCTGTGTCCTTTTTGTTTGGTCTTAGCAACGAACAAAATGGTTGTTTGATCCATCATTTTCATTTGCTGTCATCATAATATCTACCATACATATGTTTGTCCCTTTTATTCTATTCATTTCTATCATATATATCAATTACACATACATATCTATCATAGGTAGATGTTAACTATTTTTTCTTGATCAAGCTATATTAACCTGGGTATTTTACATCAAAATATTAATATTGTTTTTCCCTTTTCTTTTTTTTTTTTGGGGGGGGGGGGGGTGTTTAATACCACGATAACTATTTTATGTAGAATCGAATGATATTCTAACAA
The DNA here is from genome assembly GCA_026212405.1 of Petrea volubilis. Lineage (NCBI taxonomy): Eukaryota > Viridiplantae > Streptophyta > Magnoliopsida > Lamiales > Verbenaceae > Petrea > Petrea volubilis. Next base: position 15,588,076 of record CM047879.1, read on the forward strand.
TCTACTTTTTTTTATTTTAAGGTTTTCTTTCTGATTTGAAAAAGAATGTTGTCTACTTATTTGTTGCTATCAAGTGAATCCTTTATTTCTTAAAAACTAGTTAGTTGCGTAATATTGTAAAGCATATACTAACAATAATAAGCCATTTAGAGGACATTTGTACTTTTTTGGGTTACGACCAACTGCACATGCAAATCGGGATATATGTCCCGATTAATAATTTATTCACTTTTTTTTTTAAATGAAAAGATCGACAAAATAATATATTTTTCAAATTGCATGCAATTGGCCATAACCCACATAAGTAACATCGAGTTTTTTTTTCATACAGATGTGCACACATACACACACACACGTGTGTGTACATATGTGTCACTTGTGTCATGCTGTGTTTGTGTACATCTATAGTAAAAAAACAAAGATGTCTTTTTTGCAAGTCACAGGTATTTTGTTGTAACTTGTTCTAATCACATATATATTATGATGATTAGTAAAAGGATAGCTTCAACAAGTCATCTTCTTATTGTGGTTTCCTTTTAATCTACTTGGATAGTGTAAGGCCACTCATGAAACTTCATATGATTGGTTATCTTATAATAGGATTTGGTTCACAAATTAAGAAGATCAAGTTTAATTTTGGCATGTATTGATCAAATTGAGAGTAATTATAGATTTGACAATCTTTCTTGAGCATGGATCCACTTGGTACTTTTTTATCTTGATAGAATTTGAGGGGTTTTTTTTTCACAAAATAAAACACACACAATCAACATCTAATAAAATGGGAAAGTTTTGAACTTTGATGGACATAGTCTCCATCAAATAATGGCCATTAATTATGGGGATTGAGTTCTATGAATAAAGTCCAATCATTTTCAAAGTGCACTACTATTAACATTGATAAATTAAACTTTTGTATAAACCCTGGTCTAATCTTGCAGGAGAAAATTCAGAATTTTAAATGGTGGTGGTGGTGGGGTGTGTGTGTGTGTGTGTGGGGGGGGGGGGGGGGGGGTTGAATTTTTATAAGGGAAAGACAATTTTGCAATGGGATGAAGTTCTTAAGTTGAACATACGTGCGCGAGTAGACACACACACGCGCAAACACATGTATCTATACGGTTAATAAAGAATTTATATGGATCTAATAACTACCTTGACTTCTTTGATCTTCCAATTATCGCTCTGCTCTCCCACTTTTAACGTATTTTTGTTTTCTTTCTTTTCTCCTTCTCTCTCATGTCTTAGTATATATATAAATTTTTCCTTGCATGTTTTATCATTTCTTTTAATTTTTCTTTCTTATTTATTTGTCAATCTTATATTTTTATTTCTGTTTAAAACTATTTTCATATAATAAGTTTAATAAAATACAATATAAATCATTTAAAATATATAATAATGTATAAAATCAAATAAAATATTTTAATTTCATATTCAGAATTTGAATGTGTAATCCAATTATATTTTATTTTAATTTCACACACTAAAAAATCTATAATTATGCATAAAATCCAATAAATATTTTAATTTTTATATTCTAAATATAAATATGTAATTTTTTTTTTGTACACGCATCAAGTATACCTGATCGACTAGTATGTATATACATATATTAGTTTTATATAAATTTGAGAGGGCAACTGATTTTATAAACATTTTTCTTATCCCTGTCCTTGCTAACCTCTGCCATTTTAAGAAAGGGGGGGGGGGGGGGGGGGGAACATTTTCAAATGTTTCAGATGCAAAACTTGATATTTCGAAAAAAAAAAATTAACCTTTTTTGCTTGAAGTTATATTCCATTATGGCACAAACTAATCCTTTTGAAGTCTATTTAAATAGTTGAACGTAAAATCGACATTATTTGTTTATTAATTTTTCATTTGCTTTTAAATAATAAATACCAAATTATTTTGGTTTGTGGATTCAAAATAATATAGGAAGGACTCACAAGCATATTTATTACCCTAACCACTTATTATTATTATTATTATTATTATTTTGAATAGTGAAGTACAAAGTAGAATATTGGTTTTACCCAATAAAGTAGAAGAACATAATTTTCTTGGAAAAACACGTAGTTATGGTTTACCCAAATTTAGAATGCGTACTGTGAAAAGTAGCCTGCTCACTTTTCCTATATTGTCCCCGGTAAAACTGTAAAACATACCCAGTAAAAAAGAACGATAAAATTAAAAGAAACTTGTGATCAACCCTCAAACAAAATTTAAAACAAACTTTTCTTTTCCTCCAAGATTTTCTTGTGGCCATTGCACTGTGCGCACACTTCTTCTTCACAAAACAATAATAATAATAATAATAATAATAATAATAATAATTATTATTATTATTAGAGTGAATTACATTTACTTCTCCTGAGGTATACCTTATTTACAAAAAACAACCCGACGTATGAAAAATTATAATTACCTCCCTGAATTGAGGGGGTAATTACAAATTACACCTAAAAAAATAAATTTTCAAAATTACCCCTAAGTAATTTAAACAAAAAAAAAAAAATAGAAAAAATAAGTAAAATGAAAAACCTCAAAATACCCTTTCTTTATCATTTTTTCCTTTTTGTCACTTTTTTCTTTTATTTTCTGATTTTTTTTCTCTTTATTATCCTTTTTTTCCAAATGAGATTCCCCCCACCTCCCCAATCACCCTCTCTCTCCCTCTCTCTCTCTCTCCCCCCCCCTCCCTCCCTCCCCCACCCCCTCTCCCCCCCCACCCCCTCCCCCAATGGTTGGTGTGTTGGAGGACCGGCAACAGGAGTGGGCTGCGGATGGCGGCGGGCAGCAGAGAACGGTGGTGAGTGCCGAGCGGTCCTCTTTCTCTCCTACCTCCCTCCCCCCGCCCTCTCAATCTCTGCCCCTCTCCCCTCTCGATCTTGCGGCGGCGGGCAGCGGAGAACGGTGGTGGGTGACTGAGGATGGTGGGCGGCCCTCTCTCTCTCTCCTTCTCTCCCCCCCCCCCCCTTCTCAATCTCTGCCCCCTCGATCTCTGTCCCTCTCCCCTCTCGATCATGCGACGGCGGCGGACCATTGGAGAAAAAAAGAATAGAAAAGAAAAGGAAAAAGGGGGAAAACAAAGAAAAAAATATTTAATTATATATAATATGTATTGTAATTTTTTATATTTATAAAAATAAAATTTATAATATTATAAGATTTAATTTTTTAAAAAAATATTTAAATATGTATAATATTTTTAAAATTAAATATATATAATATAACAAAAAAACCTCTAAAGGGCAAAATAGTAATTTCAATATTGTCAAACTTTATTCTTGTTCCTAGAAGGGTATTTTTGACAGTTCAATGCTTTTTAGGTATAAATTGTAATTGTCCGCTTAATTCAGGGGGGTAATTGTAATTTCTCATACGTCGGGATTTTTTTTATAAATAGGATATATCTTAGGGGAGGTAAACGTAATTCGCCCTTATTATTATTGTTATTATTATTATTATTATTATATGAAAACCAAGAACCCATAATATCAAGAAGTTAATAAATTATTCAACTCATTAGGAGTACTATACTTGGCTTTTAAGTTTAGTTTTGTTGTTATTTCTTATTTCTAAGTTAGGCTTCGATGATGATAACTTATCTCTGTTGCGAAATTCATCTGCAGACATTAAGTGTACCTCATAAACTAGCTCATAAATCGATTCCCTTAATGAAAGCTCATGAATATTCTTTCTTGCTTTTGCTTATCATCTTGTATTCGAAGACTCTTTTAAGTTTTAGACCTTTCTTGAACGAAGTCATGTTCTCTTTCAAAAAAAAAAATAAAAAATAGTTCAATTGTTGAATTTTATAATTTTTAGCAAATTATTAATGATAAATAAAAAAACAAAGAAGTGAGGATTGGGAGTATTCTACATCATAAACTAATTTCATATTCTTTTTTTTTATAGAATAAATTAATTTCATATTCTCATATCGACAATAATTTAATGGTAGCAAAGTTATAATAAGTACAATAATGTAGTAATTAATGACAAAAATGAATTCAAATACCCTTGGCAAGTAAGTATTAAATATAGCAACACAATAATTCCTCTATTTCTCATCACCTTTTATGGTGCTATACTACCCACGTGTGTTTTGAAACATGGTTGGAATGTTGAGACTTATTTTTGGTGACAAATCATCCAGACATTTCAAACTCTACAACTTTCTTAAATCAAGAAATTTTAATTTTTTTATATACTTCTCTTGTTTATACACACACGCACACATATTCCTATATACGTGCGAAGTTCTTTATTAGAGACTCCTTTCTCTTACAACTCTTTATTTTAAAGCATTATAAGATAACACCCATTTCATTATTGAATTTTTTGCAATGAAGTGATTATGTCACAAATTTTAGATATTTATCATAGATTAGCGACGACATTTAATATAAGCAGTACTGAATAAACATGAATTAGTAATGGAATTTAATGTAAACCGAACTAAATAAACAATCATTGACAATATATATATATATGTATTTATTAGCGGAATTATTATAAATGAAATTTGCAATTGAAACTATGTGTGTAATGTATTGATTTGTCATTTAAAACGATGTATTCTTGTAGTGAACTACAATTGAATTTCACATTAATGTGAATTGTAATAATACATCGCCCATTCCATCATTCAATGACAGATATCTCGATTGGAAAAGAAGATACTTATAATTTTATCATAACTTTTAATTTTGTTTACTTAAATCAAATCGATAGCAATATAACAATACAACACGCATTCCATCGTCTCATAATAGTTTTCTTGATATGAAAAGAAAAATCCTGCATAGAATTTCAAATAAACACCAATGAGGTCTTGCTTCAATGGTAATATGAGGTCTCTCATACCCTTTTGATTTCATATGAATAAGAGTATTTTTTTCTCGTTTTATATTAGTTTGTTTCTGCTGTATAGTAGTTCATAAAAATGATTGTAATACTCTATATTATGGATGTAATAGATTGATTTTTATCACAAAAAAAAAAAACAAAAACAAAAGGCAAATAAGCAGATTGAAAATTTTATTTTGATTCAAACTTAATTTATGATAACTTAGAGAGTGTTTGGCTAAGCTTATAAGCTTTTTAAAACATCTTATAAGCTCCTAAAATTTATTTGATAATTTTTTAAGTAAAGGAGCATATAAGCTCAAAAAATAAGCTATTAGGAGATTATAAGCTCCTAAAAAAAAAAAAAGTACTCCCAACTTTTTTTTAAAACAGCTTATAAGCTGTCTAGCATCAAAACATGAAATGACATAAATATCTATATTTTTTTCAATATAACATTCCTACTCTCCCCAAAAAATATTTATTTACATACATTTATTTTGCATTCTTATTTTTTATTATCATTAAATTTAAAATAAAATATAAGCTCTCATTTTTATCAAATGGAATCACAATTTATAAGCTAAAAAAATATCTTATAAGCTATGAAATCTTATTTTATCCAAACATTTTGACAACTTATTGTTGAAATAAGACGCATAAATTTATAAGCTCTAAAAACATCTTATAAGTTATACAAGCTTATAAGCTTTTTAAAATAAGCTTAGCCTTAATTCTACAAAAGTTATTAAAATCTAATTTGTGACAAATTTCCAAATTTCCCCTACGAAAGGCTTTATCACAGAAAAATGCCAAATTCATCCTCTATTTTTGACCCCAAAAAAAGAACCAAAATTTTCAAACTTTATTCCTCAAAAGATTTTCAAATTTAAATTTTTTTTGTCACGTACTGAAATGTGTAAAAACCCTAAACACCTTTCCCCAATGGCGGCAAACACCAAAACATATTACCGAAATTCCCAAAACACCCTCGCTCCAAAAACAATGGCGCCTTTTTATTCCCAGCATTTGGCGGGTCCTAAAAAGTTTTATAATCCAAGCCCTTTTTCGTCTTTTCATTCTCCCGCCCGCCTTAGGGTTTTCATATAGATATATATATATAGGCCCCCAACAAATTTTTTTTCACAATCGCCCCCAAAATTTAACCCTATCTCTCTCGCTAGAATCTTTGCTTGTCGGCTTTTCTTTTTCATCCCTATCTTAGCCAAAATCCTCTTCGCTACCAACCTCTCACTAAACCCTTCGCCCCCTTTATCTCTCTGTATCTGTATGTGTATTTATAGAGAGAGAGAGAGAGAGAGAGAGAGAGACAGACAGACAGAGAGAGAGATTGAGAGATTGAGAGAAGGCGGTAGTTCGGTAGTTCAAGGGTTTTGTTCGGTTCAGTTTTCACTTAGCAGAAGCTTGATCGGGGGTTTAGGATTTTAGTTCGTTTTTCGGGTGTTACCTGGAGCTGATCGATCTGGTTTCAGCTTGGTTTAGCTAGTTTTGAGTTGAATCTTGGTTTTCGTTTGTGATTTTCTCGGATCTTCTTGCTTCGGTGGTGTGATCTCATTTAGCTCTGGTTTGATCAGGTGTTTCTCGGAGCTAAAGCCCTTGTTCTTTAGTTAGTTAACCTAGGAATTCCATCTGGGATTGTTTCAGATCTTTGGATAGAGGCTCGCAGATGATGGATCTGAGTGATAAAGTAAGCGATCATGATTCATAATCATCAACTTTTTTTTTCCAATTCGTTTTTGGGTTCATGATCAAGTTGAGTTTTGAGCTAGATTAGATCACATGATGAAGTTTAATTAACGGTTTTTTCTTGTTTGATGTTTTCAGGGTTCAGAATGTGAAGAAATGAGTAGCCAAACACCAACCCCTGATAGGGTTTCATCTGACGGCTCAAATGTCAAGACTTGTGTTGATTGCGGTACCTCGAAAACCCCACTATGGAGGGGTGGTCCAGCTGGTCCCAAGGTATATACATACACAATCTCTGTATATCTATATACAAACACAGGCACACATACCCAATACCCACACTTAGGGTTGGTGGGTTTCGTGTTGAGATTAAATTTCCTCCAATTTATAATAATTGTGATGATCTTATGATTTGCAAAGTTAATTAGTTATACAATCTTGATTGAATCTTGCGAGACACTGTCGAGTCACGTGATACACATGTGTTGACAAATGTTGTCTAGTACCCATACTTATTTGAAAAAAAATAAATCAATCAGACTACACTTTTACTGTGTTGAAAGTGTTAAAAAAGGATATGGGCGGTACAAAGGCTTTGTTTTTGTTAGGTGGATGGGCACATTTGCATGTGCTTAGTGTGTGTTGTGTGTGTTTTTTTTCCCTTGATGTTTTCTTCCCCCATCATGTGATCTGATTTCAAGACGCAAATTTGTATTTTTGCCTGCAGTCACTATGCAATGCATGTGGGATTAGGAGCAGGAAAAAGAGAAGAGCACTTATGGGTGTCGCAAAAGAGGAAAAAAAGACAAAGAAATCATCATCATCAAGTGGCAAAAATGTTATTAGTAGCCATCAAAGCAATATCAGCAGCAGTGGTGATAGTACCTCCAGCAGTGGTGATAGTACCTCATTCAAGAAGAGATTGTGGGCTTTTGGTAGAGATGTGGCTTTGCAAAGACCAAGATCAAACACGCACAGGAGGAGAAAGATGGGAGAAGAGGAGCAAGCCGCATTTCTTTTGATGGCTTTGTCATGTGGCTCTGTTTATGCTTAGGAAGTTTGGACTAGATGCAGTAGCTATTGCACTCTCTGTTTATCACCCTCTAATTTCAAGAAAAATATGAAGAAATGGTGAGAGAGCTCAAATGGGCTTTCTTTTTTTTTTTTTGGTTTTTGGAATGTACCTTTTTGAGAGAGCATAAATGAAATTTGTTCTAATTTAATTTTTGCTTATTTGGGGTTCAAAAGATTTGGATGCGTTTTTTGATTGTTTGCTTTCATTTATTGCCTTTGTTGAGTTTCAAGTTTCAACTCATCATTATGCAATCAAAGTACATATTGAGTTTCAAGTTTCAACATAGTAAATCAAATAATTGATTCAAACATAGTCTAATGATTCATGACTTCTGAAATCAATTTAGAAATATGAATTTAATATACTTAAGAGGCTAGGACATCTAAAGTCTTAAGGAATTATTTGGTTTGCGAAATTAGTCGAGATAAAGCATTCACATATTGGCTACCAACATTTTGAATTAATTATTTTGTCTTTATTTTTGCCATTCCATTTTACAAATTTGTTCTCACTTAGGTTATTTGAGTGATTCCAAGTAATTGAGTCAACTTATCATTATTATTATTATTATTTTGTATATTTTACAATATATAATTTGATTAAATAATAATAATAATAAAAATTAAAATTAAAATATGAAAATTTCATTCCCTTCTCAAAAAAGAATCTAAATCATATATATCATATCTAAAAAAATTAATTACATAATTTAAAAACAATTTTTTTTTTATCCCACCTCTTTCATCTTTATCTTCTTCATCCATGCCCCCAACCCCCCGCTGCTCTCTCTCTCATCTTCGTCTCTTACTCTCTCCCCCTCCCCCCCAAATATATATATATATATATACACGTGTGTGGATACATATGTATATGTGTGTGATTTTTGGACTTTTTTAATATATGTGGCATACGTGTGTATATATGGGTTTTTTTTCTTCGCAATTTATGTCACCCGAAACTTTGAAGAACTTTAACAATCGAGAGTAAAAATGTAATTGTATTTTAATCTTGTTTTCAATCTTATTCAATTGTGGATACCAAACTACTACATGCACAATACGTACGGTCATTTTACTCAATTAATCGTGGATACTAAACAATTAATATAATTAACCTAAATCTCGGCTAATCTTGAGCCAAGAGACAAGTTTCAATTAATAATCTCGCAAAACAAACGGATTCTAGATATATTTTGGACAGATACTGTCAGGTGCACAGGATCATCAAAGAAAATATCAAATTTTGTTGAAGATGACAAAATTTCTATTCTGTGTCACTTCTTTATCTGACTGACTATTGGAGGGAAAATCTTTGGTCCACAAATTTTCTTGTGGGTGTAGAGGGAAACTTTTTTGGGCCTCACAAATTTGATCTCCAATTCTTCCCTCCCAAAATGATCATGAAAAATTCCTGGTTTTCATTTTCTTTTTTCAATCTTTAGATTTCTCCCACCGTGAGAGTTTGGAAATCAATTGGGGCATAAATCTACTGAAAATTCTTCAATGGACCAGCTTTCGATTTTACATATGCACCTAACAATTGTGTTACACACATCTTGTATTTACATATTTTTTTTCTTCAAATATGGCGAATCATAATTGTTGGGCACATATGTAAAGTCCAACTCCCGAAACATAACAAAAACTTCTGTAAATCTACATAGTTTGATTGGACTATTCTGTATAGCTACCCTTATCGTTAGTACCGTGATCACCATCAACTGAAAAATGATAGTTTTGTTGTTGGCGACGAGTACATTTTTAATGTTTTCTAACATAAAATTGAAGTTTCGTATAAATTGTGTCTAGATAATATTGTAGTTCTAGGAGGGAAATTCTTCAGTGCATTCGGTTTTGGCTCCACATACACATCCGATGGTTTAATTTTTTTTTTTTTGATATATTTTTAATTCATTTGAAAAATAAAAATAAAAATATAATATAATTTAAATTATTTGATTTATGTGTGTTGCTGAACACCGCATTCATGCAAGGACTTTTTATGCTAGGAAAAGGGAAAGATACTTCTAATAAACACTGAATCAACCTTTATTACTCGCTTTAAATCTGCGAGGTCTAAGGAAGGCTCTCCATACTTCGTAGCTGGCTTGATGATTGATCTCGGTGAGTTCACTCGTCGGCTATTGTTGGATGGATCCCTTTTGCCTTCTTTTGGAAGCAAATCCTCTACTGATGTGATTCTTCTTTTCCACTAGTTCAAAAACTTATGGAGACATTTTACGTTTTAGGAATAGACCATTTCACTTTAATCAAATTATGTGACTTACTTAACAATTGCACATGCATTTTTCGTTTGTTTATCAACGGTGGGACCTTTTTATATTAACACTAAAAAGTTGAATTATGGAATCAAAAGTGGGGAAAATTCTTATATAGATCGGATGGATGGACCCCACTCATATATTCTGCGATCCAGATTCAGCCATGTATTATATGTATTTCATAAAAAAAATTAGGTTTAATTACACTTTTGATCCTATAAGTAAGACTCATTTTTCAAATTTCATCCTATAAGTTTGATGGTTGCACATTTAGTCCTGTATGTTGGTTCAATTTGACGCATTTGGTCCTGAATTGACACATTTGGTTCTAAATTTTCAAACGTAGTCCTAGTTTTTGGGAGGACCTAAATATGTCAATTCAGGATCAAATGTGTTAAATTCAACCAACATACAAGACCAAATGTGTCAATTCATGACCAAATGTGTCAAATTGAACCAATATACTTGACTAAATGTGCAACCATCAAACTTATAGAATAAAATTTGAAAAGATAATCTCACTTACAAGACCAAAACTGTAGTTAAGCCAAATAATTTAATATATAACACGAGATTAAATTTAAATCGTCGGATGTAAACACCCGATCCATTAAAAAAAAAAAAAAAGCCCCAAAAGTGGTCATGATAGGTTGAATTAAGGGATCAAAAGTCGCCGTTTTCATTGTCATGGGACTAAAAGTGCCACGCTGAGGTATGGGACTAAGTTTGCAAATTTTTTATTTTTTATTTTTTATTTTTTTGGTGAAAGTTAAGTGGTTGAAACTTGAAAGTTGTACTAACAAAACAGTGCACTAGATTGTGTGGACTCAAAAAAGATCAAAATTGGAAAAAGGGTCTGAAAGTGAATAAAAGAATTTTATATTCACACTATACACAGTGTGATTAATAATGTCTTTTGGTTCATCAAAATGTCAAAGACTAATTAAGTAATAATGACCTGTAATTAATGAATAAAAAAAATCACTATCGAAGTGGTAAAACTTTTGAGCTTAAAGCTTCTGATCAATTATAAATTTTTAAAACCTTAATCTCACTATCTAGACAAGATTCTTGACTATATTTATATTATATATATATATATATATATATATATATATAAGGATTGAATTTGGAAATTTCAAATTTCTCTTGATGTAAATCAAATTGTAGGTTGTTGGACTATAAATATGGCTCAACCACCACATTTATTTGCTATTTAAGAGGCATTGGAGACACAAAGCTTCAAATTTTAATATGCATTCAGATTCTTTATGTTATAAATTAATATTAATATATTTTTTTTGGGTTGATTTGAGTTAGAAATACTAAATGAGTTTATAATCTTTTATTAAATGTATGATTATTTTTTATATTTGGGCTTAGTGGTTTATCGTTTATGAATTATGACTTTATCTTGGGCTGGTACTGGCCCAAAGGGCAAACAAAAAGAAATTAGTATGTGCACATCTTGGGCTTGTAGTAGTCCAGCTATGAGAGCCCAACAAACTCAGCAAAATTCATTCCTTTTAATATTTTATATATAGCACGAGTGCCGCATACTTTATGCATGTACAAATTATAAAAAATATAAAATTATATACTTTAATTTAGTGTTTAAATTTATTTTTTTATGATAAAAATATAAATATATTATTAAATTTCTTTTATGAGAATAATTTTTTGAGAACTATTTGAAATAATTAATTAAATTAATAAGAGGTTAAAAATAAAAGAATTATATAAAGTAAAATTATGTGATAAATAAATAAACAAAAAAAAAATATAAAAAATATCGATTAATTATAATTAGAGAAAGTGTTTTTTGTGTGTGTGAGTGAGAGAATCAAAAATAGTAATTATCTGTTTAAAGGAAATTTGTTTATTAAACATGGGTTTCAACATTCAAAATCTAAAATGATCAAGAAAGTGGATTGTAGGTTGAAAACATGGGTTTTCAAATTGGATGTAATATTACAATAGTGATATTTTTATTTTTATTTTATTTTATTATATGTGTTTACTAATTAAAATAACAAAATTAACACATCAAAATTTGGTATTCGAATTGCATCAATTTCATGAAATTTTTTAATTTTAGCCATAATTTTATACATCTCTATTTATTTCACATAGAATTGAAAGGTAAATTTTGTAAAATAATATAAAATCTGTTATTTGTTAGATAAAAATAATTTTTTTTTATAATAGTATTTATATATATAATACGCCTAGACACCACATGACGTACACACACGATCAAGATTTGAATCCTAACAACAAGCTCCTCACATTTGTTTTTTTCTTTTATATTACTCCTTTAATTTTTTAATTTTTTTTTTTACATCAAAAGCCCATGAGAAACTTTTATGACATACAACAACAACAATAATGAATAAATAATTATAAATATAAGGATATTTAATATATTTTATTGAGACTAAAGCATACATTTCGCCTACATTATAAAATGCCTCAACGTTATCTTTAATACCTCTCATTTTCCACATTTGGCAAATTTTACCCAAATTGTTCCTCGAGACATCATTTTCTATTTTTTAGCAAATTTATTTATCTTATATTGACTTGAGCGTCGTTAACATCTACTCGTATGATAGGTGTAATATCGATATTAGTCAAAATTTATTGCCAAAAAATATGAAGTGAATTGACAGAATTACCCTTCAAATGAGAATCTTAATCAAATCAAATTAGAACAAAAAAAAATGAACAATAATAAAAAAAATAACAAACATCAAAAGACACAAAAATTTGGTGGAAACCATAAAGTTCAATGAAATTTTTGATCCTTTTTGACGTGGCCATTTGTCAATTGCGATGAGGCCCCACCCTCAATTTGTTATTCATTGCCTTCCAGCTAATGCCACGTTCTCCTCCCCCCCCCCCCCCCCCCCCCCCCCCTCCCCTCTCCTCTCTCTCTCTCTCTCTCTCTCTCTCTCTCTCTCTCTACATATATATATATATAATACTAATAATTTACTAACTAACTCTTTACAATTATTGCACGTAGCTCCCAAGTTAAAGTAAAATGGAAAATGGTTATTATCACCCCTCACCAGTCCATAACTGTACTTGGTGTGCCCGGGGCTTAATGCCAATCCGAATCCTAGCTACCCCTTTTTAATTATTGAAGTTAATAAGACAAATTCATGGATTATAATATTGGAAATGAGATTGAATTTTTATAAAATATAAAGATATTATTTTATAATGTTAATATATATACAGTATTTGAATTGAAAAGCAACCTCGATTGTTCTTGTTAATTAAATACATGACGGGTATTATTCGACATAACTATATGTACATTATACAATCGATTCGGTCCAGCAATTTATTTTTCGAAATTTTATGTTTCCCAACAAATGAAACTAAGTATACTCTAAACTCCTAAATAATATTCAAGATCGTATCCACTCTCTAAATCCTAGTTAGTAAAATACAGGACATATATTATTTGACATTTAATACATACGTATATGTTATAAATATTTTTTTTAAATTATGGCGAAAAAATTGGCTCAATAGTATGCAAACGTCTAATATACGGATTAGTAAGAGTACGAGCAAAATACGTATGTGAAAAGGATATTCAAGAGTAAAAATACGACTTATTTTGATATTATTTTCATATAAATCATGCTTTTTATGTAACATAGACAATGAAAATATTATTTAAAATTTATTATTAAATCATTTATATTCATAATTATAATATAAATTATATATAATTATTTATATAACAACCAATAATTTATAAAGTCTTACACGTTTGTTATTTTTATGATATTCAATTAATAATTATCACTAATTTTGATTTATTGTACCTATAAATAATTTATATATATATATATATTATAAATTTAAAATAAATATAATAAATATTTCACTAGGTGAAGTATTCTTCGTCAAGTACAATGCAGAATACATATAATATGTATATCAAACATGTTAAATCAAAAGTATGAGTATTATTCATTAAGTTTTTAATATATACGGAAAACAAATCTATTTTTTAATTATTCATACGTATGAATAGTATATGTGTATAATACGCGTTTTAACTAACAGAGCTCTAAATTACGAAAATTAATAAAGCAACCCCTAATTTCAACTATGCTTTTTAGAGAGTGTTTTACATTTTAGTGGTCTAACCCGATTCGAACTCGAATTTATTCAGTGTTTGTTGGTACTCTCCTCCGTTCCATAATAATTGTCACTTTAAGCTTATGCACAAGAATTAAGGAAATAGATTAAAAGCATTAAACACAAAGTATTTTAACTAAAATACTCTTTTAATAAATTAAGCTATTAATTTTCTCTCATTAGCTATTAATCTCTCTCCTAAGGATTAATAGGAAAAAATTAATAAATTGCTTCTTGATATATGAGAACGACATATATTATGGGACCAAAAAAAATTTCTAAAGCGACAATTATTATGGGACGGAGGGAGTATTAGACATCGAGTGATTAAAAAACAAAAATGAAAAATAAATAATAATAAAGCAATGTACTTGTGTCATACTTGTAGATTCTGCTTTTGGAGCATATCCACAGTTTCCATGCTGGAAAGATTGGGAATTTATGCACTTCCACATGCATTCTAAAATTAGTTTAGATCCTTTCTTATATTATTTATTTTAAATTTTATTTATGCATATTAAATATGTAAAATACTTATTTTAAGTTACACATATATTCTGTATATGCAAAATATCATGACAAATGTAATGGAAAATATAGTACTTGAGGAACTGAAATGGGTATAAATCAATTAAATTTTGTATCATGATAACTATTTTATAAATAAATAACTATTATAAAAGAATTGATATGGGAAACATATGGTGGTGTGTAAAAGAAGTATCTAGAAAGACCTAGAATTGGCCAATAGTTTTCTTGATCCAATTAGAAAAACAGCTTTACTTCCTGTTTGGCAATAATCAATATTCAAACTTCATAAAATTGTATGTAGATACATTTATAAGCACATGGACAGCCCAATTAATATATTTGAGAATATATCAAAAAAAAAAAAGTTTTTGTTCTTGTTATATAAAATTTTAAAGTGTCACATCAATAAATATGCTTTATGATGTTGAACATTCTAATATACACATATTCTATTTTAAAAAATTGTAGAGAGTATAATGTTATGGTTCTTATTCTAATGTTGCGCGCGTATGGTGGTGTGATCCCTTCTGTCTAGGACTTTCGATCTAATAAACATTTATCTCATCTTTAGAAATGTGAAATATAATATTATTGTTCGAATTCTAACAATATATGTATGTAGTGTCGTGTATGCATATTGGAACAGAAAAAAAAAATCAAAATTAAAAAAAAAAAGAGAAAACAAAAAACCCTTCTTAGTCCATGCTGGACCTCGATATTATGTTTGGAACAAAAATTTTGATGCAAAAAAGTGGAGGAAAAAACAAGAGAAAAAAAAACATAAAATATCATTATTTGAAGTGGAAGATTAATCATTAATTGAAACTATTACCATGAGATAATCCTAGTTAATATGCATTATATATGTTTACATAAACTAATTTAAATCCACTTAACACAATTTATAGAATCTTGATGAGATTTCAGGGTAGTATTAGAAAAGAAAAAGAAAGAGATGTGTAACAAAGACTATAATTGACATTTCATAGATTATGCAAAATTGACTGATTTGTTACAAACCCTATAAAATTTGTGAAAATAACTTACCAGAAAATTAAAAAATAATAAAAATAAAAATAGGTAGGCCTAAAATTTGTCAAAAAATTTACAGATCCCTTACAGCTTCTGGTCTCCCAGAAAAGCCCTCCATAGTTCTTCTTCTTCTTCTTCTTGACGATCAACAATGGCCAGCTCAAGGGCATTTTTGGAAATCTACAATTTTGTGCAAAATCAAGATTTCAAGAACCCTTTTTTTCCTCCTCACCTCAGCAAGCTTGAAGATCTGTGAATCTGACAATTTATTCAATTTTTTCTGGCTTTTTTTTTTTATTTTTCTGAAAAAAAAAGCTAGAACAAGCAAAAAAAAAAAAAGTTTTTTTTTTCCTTGAATAATTAAAAGATGGTACAAAGAAGCAAAGTGATGATCAAGAAAGATGTGGGCATTATTTTCTTGAGCGGCGGCGGCGGCGGAGGAGCTGATGACGGCGGCGGAGGGTTGTAGTAGTAGTAAGGGAAGTAAGGGACAATTGGGTTGGGAGGCGGCGGCACCTGCCCGGTGGGGAACTGCGGTGGGGGTGGTTTGTAGTAGCCACCGCCGCCGGAAGGTGGTGTTGGGTAGTATGGGTAATTAGGTGTTGTTGGGGTTGTGGATGGTGGGGGTGGTGAGCTGTAGTAGTTGCTGGGGCTGGGAGGAGACGGCGGCGGAGGGCAGATATTGGTGGCGGGTGGAGGCGGAGAAGACGACGGCAGCGGCGGCGGCGGCGGCGGAGATGGGGTGTTGCAGGGGTTGTCACAGCCTGAGCACATTGTGCATTCAATCGGGTACTTTGATCCCACCCATGATGATGGTGTAGCTACAAGAAGATCAATTCTTGATGCAAATATTGTTAGCAAGAACAAGAATTTGAGTCTATGGTGATCATTTATCTCCATTTTTTTAAAAATAAAATCAAGAAATGTTGCAAAAATATGATCGAGATTTGAAATTTTTTGATGGGAAATTTATATTTTTTTTTGTGGGATTTGAAGATGAAATTTCAAGAAATTGGGATGTGACCAAAAAAAAGATGGGAGAAAAAAGGGGAAGAGTAAAGTGGTTAGCTAAATAGTAAGTATAATGGTACTTATTGAGTCTCTTGACTTAGAAGCTACACTATGTGTGAACTTTATGATGGGATTAATGAAAAAGGTTAAAAAAAGTAGTAATTAAAGTGGGAATATAGTGAGTTAAAGATTTTCACTTTTGGTTTGGTGTGAGAATTTAATATTTGTTAAATTTGTTTTAAAAAAAAAGGTTACACCGACACATTTTACTCTTTTTACTTTTATTTGGTGATTTCACTATGAAAAAGTCGTTTTTTACCTATTGATTATTATAATATTATTAGAATTTTCTTATATAATTATCTCGATACATCTTATAAATATCAATCAAAATATCATACACGCACATACGATTCCCGAAAAAAAAAAAAACAAGAAGTTCCAAACCCAAAGCCTCAATAATAGTAGGTTCAAACTATAACTCCAATAACATTATAACATTATTGTTGTAAATAACAAACAACAAAAAATTTGAAAAAAAAATTTCAATTTAAGTGATTGATATGAATAATAATTTGTAGACATTGATTGTAGAAAGATGCAGCCAAAAAAAAAAAGATAAAATCATAAGTGCATGTAAGTGCTCGTAGAATGGTGGTATTATTTTTGTTGGTGGTGTATTAAATACCATTAGTAATTTTTTTTTCTGTTATTTTTATATATGTATTTCTTGATTTTCTCCATGTGTTCATGTTTCGGTTTTTCTTTTTTTTTTTTAAAAAAAAATTAAATAGAATATGCTTTTGCGGGAAAAAGTTCACGCGTGTACCAATGGAATGGGTTTTCACGCTGTGGCGCTCCAAACTTTGTCAAAAAGGACTTAACTTTTTCATCTTTCTCTTTTTTACCCCAAAGCATCTGACAATTTTAACAATAATGGGTTAATTATATTTAGAATTTTGTAAGTCGAGAATGATTGTTGATATATATATATATATATATACACACGCACAGATATTTCAAGAGCTATAAATATATGAGTTAGGTTTAGGGCATCTTTCATCTTTTTATTGCATTTTAATAGTAATTACATTGTGATGTGGTATAATTCAATTATGCCACGTATCACAATTGAATGGAGGATTGCAGCTTTAAGGAAACCCAATCACTTGAATTTGACCATCGTTTGGGTGCATTCCCCTGCTCGAGTTGCATTCTCTTCTCCATCGTCACCAACTTACTTTCTTCCTTAATGCTAGTTGATCCTTGACCAGATTTGAGGAAGTGAATCGAATATGGATGCTCCAAATGGTATGATCCTCCTTGTATTAGAATTGACAATTTCGATATAATTATCCCCACACAATCTTATGCAAGAGTGGGGGATAATCTAGAGCTTAACCGTTTTGAATACATACAGAAAGACCAAATGCTACATCAACCCTAAAATAGGGATGTTAGACCTAAATTTAGATACTATCATCAACCAACGATTATAAATAACCCAAGTGAGCCACATTATCGTGTATCATCTACTACTCTCTTGAGCCCATTACCCTATCTCCTTCAATTTTTCACGTTGAATTCAAATTAACCTAACGGTTGAAAATTTTAGCTGCAAACACTTCCGACTAGTTCATATTCGCTATTTTGTTGATAGATAGAGCAAATACATTAGCTTCTATATTCAACTAGATCAACAACTAAATCCACCATTCACCAAATCCAGAATTAATCATGTTGCCCCATACATAGCTCATATATAGTTATAATGCAATATAACATGAAATCCAATTGCATTGCTACTCGTCTTAGGATTTGGGGCTATGGCAAAATGACATTAAGGATTTTTATTTTGTTTGACGAACCTTTGTTAAATGAAAACAATAGAAATTGATTAAAGATTATCCACTTTATTTCTTTCTCCTTAATTTTTTTTTCATTTCAAGATTTCTCTAAATTTATTTGAATCTTCTAATGTACTTTGGAATAATATTTTTTTTTTGTCTTAGTCACCTATTTCTGACCTACTAGTCGACTAATCTGAATTTGGGTACTTTAGAGATCCATTATAGGGGCGATCCTTCTAACTCAATTGTTCAATTCATAATTTCAACCAACAGCTCGTCTAGCGGAATAAGGCGCTATATCCCTTAAGCAACATCCAGAGTTCGAATTCTGGTGTTGTTAATGGAACAACTAGGTTGGGAAGATCATCCCTATAATGGATCCTGCAGTACCCGATTCGGATTAGTCGGTCAATGAATCAGAACCAGGTAGATAAGACCAAAAAAAATAAAAAATCATAACTTCAAGATTCGAACACAAGACGTTGTTCAAGGAGTCGAGCTTCAATCTACAAAATTAACAATTTCCCTTTCATGTGATGCTAATTTTTCCTTGATAGCAAATTGCTAACAATCTAATCGACAAAATTGTATCACCGACCAAATCAAGCTTTCCAGGCTGGTGACAAATTGTGATTCTGTATCCTTGTTAAATATTCAAGGATGTAACTAATTATAGTGGGTCCATAACTTTTTTCCCAAAATGAAGCAATTTTTCAAATTATTTTAGAATAATTAGACAAAAAGGGGATTATAGGCATCTATACATACATGTTGGCCCTTTTTTTATTTTCACTATTCTTTTTTTTTTTTTGCCCCCTTTGTTCCCCATTTTCTATTTGATAAATAATTTTAAACAGTCTTGTGTAATAATTGAAGTAGACCAAGTTGCATTTGTAGTCCCTTCACTTTCAATTTATTTGTTAACGTGGACCAATATCTTTTAATTGATGTTTTTTTCATAACCACCCTCCAAGTATACTCTCTCAACGTACACACTAAGATAACTATCTAATTCACCTTTTGAGGAATCCTAGGTATCCACATCAAATTTTTACTTCAATTTTTTTTTATTTTATATTTACTTTTAAAGTATTTCCTAACACTATAAAATGAGTGGAGTCTCATATATTCATATTCTTTTTGTAATTTTTTCCCTATAAAAAAAGTTATGACCGTACTGTTTAATTTTAAGATACTAAAAAACTTTTATATCAAAGTTATAGAAAGTTTTTGTCACATCCCCATGCCTATTTCACTCTAGATAGTTATAACATTTTTCGATATTATTTAATAGATAAATAAATGCATATATATATATTGTTGAAATGACATCGCCTTTTTTTATATCAGAAATAAAGTTTTAAGTTCAAACTTCAACTGTTTTTCGGAAAACAAATCAAGATAATTTCCCAAGAAACCTCGAAAGTTTGGAGAAAGCCCCTTTTTTCATGATTTCAATCTGGATTAGACAACGTAGAAATCAAGATTATTTTGAGTCACTCATTTAGAACCCTAAAAACACATAATTTCAGTTTCATCATTGATGAAAAAGTAGTTATTATGACAAGGATTTCCATTACCAAACTAATAGAGGGACCCAAAACATCATTTTTGAGTAGGCATTGTTCCTTGTTTGGTTGGTGGTGGGCACTAACAATGACATGTCCAAATTCAAGATTCTGTCAAAGAGAATTAATTACAAATTGCACTTTATTTTTTTATTTTTTTCCTTGCAATATAGAGTAAGTTATTTTTTTTTGGGTGGGGGGTGGGGGGGGGGGGGGGGGGAGGATTTAGTTTAGTTATTGTTGTTTGGTTGATTTTTTTTCGAAAAGAACCCTCTATTAAAGAATCAAATCAGAGTTTAAGATATCACAAAGGTGTGCAGGAATATTCGTATCTACCTCAAGGCGAGAAGATGCGTTCCTTGTTAAGGCATGAGCCAATCTATTGCCTGAACGGCGAATAAAAGAAAAATCAATAGAGCTGAAGCAACACCTCAAAGATAAGATATCACTAATAATATTACCGACTGTAGACCAGTCCGGGCCATTCTGGTTAAGCCGCTTGATAATGCTCAAACAGTCGCCCTCAATGCAAACATCCCTCCACCCCCGTTGATGCGCCAACTTAGTAGCCTCAAGAGCTGCCAATACCTCTATATGTTCTACATCAATCACCCCTCGAATTCTAGTAGAAAGCCATCCAACACATTGACCTTCCCCATTGTGTGCCACAACCCCAATCCCAGCTTCTTTTTCCATCACAAACAGGGCGCCATCAAAGTTTAGTTTGATCCTTCCACTTCGAGGTCTACTCCAAACTCGTTGTTGCTGCTCCGAAACATCCACAGCCTCCTCTTGATTGGAGTTACAGAAAGCTTCAAAATAAGAATTGCCAAACTGAGCAAGTTCAAGGGGATTCGGGCAATCCCCTTCCATTGTCTTTTTATTTCTCCCCCACCAAATGCACCAAATCAAAGTAAGAAACCGTCCAAACTCATGACGATCACAAAAAGAGTGTACCCGTTTAATCCAATCAAACCCATCACTGCCCCATAATAGAATTTTAGAGATTGCAAAATGTGAGCATCCCCACACTTGAGTAGCGAACACACATGAAACAAGGGCATGCTCAATGGTCTCATTGCGATCCCCACAGAAGGGGCACATTGCAATCTCCCCACAGCCACGTTTACGTAGATTCCTGGATGTGGGGAGGCTGTCGCGTGCAACGCGCCACGCAAATACCTTGATTTTTGGTGGAACGAACGCCTTCCATATCAGTGACCACTCGCTTGAGTGAGAGGACTTAGAACTTGAACTAGGCCGCTTGTGAGAGTTGAGTAGTAGCAAGATAGTAAGCACTTCGTACCGAGAATACGCCTGTCTTCGTACCATGCCACACTCGCACATTTTCATGATAGTGACGACTGATAGGAATACTAAGAATGGCCTGGACATCCTCCTCCCAGAATATTTGCTTGATGAGATCTACATTCCATTCCCACGAATTGGGCTCAAGAAGCTGCTCAACTCGAGTGATCATACCAGTTGGTTCCCGATGGGAGAATGAGCGAAATGTTGATGGTCGCAGCAGCCATTTATCCTCCCATATGTGAATATTGTTCCCCGTTCCCACTCTCCATCGGACACCTGCGAAAGCAAATCTCGAGACCCAAAAATACTCCGCCATGTAAAAGATGGACGGAAACCAAGTTTAGCTTTAAAGAAATCTCCATTTGGGAAGTACTTACCCCGTAGAACTTGACTCATCAAGCAGCCCGGATCATGAATTAATCGTCATGCTTGTTTAGCCAAGAGCGCCAAATTGAAAGCTCTCAACTCCCGAAACCCCATCCCTCCATCCTGTTTACTGGCACAAAGAGTAGACCATGCAGACCAGTGAATTTTTCGGTTATCCACACTATTCCACCAAAATGCTTGGATAAGACCCTCAAGCTCCACAATAAACGTATCCGGTAATTTAAAGCACATCATAGCATAAGTTAGGATGGATTGGAGGACCAACTTAATAAGCACTTCTTTACCAGCAGCAGAAAGGGATTTCGCTTGCCAACCCTTAATTCTATTCCATACCCGCTCTCTGATCGACACAAACACTGTTCGTTTCGATTTGCCCACAATTGATGGGAGACCCAAATACAAGCCATGACTTTCCACTTGACGGACACCCAGAACCTCAATAATCTCTTGCCGGGTCGTATCCACTACGTTCTTGCTAAAGACTACAGCCGATTTGCCAATATTGATCTCCTGTCCAGATATTGACGCATATTTATCCAAGACTGATTTAATACTCACAGCTGCATCTTTAGATGCTTGGCAACAAATTAACGTATCATCTGCAAAAAATAAGTGAGAGACCCGAGGTCCCTGCTTGGACACAGCAATCCCTGTAAGGTTATTGCGCAGCTCCTCCACCTGGATAAGAAAAGAAAGGATCTCCGCACAAAATAAGAAAAGGAACGGAGAGAGCGGGTCTCCTTGGCGGATACCCTTCTCCGGTCGCAGAAAACCAAATGAGCCACCATTCAAGAGAAACGAGAAAGACACACTCGAAATACAAGACATGATAAGACGAACAAACCCAGCAGAAAAACCAAACTTAAGTAAAACTCTCTTGTTTGGTTGATTTTGTTAGCATGACATGACTAGTATCATTAAGGTGAAATGAGGGTTAATAATTTTTTAATTTTATTAACTCTCAATGAAAGACTCTGAAAGAACTACGTGACGACATCGTGTAGTAATTATGACTAAGAGCCTTTTGGATATATTTTTTTTAAAATGAGAAACACTTATTTTTTTAGAAAAAAAAATCACTTCAGAACAAAAAATATGTTTGGATGATTGTTTAGAAAAGAAAAAAGCCAAAATAGGGTTTTGTTTTTTTAAAAAACTACTCAAAGTAATTTTAAATAAAAGCACATTTCAAACACTTGTATTTATTTATTTATTTTGATAAAGAAAGCACTTTTAATTGCTATGCCCAAATGCAAAATTACTTGGTTAAAAAAAAAACCTCTACTAATGAAAAACACCGTTCGATAAGTACTTCTTTTTTAAATCCACCCAAACGGGTCTGAAGACTAAACACAATTCAAAAATAATTTTAGGTACATCATATTTCTTTATGACATTTAGCCATTTAGCTTTGAATAGTCATAATACCTAAAGGGGGAAAAAAGAAAGGGAAAAAAGGTAAAAGTTATTTTTATTCTTATTTTTATAAGAAATTAGGCCTGGCTTAAAGAACTCTTTAGAGAACATCTAATTTAAAAAAGGCCAAAGCCCCTTGGATAAAAGGTTTCCACATTTATTGGGCCTTCGCAATGTTTAATTCAGGTGCCAAATATTGACTCAATATGTTGTAAGATTTGGGCCTGCCTTCAAACATGAGTGCTGACTTTCAAATTTGAGTCACTCAAATGTTGTAAGATTTGGGCCATTATTGTTATAGTCCCAGTGATAGGGGTTCAAATTGATATTAATAAAATTCTGAGTTTGGGCTCTCTTATCCTCTTTCTTTTTTCCTTTAAGTTAGTGTGTGTGTGTGTGGGTGGGGTATTTTTTTGGTTGGCATCTATAAAGTGTTCCGAATTGACTGTAATAATAAAAAAAAAAGTAGTTGCCCTCTCTCTCTCTCTCTCTCTCTCTCTCTCTCTCTAAATAACAGATTTCATTCATTTTTTTATGATATTTATCTTTTTTATATATTTCTTTAATAATTTTCTAAATACACACGCGATTTAATCTATAAATTATGTAAGATTAATAGAGAAATTAATTTACCGATGTATCTTTTCCTTATTCCGTTCATGGTATTCCGCACCATGAACAGACTGACTTCATATTTATATATATATATATATTATAATTTCTAACAAATTTAAATTTAAAAGCGAGTTACATAAAAGTATTAACTAGCAATAGTTAATTCTGGATAAAGGATTCATTTATTTAATTTTGACCAAATGTTGATTCACAATTTAAATTAAAAAGCCAGTTACGTAAAAGCATTAATTAGCTCAAATCGCTCATAAAGCCCTTCAATGAATAAATCAATGTTTTAAATGACTAAGTGAGTAATTATATTTCAACTCTCGTTAATAAAACTAAATATAAAACCACATTATTATCAAAAACTTTTGTAAATTCAACTAGGTTTCATTGGTGAAGTCTTATAAGTATTTTTTTCTTTTTCTTTTTTTTTTTTTTCCCAAATGAGTATATTTTATTCAATTATATAAATAACTAGACCAACACGTTTTGATGGAAAATCGAACCCAACTATTTTATTATTCGATGATCTTAAATTCGCTAATTGAATTAGGTTTGATCATCAATTACGTATTTATATATAGTGAATAAAAGCAATACGTTTATGAAATATTTGTGGCAAATTAAATATGATACCAATTTTTAATAATAGTTCTCACATGGAGGAGACCAATCTTTTGCATAATCAACGGACCCAAAACAAACGTGGGAAAGACAAAGAAAGCCAATGTTTTTGTCTTCCCACTAAGAAATTTCCAAACTTTTTATTTTATTTTTGTTTAGTCAAAGGAAATCCACCGAATTTGAAGTTCTTTAGGCTGGCTTTTGGTGTAGATTTTATATTTTGACTAAATAATTGTTTCTTGAAATAGACATTTATTTATTTGTAATAAAAAGTATCAAAAATATGAAATTGAATTTCTTGTTATTTTATATGGGGAAAGGAAATAGGGGTTTGGATGTCTTTTTTTAAAAAAAATTAAAAATTTTATTAATAATTGAAGAGTTTACATCGACGCTTACATCATCAAATCATCGGGCCATCAAATTTCTACACCACTCGGAGAGCAACAAACGTAGGGTTTTAAATGTGTTTACATAGTTTATATCTAAGGCCTCATTTACTTCGATAGGTAGGTTTACTGTGAGTTTAACGCTCATGTGTTTGTTAAAGCTTCATAAAACGATCTATTAAATTCATTAAATTGCTCAAAACACTAAATAAATATTTCAAATTATTCTTTTTTTTTCAGCCCAAATATTGAATGCATTATTCTTTCTCATTTAATACATAGAAATGAAATAAAGCACAATAAAAAAGTTTTAAATGGAAAAAGAGTTATTGCCAAAACAAGATGCAAGTTCTTGAACTTTGATCCAAATCTTTTTGTTATTTACAGTTTTGCCACATTACATTCAACGTTCAAAAACCAAAATTCAAACTTTTGGGATAATAGCTACCAACGACTCAAAAACCAACGGATGCTTATGCCCCACAACAAAGCAATACTCGTTAAAAGAATGGAAGCTCAATTTTATGTTCTCTCATTAAAACAATTTCTTTTATTTATATGTTTATATATTACCATTTATTTTTTAATTTTTTTTTTGGTAGTTGAGCAATGATTCAGATTGAATCACTATTTATAATGCAAATTCAGTTATCTCTT
Organism: Petrea volubilis; assembly: GCA_026212405.1. NCBI lineage: Eukaryota > Viridiplantae > Streptophyta > Magnoliopsida > Lamiales > Verbenaceae > Petrea > Petrea volubilis. Next base: position 15,613,557 of record CM047879.1, read on the forward strand.
AGGAAGTTAGGTTAAACCTAATAAGATTTATTTCACCAAATTGGCTGACAAAGATTACATGTAATGTCAGTGGTGAAATCAAAACTTCGTATTTACGGATATCTAGTTTATCCATCTTGTCATTTTAGTTTAATTTTTGTACAATGTATATATGTGTGTGTGTGTGTGTGTGAATTATACATTAGAAAATAATTAGAAAGACTTACGAACATTATGACTAATATATGTAAAGATAATTTTAAAGTTAGCAAGCCACTCGTGACAATATAACTCTTGTGCAATATCATATACGATTAATAATAATGATACAACATATATATATATATATATGAATAAATAATATAATATAATATATTATGTGCATATATAGGTGTGTTTTTGAATGTAGAATGGATTTCAAGCTTTATTTCTTTTAAGAATAAACTTGTCTTTTGACAATATAAAAACAATTATGACTATTTCATATATCCCACATAATTATTACATGACTTGCAAAGAAAACTAGAATCACCACCCATTTTGAATATTCAAGTTCAAATCTTACGAAGAACGTAGAGCTTGTCAATTATTCAAAATATTATAGGTCCTTTCATACTTTTTTTGAATATTTAGGTTCAAATCTCACGAAAAACGTAGAATTTGTCAATTATTTAGAAGATTATAAGTCCCTCCATCATTCTTTTTTTTTTTTTTTAGAATACATATCATCGGATTACATCAATGACTCTTCGAGTACAAATCAAACTATTACATCATATTTCAAACAATATCATTCACAAACTATAGATAAACTATTACAATAAACTACTATTAAAGTAGGATAATAAACTACCATAAAGGTAGAAATAAAGTCACACACATTCATCGGTGGGAATCGAACCCAAGACCTTTAGAATCTTGGGGCCTCAGCTCCCTCCATCATTCTTGATTTAGTGAAAAATATGTTTTAATTCACTAGGGTGTTACGATAATTAAATTGAGATAATTAAGCTTTAACGAAAGAAATATTATTTGACGGGTACATTATCTTAATTGGAAAAGTCATGTCGAATTTCCAACCTAATCTTCTTCTCACACAAAAAACAGAGATAATAATAATTAGAACTTCCTAGGGATTAATATAAGGAGGTGTGGAAAGATCTTGTAAACATACTAATTACACACATTTTATGCCTTAAATTATTCAACCCATAATCATACTTCCCCAAATACCAAATAAAAATAAATAAATAAGTAAATAAATATATAAAAAAAACAATTTCTTGCTTATGGAACTACTTATTACAGCTTATTCTAAGCTGTCTCTCCCACGCCCCCCCCCCCCCCCCCCAAACACACACCATTTCCCTGTCCGCGTTCCCAACTCTTCCTATTCACACACACACACACACACACACAACACGCGCAAATATATACACATTCTCTGTATCTAAATCCGCACAAACCTTACATATAGTTTCTTTTCAAGTCTCTCTCTCTCTCTCTCTCTCTCTCTTCATTCATTCTCATGTGTTTGAATTGAAACACGCTCTCGAACATGGCTGCCACCACCACCCTTTTACTCTCCCTGTTTCTCCTCATTATCGCTCAGACCCGTGCCCAAACCCGACCCGCGCCCCAAGCCCCAGCGCCCACCTCCGACGCCTGCAACGGAATATTCCTTTCCTACACATACACCGACGGCAAAGTAGTGCCCCCGATTCTGAAGTCGGATCCGGCCCGCCAGGCGTACCGGTTCGAATCCGCATTCGCCATACTCAACAACGATTTAGAGGAGCTCAAATCTTGGCGGGTTTTCGTAGGGTTTCAGCACGATGAGTACTTGGTTTCCGCCTCCAATGCGGTGCTTGCTGACGGGAATTCGATCCCGGGGGGAGTGGGGAACGGGTCGGTCTTTGCTGGGTTCCCGAATCCGGATCTGAAAACGGGTATCGAGACGGCAGGGGACTTGACCCAGATGAGCGCCCGGGTGGAGCTGGTGGGGACCCAGTTCGGAGTTGGCCCGCCTGCTGCGCCTATGCCCAAGAATATCTCTTTGGTGAATAATGGGTGGGTCTGCCCCCGACCCACTATGAGAGGTCAGTGTGTGTGTGTGTGTTTTCAAATTTCCGCCGAAATCAATGGGTTTTTGAATTTGAAGAGTTTGGTTAATTAGATTAATTTGAGGATGATGATTAAAGATTTGAATTTTTTTAAGTTTTTGAGAATCTTAGGATTATGATGTTTCTTCTTTTAGGGCCCTTTTTTTTTGGCTTTTTCCTAGATTTCTTTCTGAATGAAGTTGATGGATTTTGGAATAGGGAGGCTTTTGTGAGGTTTGATTGGTGTGAGAATGATCAAGATTTGAACTTTTTTCATTTTTAGCCTTCGCTTCTTTGAAACTTATATCTAGTTGAGTCTTTGTCAATATTTTTTGACTAATAAATAACAATTTATAATATTTGGCTGATTTTTATAACTTCCCTACATTTTTTATTGATACTTCACTGCAGTTAGCAATTATGCAATGTTATGCAGATTTGTCCTCCCAATTGTTCTTGTATTTTTGCTATACAATCCTGTTTGGTTATTGAGGAATTGAAGGCTTGAATGACGGAACATGTTGAATTTTCTGACTCTTAGGACTTAGTGAGATACCATGGAAAAAAGGCCCTCAGTTTAGTTTCTGTTTTATCCTGTTACAGAGTTCTGATATGCTGAGGATTGTTTTTGAAGTTCCGTGATGACTGATTGGTCCAACGTTTCTATTTGGATACTATGAACAGTGTGTTGAATTGCAACGAAATCTTTCTTGAAATTCTCTGAAAATTGAAAAAACATGCTTGTCTATGTATTTTCTTTTTCCAGGTAATGGGTCGATGGAAGTGTGTTGCACAAGAGATCCAAGGTTCAAGTCGAATGTTACGTTGGGTGAAGAATTCTTACCGCGCCAAGAAGGCGATTTGACAATAATGTACGACATTACCAGAACATACGAATCGAATTATTGGGCTCAGGTTACTATCGAGAACCACAACCCTCTCGGTCGGCTCGACAACTGGCAGTTGAGCTGGGATTGGATGGAGGACGAGTTCATCTTCACCACGAAAGGCGCTTACCCTTCTGTAGTGGACACCTCAGAGTGTGTGTTTGGGAGACAAGGACAGTTTTATCAGAATCTTGATTTTTCAACCGCGTTGAACTGTGACAGAAGGCCGACCATAGTCGACCTTCCCTTAGCCAAGACAAACGACACGAACTTGGGGATGATACCTTTCTGCTGTCGCAATGGCACGATTTTGCCGCCAGCTATGGACCCCAGCAAGTCAAAATCAGCGTTCCAGGTCAATGTCTTCAAGATGCCCCCCAATCTCAACCGATCGGATCTTGTCCCGCCTCAAAACTTTGGGATCAAGGGGAGGCTCAATCCGGATTACAAATGCGGGCCCCCTGTCCGGGTAAGCCCAACCCAATTCCCCGACCCAGCTGGGCTTTTGCCTGACACAGCTGCCATGGCAAGCTGGCAAGTGGTTTGCAACATAACACAACCCAAGGGGGCGAGCCCGAGGTGCTGTGTCTCATTTTCCGCCTACTACAATGAGTCAATCATCCCATGTCGGACGTGCGCTTGTGGGTGCCCGGCTAACACAGACCGCACATGCAGCAGCACTGCCCCAGCCCTATTCCTCCCGTCTCAGTCTCTATTAGTCCCGTTTGATAATCGGACCACCCTGGCCCGTGCATGGGCCGACCTCCATCATTTCCCAGTCTCAAACCCTTTGCCATGCAGCGATAACTGCGGAGTCAGCATCAACTGGCATTTGTTCACTGACTTCAGGGGTGGATGGTCCGCAAGAATCACGATCTTCAACTGGGATGACGTGGCTTTCGCTGATTGGTTCACTGCTGTGGAGCTGGACAAAGCGGCTCCCGGTTTTGAAGCGGTGTACTCATTCAATGGGACTGTCCTCAATGGCGTGAACAATACTATTTTCATGCAGGGCCTCGAGGGGTTGAACTATCTTGTGGGGGAAACTGATGGACCTAATCCACAGAAGGATCCCCGTGTACCTGGTAAGCAACAGTCCGTGATCTCATTCACAAAGAAGGTGACACCCGGGATTGATATCCCAGGCGGTGATGGATTCCCTACAAAGTTGTACTTCAACGGAGAGGAGTGCGCGCTACCGAGGATCCTCCCAACGAGCAGTTCTGATAGATTGAGGTTGTCTGTTTCCTTATTGTTCGTTTTTCTTGTCATCGTTCTTGTCTCCCTGCAAAGATAGCGAGTCAGATGCTTATTATTAGTTCATTCTTTTTTGTTGATTTTGATCAAATCATTGTTCCTCTCTGGGGAATTTTTAGAATGAGAAGTGTGTAACATATACACATCATTTGTTAGTTTCATATACTGTTGGATATGCTGTAAACATCTTTAAACCAATACTTTCTGAGTTTGATTCCGTTAAGGTTCTAATATAGTGTGAATAGCACTTGCTACCTACTTAATGTTAGCAAGAATATGAGTAAATGTTCAAGGAAACCAAGATTTGTATGATTTTCCCACTTATTGCTTGAAAGCTTGAAAGTTTGAATTCTCTGCTACACAATTAGACATCTTGTACTGCACATATCAAAATACACCACATATAGGAATGGACGGTTGACAGTTGAGATTAAAATAATAATAATTAATTAATTAAATTAAATTATTTTTTTTTGTATCCAAGTTTTTCTCTTTCTTTATCCAACTGTTTCTCTGTCTTTATCCAATTGCCTATCAATACACATGTACATTGATGAGTACCACAAAAACTATTGTACAACTATGTGGTAGAGGATCTAAATCGCTCACTTTGATGAAACTAATATATTCTCTTTAGGAGATTCTATTTTGGGATAATTCCCATTTTTATCTATTATGTTTGAGAGTGTATCTTTTTTGCCTGTTAACAATGCCATCTGCAATTTGGATCCTATATATTTTACAATATTGCAATTTTAGTCTAATTTCATCGGAATCCATCGAAACTCGCTAATATAGCACATAACATTGTGACGTCACATCAACAAGTTCCTACAAATTCTAGTAAAATCAGACTAAAATTGCAATATTTTCAAAACATATAGGACCAAAATTACAAAATGAATACTTAACGGACAAAAAACATACACCCACAAACATAACGGATGAAAATGACAATAATTCCTTGTATTTTTCGAAGTAAGCATGAACATAATCCACAACAGGGGAGGTATATGTACTTTCAAAATTAAAAACTTAGTATACTTACACTTAGTTGCATTTTAGCACAATTGAGCATAATGTAACTGGTGTTACAATTACAAGAGCCAGCTTCTCATGATAGACTACTCATAAGAATACCAAGATTTGCATATATGAAGAATCAAATCAATGGGTATGTTACATCCATATACTGGCAAAATAATTTATTTGAATTAGAGTTGAGACTCAAAAACTGAGAACATATATCCACGCCTAACCACTCCATACCAGTAAACTTTGAACTAGGCTAAAGCAATCAAAACTTTGCATGCTATACTTTGCATATCATGCACATTTCTCCTCCATCTTCAAACAGCAGATGATCCACCCGATTGACGATCGACAGTTCATCTTTCTGCATTTCTCATATAAGCCCAGCATCCTATTCGCCACTACGGCACCGAAGCAAAAGGCAACACCAAGATCCTACTTCTAAGAAGCAACGAGATTTTTCAATGATTCCAGAAAGAAAAAATAAGAATTTCCAGCCCGTGGTCATGAAATGTCGATTACGGCTATGTACAAAGTGTTTAGATACACTGCCTTACACGGGAAGATTATCCAAGTGGTATCCGTCGAAGCCAAACTCGTTTTCGACAGGTCCCATGCCTTCTTGCTGCTGCTGTAAAAAGAAAATTGGTATTAGAGAATGAACAAGGTCTAGTGAAACTGTTTCACTTTAAGAATCTATACCATGTATAAATGGGAATATGTTGGTGTAACTAACTTTTGGTACGTTTTTAGTGCATTCATCAGATTGATCCTATTAAATAAATTAATGCCAAAGTGGTTTTTTTCAATAATCTTTGCACTCCTCTCCAATGTTCTTGTCTACTCTCTATTAAATATTTGTCTTTTGTCTCTTCTATGTCTAACCACATAAGTATTCTCTCCATGTTTTATCTTCTACCATTTTTTGTAATTAACACTTCTCTTAGGGTTGCAAAACTCCCTGCGTTATGAAAAATTACAATTACCGCCCCCAATGTTTGGTTTCGTATTACTAATTCCACCTGTAATGAGGGTGGTACCTGTAACAAGGAACCAAACATTAGGAGGGTATATGTCATTTTTAATTAGGGTGCTTAGGATCTTTTTCTCTTTTGTAAATTGTAATTAACCCTTGTCCTCGTAACTAGTCGAGTAAAATCTATTGAAATAACTATAAATAAAATAATGTATATATATATGACATTATGCATGAAAAATATAGACAAACGCATAGCGTATGGCTCATTGCTAATTCGCATGTAAAGCTGCTCCAAGGTCAGAGAAGCTAACCTGTTTGAGAATGGCACTCATGAGATCCTCCTGGCCAAAGTGATGGGGAAAGAAGCTGTTCTCGAAGCCCATATAGGGCAGTCTTTCAGTCTTAATTTTCAATTGGTTGTCCCCTAAAGATGGGTTAATCTGCTGACCAATGTTTGGACTACCTCTTTGGTTAGAAGAAAACCGTTGCTGTACTAAAGCCGATGGCGAGACGTCGATCCCTCCTTGCACATTAAAATGTTGTTGGGTGGCTTCAAAGCTCGGCCCCGCATTTTGCATACGCCATTCTTGATTTCTACTCTGATTTACATCATTGAAAACATCATGAGTAGGAACAAATCCTCTGGACCCCTTCATATCTGAGCTGTTAACTTCATCCGGAAGCTTAGAGTTCAGACTAGGCATTCCTGAATTATTCAAAAGTGAGAAATCAACAACATTAGTCGGCTGCGAAACAGACGTATATGATTGCGCACGGACATTCTCGATTCCAGTCCGGCCCAAGACAGCCGTACTAGGAAGCGTTCGGGATAAAACGGGTTGAACCACAGAAGATGATGATGCGAGATTGGGGATGGGTCCCCCACTGATGTCGCTCAAGATTTGTGGTCTGGATTGCGGTTGAACCATCTGCGGTGTCATACTCATTGTGCTACCATAGGACTGTGCTGATTGGTGCAAAGTGGCGAGCTGCTTTGAGTCCATATTTGTGGGGATCCCGTGGAGTAAGTTGACTTTCTTAGTGTGGTTGTTTTGTTGTTGTCCATCAACAAACCGCAGCTTCGGGTTTTCAAAGCTGAAGATGTTTCTTTGATCAACAAGAGGAGACTTTGTGGGGGCCGCCCGACCGAGTGCAGCTGCTTGGATTGTGGCAAGGCTTTGGGGAGGGAGCTGACCCGAAGCAGCAAGGGCTTGTGGATCAACACCACTTAGGGAAGACATTGGCCCGAATGGCCCATCTGTGGGTCCCATAAAAGGGCTACCAAGCCCATTTTGGTGTTGTGATACGCCACTTAGCCTTCTAAGATATAGGCGATACTTCTGAAAAAATGGTTGCTTAAAGTTAACGTTCAATGGGAAGAAGGGGGTATTATAGATGTCTACATAAAAATAATGCGAATCACATTTACCTCCTATATAACTGTATGTAATTACACAAACTTCTCTTAGCTTCAAAACTACAGACACCCATTTTAACCATCGAAAATCAAAACTGGGCGAATTTATGAGGGAGCTTGGATAAAATCATCCATATACGTGAGAACAATATGAAAAGTTCGCAAACAAATTTGACGTATAGTATCATTTCACTATGTGAGGTAGAAATAAGTTACAAGGGAGGCATGTGTAATTTCGAAACCAATATGACATACTTCTGTAATTGTATATAGTTAAAGGACAAGATTCTGTCATTATCGCTAAAAATAAATAAAGAAATACATAGTCCATATCATAGTTTAAATCCATCAAGTTTCCTGAGAATATTAAATAATCAATAAAAACATAACAATTACAATTATCAAACCTGAAGATGGCTTGCAACATTCTCTCTGGTGAGGCCAGGTACGTTCATTAATTCCAGGATTTTCTTCGGGACGGCCTCTGCGATAACACACAGTGTTCAATTTAATGATTGCAAGTATGTGGTAGTAAAAGATGATGCAAGCATAGAAATTCAACCGTTTTCAAAATTTTTCTCTTGAATCTTCTCAATGCATTGGTAATGAAGACGTACAAAAACAAATGGCGAAAGACATTAAAGAAAATGATAATAAGGGATGAAGATTCATACTATCTATCCCAAGTTGATTAACAGCAGTTACAAACTGTTGATGGAGCTCGACCGACCAAACAACCCGTGGTTTCTTCAATGTAGATGTATCATCCCTCTCTTCTGTTTCATCCTCCTCATCTTTCCTTTTCCTGTTATTATTTTTCCAATTTCCTTCATTAGCCGAAGATGAATAATCCACATCTTCAATGGGTTTTTGATGCCGGTCCCCCTCGTCCACGCTTCCAGATTGTTCTAAATCCTTTTCCTTCCACTCGTACTTCTTTTTGCGGACCACGTGCTGCCATATGTTCTTCAATGCCTCCATCCGCACAGGTTTTATAAGATAATCACACGCACCGTGTGTGACACCCTTCATCACGACATGTTTGCTATCATCCGCTGACATCACTAACAATCACAAAAGTATCCAAGATCGGATAAAACGTGTTATTGATAATTGGAGCAAAAATAGGAAAGATTAGAAAATAACAACACTCACTGATGACTGGCAGATCCATTTCCAATCCAACATGCTCTAGAAGCTTAAAGCCATCCATGTCGGGCATGTGTACATCGCTTATAACAATGTCATAGCCATTTTTGTTATCCCTAAGGAACTGTAGTGCAATCTCAGCTCGATTGCACGTAGTTACTGAAACAAATGTCAAAAATAACCATATTAATCACCTAAAAAAGTACAACAAAATACGGAAATAGCATATCTTGATCCATGATTAAACATACAAGCCTAGTAGATATACAAGATTAAACATTAGGAGTTGTGCACAAGATCTAAGGCCAACTATCTCCTTTTCTTACTTCAAGAATCCCTTCTATCTCAAAGAAACTGAAATCATAAACCCACATCACATGATTCCAAGAACCCTCCTCCATAGTCCACAAATACCCTATTCAATCACACAACTACTACTCTAAAAATGAAAATTCCCAACTACTAAATAGCAAAGACAAACCAAGTTCTGATACAAGATCTATTTCCTATGCATACATATGAAAACGCACAAATAAAAAAGGTTAAACTAAGATAAAAGCTCAACCTTTAATAACATAAAAACCAACAATAACAAGAATATAGCAATAAACAGCCAGCTGCTTATGAGTAAAACCTTTTAACACACAAACATGTGTGTGTGTGTGTGTGGGGGGGGGGGGGGGGGGGGGGGGGGGACAATATTACCTTCATACAGACAATTTTTCAGCATCTTCTCCAAGATCCTCAAACAAGTGGGGTCATCATCAACAACAAGAACCCTCAGACCCGCCGGAAACTGGTCTGAAACTCCATCACTGGACTTCCATGAAGCACTTGAACTTGTGAAAGACAGGGGTTTCATCCCAAGATCCATTTTTTTTCCTTCAAAATTCACCAAGGCAACGTATAATTTGCATGCAAACAGCAAATCCCAGATGGAAAATATGTTAAGAATCACATACTCTGAACTTAATTTTCAGCAGAATTCGTTAGCAGGGCCTTGGAAGATTTCCAATAAACCATGGGATACAATCAAGACTTTTAGAAATAGGGGTATTGCAATATTTAACTTCAATTTACTTTTCTTTCCTTATAGGGGTTTAAGGCAAGGGGAAGGAAAGAGGAAGAGAAGATGAAAATTTCTTGCTTTATAAGTGTGTGTGCATATGATATTGGAGACGCTTTGAGAGTTGTTATTGTGTGCTCTCCTTGAAGTCCTTTTTCTTCCTTCATTCTTTATTGGGATTTTCCTTCTCTCTCTCTCTCTCTCTCTCTCTAGGGTGGGCGGGTGGGAGTGGGAGGGTTGGTTTCATTTGGTAGTGGGTCACCCCGTTGAGTATGGATCCAGCTCACACATGAGCATAACAAAACCCCACGCCAGCCAAAAATCCATTTTACAAAATTATATTATATATATATATATATATATTTGCTAAAATTAAAATTACTATATAGTACATTCATCTACATTGAAACTATCAATACTAGATATATTGATAAGCTAAAACTATATTAATACCTAAAACATTATTTATTATTTAGAAATCTAAGTGTGACAAACACACATGACTACTAAATTTCAATTTCTTGCCCATAATAGCAAATTTTGTCTAAGTTTTCCATAAACTTGGAACTTTTAAGTTGAATTAAATCCACAGTCAAAATCTATGTAATTAATCCACCATCTTATGCTATCTATTTGAAAATCAATGCAAGTTATGACACCAAAACGATTGTATACATAGTTAAATTTCTAATCGTTAGATTCGACTAAATTATATCATTATTTTATTTTACTACATGAACGTACCATCAACAAATAATATGCAAAACGTGCATATAATTATGGAGGGTGGTCTAGCTTAGGGCTCTTGCATATGTAAATTAAGTTTCATGTAAATTGCAAATTGCCCTACTAATCAGTGTGTAATTAGGTGTCAAGCACATGATTTAATTCTATTATTCATATAGTTATATATATGTATGTAGCATAGAGGCGGTAATGTTTGGATGGCATGTGTATTTATTGCACAACCCCTCTGGTTTAATCAATCCACCATATGGGGACTTAGGAGTCAGGAGATTTTTTATGCATTAAATTTGGATTTCGCGCATGCACTAAAACAATTTAAATTTTGTTATATTATTAATTTAATTACTAAAAAAATCAGCATACAAAATATAAAACAATTACAATTATTTGATTCATATGCCGAGCCTAAACAACGAGTTCATATAAGGATTTTCCGTCACTCGAATTAGCTAGTACATCATTTATTTTTCCAATATTATTGAGTCCAAATACATTCGTTCCCAAAATTTCTCATGTTTCCATTAAATTCAATTTACATGACATAAAACAACAAGTGATTTTTTGGGCGACGCTTTCAATTAATGCATTTTTATGAGGGAAAAAAAAGTACACAGATGCATTGTTGATTCACCACTATCGTAGAAGAAAATTGTACAATCCTATTCAAAAGATTATTTAAATTGTATTATTTGATAAGATGTTTTTGGAATTAAAATATGAAATATTTGAATATAATGTGATCATGAAAATCATACAATATTAACAATGACAATTTTTATAATAAATACGGTCAAAACTAAAATATTATAATAGAAACTCAAAGTGACTACAAAAAGTACATTACGGCGCCGTTCAAGGCTTCTAGCTTCAATTGATGCAAAACCAGTGCAGAGAGGTAACTTTTGTCTTATTTAAGTTGTACCATTTGCTCCCCACTTACCCCATATTATATTTTGACCCCAAAACTTTCATATTATTGGCTAACTCTCTCTCTCTCTCTCTCTCTCTCTCTCTCTCTCTCTCTCTATATATATATATATATATATATATAATTGAATTTTAGGAGTAATTAATTAATGAATGATCACATTTGGTTATTATGCTCTGAAAAAGCTTTCTGTAATTTCACATTCTTTCATGGTCAAAAGAACCAACCTTTGTTGTTTCCCATGAATTCCCTTAAAAGCATAATAAAAAATTAAAAAATAAAAAAGTTTAAAAAGCATAAACTTTTGCATGAGAATTATCATTGGTTATATTGACAAGCTTAGAGTGATTAATGAAGATTTAATTATTATCATAATCATTTTTAGGTATTTGAAAAATGAAGATATCTTTTTAAGTTATTGTATTTTTGCAACTAGATTTAATTCTTACTGCCTTCTTTTTCTGTCTTTTTCATTAAGATATTGTTGGATTTAAGAACTAAGTGGTCGGAAAATATTATCCTTTGTGAAAAATATGAGCCTTTATTATTAATATCTAACTTTTCTTAAATGATTTGTTAGTATTATGCCTTACAAAGTGTCCTTCTTTTCTATCCTTGTACCCAAGCAAAACTAAAATACCACTAACATAGTGGTCTCATGGTTTAATTTCACTACTCTCACCATAAATACTTAGATTGTAACCTCATTTAAGACGTAAAACTTGTCAATTACTTGAGTATTTTATGAATATATAGCAGTGGCTGGCATATAATGTCCAGTCGAATGAAGTATCGAACTTAATTTACTAATATATTAGTAAGACTACAATAATCAAGTTGAGTCTAATCACAATAAACTTTGGCCAAATAAATATTTTGTGGCGATTAAATTTCTTTATATGATGAAACCACGCTAGATCTCCTAACCTACCCATTTTCTTCATAAAAAATGCTATACTAAAACAAAAAAATTAACAAAAAAAATAAATGAAACATTGTCATTTATCCCCCTATTGACATGTGTCCCTCATCACAATCAGTCTCTTGTCTTTTGGTTTTGTCCTTATGGGGCTAGTGAAGGTCTGCTTTGGGTTTTGGGCAATTAAAAGTTAAAAAACATTACCCAAAATGAGAATTTTAAAAAAGTTGTGGGGAATAGTACTTTTGGAAGATAAATATGGAATATTTGTATAGAAGTTGTATCGTTGTGAATGAGTAACTTTGGTTCTTTCCAAAAAGTGTTCTATGGTCCAAAACTAATAAATGAAACTAGTTTTATTTGGCAATCTTTAAACTCCTTCACTCCTAAGATAGAATTAATAAAGTTAGGAAAAATATATATTCCTTATTGATTTTATAATAAATTATTTGGGATAAAAATGCGTTAACTCGTGAACTATAGTCTTTTATATACTTTGATTATCAAATTATGTGTTATTACATTTTGATGTACAAAACTTCATGAAATTTACACTTTGGCCTCCAAAAGCCACTTTTCGAGCAAAAGAGTTGATAGGTTACCATACTATTACAAATGAATTCATTTATTCTATCACTAGACTTGTCTTGCGACCCTAAGGCTTCGTTTGGTAGGGTGGAAAATGGGAGGAAGGGGAGGGGAAGGAAGGAAAATGGAAGGAAAATGTATATTTTCTCTTGTTTGGTTGTGGGGGGAAAGGGGAAGGAAAGAAATTGAGAATGGAAAAATAAGCATGGGGCCCACTGATTTTTTTTCCACCCAAAATCGGACGGAAAATGAGAGAAAATAACACAAGTATCTCTATAAAATTATATTTCCAAAATTGCCCATATATATAACTAGGTGTTTAAATAATATTGCATCTTCTACTAGCATAAATCCTTGCATTTTTTAAATAGCAAATACGATGTGTGCATTTGTATAATACATTCAAAATGTATTTCACATATTTATTTATTTATTTTATTTTCATTAAATTTTCTACGACATAATTATATTTATAATTTAATTATATTTATAATTATATAAGATTGTGGTTGTCGTTTGACACAATGTAAACAAATATTTCATTATATTAATTTATATATTTTATTTACATTATACTTTATATTATTTAGTTTAATTTTATTAATCTATTTTAATACATAAATTCATAAACATAATTATGTTTTGTAATGATATAAAGGTATAATTGTCATTTAGTACATAAATCATTTTCTTTCCTTCCACTTTTCCATTCAAACAAACAAGAGAAAATAAATAGAATTTTATTTTCTTTCCATCTGTTTTCCTTTCAACCAAACATACCTGTGGAAAATTAAAATCTACCAGTTTTCTTTCCTTTCGTTTTCTTTCCTCTCATTTTTTTTCCTCCCTATTTTCTTTCATCTGCCAAACACACTGTAAATAACCGTTATGTCGTCTTCACTAGTCAGCAGTTACGTTCCAACAACTCTTTTAGGTCAAAAAATGGCTTTGGCGGCACAATGCAAATCCATGGAAAAGTGTAATGAAAATAATAATTTAGCAATCAAAGTGTTAAAACTATCATAATTCGAGAGATAAAATATGTTTATCCCAATTTGCTTATTTTCATCATATTCGGTCTTGTTTCATTAAAATTACAACCAAATAAGTACTACTCATAATATATATATATATATTTATCCATGAAATCAGCAAAGATAAAAATCTCAATAAAATCACTTCATAAGAACATTTACCGTGTTATTCCATGAAATAGGAAAAAAAAAAATGAGCCATTCCTTAATTATTATTTTTTAACTTCAAATAAAACTTAAAATAATCATGCATCGATAAGTTCACCTGAATACAAACAAAAAATATTAAAAAAAAATCACAAATTGTACTTAAAAATCTTTTTTTTTCCCATATTTCGACCAGATAAATTGTCAACGAAGTAACTCAATAATCTCAAAAAGTCAAGTATCAACCCCCATACTCATATCTATCCTAAGTATAATTCAAATTTTTAAACCGTGATAATGAACAAAATTTTCCATAATGATCTACTTTTACTTTTTTACTTATTTTATTACTTATTTCATACTTCTTTTTCCTTTGTGTTAATCAAATATTTGTTTTCACCTTTTAAGGGGGGAAAAAAGTGTAATTTTAGGATAATAATATAATTAGCTTTTTTTTTAATGAGGAAAGAGATGCTTTTAAGAGCAAACAGAATGTGTGTGTAACCGAGCTGCGTACCACGCGCGGCATAAAATAACTGTTCCAGCCAATGAGATAATTACACGTGGCGTTCCAGGAGTTTAACAAACCCTTCGTGCTACTTTTTTAAAATTTCTTTTTGGTCCCTGCAAATTTGTGCACTTTTTGCAGTTTCCCCCTTGAATGATTAGTGCCATCCCACTCCCATTCCTAACTTTTAATCAGTCAGCTTTTAAATACACACCAAACTTAAAGCAAATTGTTTAATAATAATTATAAAAAGTAGACAAGATAAATTGGTTTTAAAAGATAAATATAACTAATTTCATCATTTCTGTAGCTAGAAATATTCATTTGTAAAAAATTGTCCATCCTGCAAAATTCACTGGTGTATTCTGTTTGTGCGTATAGCACTTCTCGGGAATAAATTAGTATCGGCATTTTCGTTCATTCCAAAAAATTATAAAGAGTGCATATTTTATAATGTCGCAACATATACATATATATATATATATATATGAATTAAAATGTAAAATTTTGAACCATTAAATATCATTAATTTGATTTTAATAGTTTTTATGAAAATTCGATTTGACCTTTAAGAATAATAATAATAATAATTAAAAAAAAAAAGCTTTCAAATTTAAAATATTTGACTCCCTGGAAGAATAATATTTGTTATACGCTGTGACCAACAAAAATATCTATTTTTATAATGTCAATATCATAAAAGTAATGTTATAACTAGATAATTATAAATAATTTGGCTTTATAGTGCAATAAAAATGTGTATTCATTGGCGAAATGGAAGTATCATGTACAATGATTATTTTTTTTTATAAGAAAAAAGTATTCAAGCCTTAAGAATTTGATATTTAAAAAAAAGGAAACTAAAAAGGAGTCTTATTCTCAACTATCTTAAATATATGTGTCTATAAATATGTTTATCGAGTCTCACAAAGTATTACTATAAGTGAATATTATGATATTTTTAATTTTGAGATTTCTTGTTAAAATGTGTCGTGTAATTGAGTGCTTGAAAAAAGTTTATTTTGACATTTTGTAATGTTACAAAAATTCATTCTAATTTAAAATTTAGTTTAATTTACGAAATGCCACGATTTATGCATAATATTATACATATATATATATATATAGAGAGAGAGAGAGAGAGAGCTTTACACGTCCATTTTGGTTTTTGGATAGAGACAAGGAATTGCATGGAGTTGGGCTTGAGGCATCTTGTGAAAGTGAAAGATTAAAAAGAAAATCCAGTACATCCATTAAAAAAAAAAAACAGTACAATTAATACTTGATAATGATTTTTCGGGAAACCAACGTTTGCTTTTAGTGACAACAATTTTTAAAGTACGCGTTTACATTTATTTGATTAATAATATTGATTATTACGTCTGAAAATTATTGATAATTTGGAAAACAGCTAATAATTTACTAATTCCCATTTCATAAAATAATAATAATAAAAATTGTAAGTTTGGAGTCAGCGTCCTTAAAAGCAGTTTTAACTCACGTAAAAGCTGGCATTTTTGGTGTGAAAATAATGGCACCAGCAGTAGCATCAATGATCAACTCAAGTAATTGCCTAAAACAAATTATCAATTAATTTAATAGAATGAGACGCGAGATTAGTAAAATGAGGTGCCATATTTTCTAATCGACATGTAATTTGAATTGTAAAGTTATGAATGAAATAATTGTATTGAAAGTGTCACTTTATATTGGGTCTCTACAATACACATATCTAAATTAACAGACCAATAAGTCAGATTATATATATATATATAATCAACTCGAAATACTCTATATATATCAATTGGAACGCTACACATATGAACATGTACCCAAAAGGAAATGAAAATTGATAAGAGAGTTCCAACTCAAAACTCCAATAATGTCCGCTCGAACCTACATTATTGAACTACAAGCCAAGTGGCCAATGAATCAAAAGTTTTGTGGTTATAAAAAATAAAAAATAAAGGATTTATCCTATCGTAATCGACATTCTTACATAATTACAGGGCTCAAACATGATAGAAACGATTAAAAATAAAATAAACTACGATTGAGTATCATTTTATTTAAATTTATTACTAAACTTTAGTTCAATCACAGACAAACCAGTATGCGGCATATGAACTTGAATACGAACAAACAAGAAAGTTATATTTTAAAATTTAAATTTTATTGAACTAAATTCAAATGAAGTGACACAAATTAACCAACAATAGATAGTTTTTATATTCGACATAAGAAATTCACAAAATTCAAATTTCAATTAAATTTAGTTTTTTTTTTTTTTTGGTTGGTCAATAATTAAATTTAGTTAATTTTTGTTTCTTTTAATTAAATTGACCGACAAGGCTTAGGAGTGTACAAGCTTTTTTCGCAGCCATTCTGATGTTGAACCTGGACGCGCCACGTGTCATGCTGCTTAATGGGCCCCACCGCACGCCAATAATATACTCTGACTAAATTGTAAGACTAATTGGGTACAAATTAATGGGCCAACGCGGCGGAATATATTTGGGCTCGGCCCCAAACGAAGCACTTATTGGTGGGCCCCTGGTTCTTTTTCTTGTAACTGTCCATATCAATAAAGGGACACAAAAATAAAA
Organism: Petrea volubilis; assembly: GCA_026212405.1. NCBI lineage: Eukaryota > Viridiplantae > Streptophyta > Magnoliopsida > Lamiales > Verbenaceae > Petrea > Petrea volubilis. The sequence continues at coordinate 15,630,902 of CM047879.1, forward strand.
TATAATCTACTGTGTGATTAAATTTTAACATTGTAAAATTATAAAATATTTATGTTCTTATGAAAAATATATTTATCAAGCTCGTGATGTAAATTATTAATTGAGATGTAAAAGAGAAGAGAGAGAGAGAGAGAGAGAGAGAAATCAAACACGCAAAGTGGTTATTAAGTGAGCAGCTTCAATTACACATAGAGCTCGCTTGGATATATTTTTATAATAAACTTCAATGAAAAAAAACAAAAGTTCAAATTAATATGTTTAAAAAAAAAAGAAGCCAAAATATTGCATTTTTAAGAAATTATCTATAGTAGTCCAAATAATACTTTTAATTATTATATCAAAACGTAAAATTACTTGATTTTAAAAAAAATTACTGAAAAAACATGACTTGAATTTATTTTTTTTTAAATTCATCAAAATGGGCCACTATAAATATCTTTTTTCTGGAGTTCCTTACTTTATATACATTTTTTATATTTCAATAATACTCGATTATGTCCAAAAGGAACTTACTATTGTGCATGAAACCAACCACAAGAAAAAAACAAAAAGAAGAGAGAGAGAGAGAGAGAGAGAGAGAGCATATTACCATGGAAATTCAATGAAATTTACAGGGTTGGCACTCTCAACCAAAAAATAAAATAAAATAAAAATAAAAAGTTTGGTAACTAAACTTGGGTAAGTGTCGCTTTCTAATAATGGAGCTATTTATGGCATTTAATAGAAAGTATTGGCAAGACAAACAAGTTTTTCAAGGAGAGAGATACTGATAATGAACACGTGGCAATACAATTTTGCTTCCCCACACCCAACCTTAGCCATGCTACTTGATGATTGCTTGTGACATTGAAATTCTTGAAAAGTATTTTTCAAGGAAAATGGAAAAAAAGTTTGTGGGATAGAAAAAGGGCTATATCATATTCCCCTTCAAGGGAAAGTTGGATTAACCTCACATTTGGCAAGATTTTATATGACAATGTAGCATAAGTTAGTTTGGTAAATTGACTATCAATGTATGGGGTTGTCAATTGAGACACATGTTTTGTTTCATTTTTTTTTTCTTTTTAATTTCATCATGTGTTTTACTGTTTTAGCATGTGGTACGTGAATAAAATAGAATATAAGATGAGTGGGGTCGTGTATCTAACCTAATGAAAAGGCGTTGATGGAATAGAAAAATGGAATAGAAGATATGTACGTGTTATACATAATCGAAGGCTCTAAAATACGAGAAGTGATCGATTTGATAGACTATTGAAACTTTCAAATAGATACAGATAATTGATGAAAAAAAGTCAAATAAGTATTTATAAGTATCGACATATTAGTGTAGAAAAAGTTGGCAAAAAGCCCACACACTCGATCAAATTAAACATGCATATAATTGATAAATTTTAAGTTCAGTATCTCAAAATTTTTCGACAACTCAATTTCGTTGTTTAATCTAAATCTTACAGTGCTTGTGTTACAAATACACCTACAATAATACAAGTTTTTGTTTGTACTTTAGGCCAGAGTTTGCATCCTTGCAATATGCATATATGGATGGTGTGTATATGCGTATTATAAAAAGGCAAAAAAAAAAAAAATGGAGTTTTGGATAGAGTACTACTTTTACTTGCTCAAAATTTCAATTTTCCTTTATTTTTTTTCGTTTGAATTAATGAGAAGCCCATTGTAGTGGCCCATTATTTAATGACGTATCAAGGCCTTGTTTGTGTTTGTTCAGGAGTTAATTATTTGGGGCCCATGAAAACTGAACTACAGCCCAATTATCCAGAAACAATACGACGTCGTTTTAGCGCTTCACCTCTGATCACAAGTCATGTGTCAAAATCAGAGACTGGTGCTGTCCTCCTAAAAAACACCGCCTTTCCAGCTGGTCCGAAACGACATCGTCACATGACGTCAATTGATGTGGCCACTCATATGTGGACACGTGGCATGCAGGGATGACGTAGTTTTCACATGGCCATGCAGAGATGCACACAACCACTCCACCAATCACTTCAATCCAATATGACGTTTGTACTCTCTCTCTCTCTCTCTCTCTCTCTCTCTCTCTCTCTCTCTCTTCTAATTTATTGAGGTGGTAATATTGTGAAAAATGATTGGTATGATGGCCAAATGGTTTGATGAAACAAAGGGTTCATGTCCCTTGATTATTGCAGGTATGAATAGGAATATAAATACGAATTCTAATTTTAAGTTTTGTAAAGTAATATGATTTTAGGATTAATGTTGTGATTGGTATTTGCTATATAAAGGTTAAAGTTATAATCATTTTATTAATTAAAGTTTAAAGTGTTGCACTTTAGTCATTTATATTATAAATTGACAACAGTTTAACCCATTTCGATAGATGATATGGTAAAGTTTCGCAGATAAAACTTATCATACAGGCGCTTTTTGTCAACTTATATCGTCTAAAAATATTTTCGAAAAAAAAAAAATAATAATAATGAAGATAAGATAAGTGTTTTTCGACTGGATTTGGTCGGAAAATTTATTGAAATAATTAAAATATTACGTGTTTTATAGTATAAATAATCAAAATGCACAATTCAAACTCTATATAGTAAAATGATTTTAATTTTAAATTTTAGGGGCAACGACCATGTTAGTTCATAATTTTAATTTAATTTTCTTATAGGGATTAGAGATTGGGATGTACCCCTACTCTACAAAGAAAAGCTTTCAAATGAACCACGCTACAGTTAATAGCATCGGGGACAATTATTTTATTGGGACTTTTTCTATGTAACTCAATCCAATATAATGAAAAATATATGACTGGTTGAATGAATATAGCTAGTGATAAACTCAAATAAAGGTATAAACGCTATAAAAAAATGACTCAATTTGTCACATATAAAATGATAGTGTCACATTTATATAATATTATACCATCATATAAAAAAATGCATCAATAAATTAATATAAATCTAAATTATAATGCATTTATCGTGACACTATAAAGTGTCAAAATAAGCTATTGTAACATTTAAATACACAATACTTTAGATGGTGCCACTAAAAGAAAATTTAATTTGGTGACACTAATTAAAGTGTTGTGTATTTTAGTGTTACATTAGTTTATTTTGATACTTTGTAGTGTTGTAAAATATATGTTTTAGTTCAAAATTGATATAATTTATTAAGATACTTTTATAAAATGTCACGATACATACACAATTAAGATATTTTTTTTAAAATACCACATTCTATGTATTAAATTATTATGATTATTATTATTATTTATTTTTTTTTGTAGTGAAATTCCAAATCAGATGCCCAAAATGGTCCAATAATCATGTGGGCATTTGTGGATGACAAAGATGAATACCACGGAAGAGTTCTTGGTTTACTAGTGGCATGACTATAGACAAAATTAATGTGTGACCACTATAGTCTATAGTATGAGTTTTCTTTCCTCAAATTGGAAGCGGAAAAAAAAAGGATTTTTTTTGTCCAAATTCGGTCTAATCGCACCCAATCAATTATGCGGCAAGTGTTAATACATTTATTGTGTAATTGTCACTCTTCATAAACCGTACACTGATCACATATCAAGTATAAAACACTTACTATGTGATTAGTCCCGATGTGATCGAACCCTATACAAGTAAGAATTTCTTGAAAAAAAAAAAGTGAACATACAATTTTGAAGTTTCAAGAGACGAGATTGTTGCAAAGGCAAGGAAAAGGAAAAAAATAATTTCTAAACTTATTTGCAATGGATTTATCATCTCAACAACATCGAATTGTTAAGTAGTAATTTTTGTATAAGAAAAAGTTCCTCAATTTATATGATCTTTATGTAAAAATACAAGTTGACCTTATATGTTGTGAAATTAGAGTCAAAGCTAAGTGGGGGAAGAATGAGTTTCTTGAGTTAATTGCTATTGATTTGCTTTCTTAAAAATACCGAGTCCTCACATAATAATGTCCACTCGTTGGAGCATAAATTATGTGAATGTGAAATAAAATGTTAACTTCATAATATAAAAGATTTATATCATGAACTTCTTATGGAAAGAAGGAAAAAAAATGAAAACGATGACTAAAGGCCAAGGGGGAAGAATGAGATATTGAGATTAATTGTCACGTTTTTTTTTGTTCTCTTAATAACATCAAATTATTGCATAATATTTTTGTCACAATCGTAGTTTTTCAGAATCTTGATTAATAAATGTGACAAATATACTTATCACAAAGGCATTTTCATATATATATATATATATATATATATATTAAAAAGGGATGAAAACACTTAATCCCATAAATTATGATACTCTTTATACATTACCATACGACTTTTTATGAGTTGCACATCAACATCTGAATTTTATTTTTTTTATACTTAACTCCTACGGTCATTTTTCGTCAATAAGGTGAATGGAAATAAGACACATCACACACGTGTGATGTGTCCTTATTCGAGAGGTCACTTAATGTTGGAAAATGATTATAGAAGATTAAGTGTAAAAAAATTGAGTTCAGATGGTAAAATACAATTTGTAAAACTTTGTGTGATAGTGTGTAAAAAAAAAAACGATAATTTAGGGGTTAAGTGTTTTAATCCCCCAAAAAAACTATTATGTTTGAAATTCACTCTAAAAACATATAATGTTAAAATACTTAATCATCCCCTATTAAACCAAAAAAAGAAAAAGAAAAATCTAGTGGGCTAATCCCACCCACAATTGCAACAGTAGTACATCACGCATTATGGGTTGCAAACTATACTGAACGCTGGTTATTCAGGTAGGTAGTGGCACTCCCCGCAAATTCAACGAAATGCAGGCCCTTTTCTGAAAATAACTAAAAAAGGTATATAAATCTGAAACACTCTGATTGTCAGGCAAAAAATTTAGTATGAGGGCTTCATAATTTAGCTCTCTTTCTTGATTAATATATTTTTATCCGAAGCTTCTCTTCTTCACTATAATTTCTTTGATATATATATACACATAGATACATACATATATAGCTTCATTGCTCACTCAGAACCTGACTAGAGCTTTCGTGTTTGTGTGTGTGTGTGTGTGTGTGTGTGTGTGTGAAAGAGAGTTTTCGAGAATTCTGAGTGAAGGGCTATTTTGAGAATTTAATTTATTTTTTTGGGGAGGAAAATTTGAAATTTTCAAGAGAAATGGACCCAGATTCATGGACCCGAATTTCTTCTTATTCTAGGCGATATCAACCTCGATCAGGTTTGTTTGACTATAAACTCTTTCCACGTTTTTTTTTTGGGTGAAAAAGAATTGTTTTTTTTTAGTTTATTTTTGGGATAATTTACACAAAGTTTTGATCTTTTTGGGAAGATGAAATGGGATTTTTGATTTTCAGAAAAGGGTTCTTTCGCAATCGATAGAAAAATGAATAAATGATATGGATGGAAGTTTTGGAATTTTCTTTTTATTTTTTGGTAATTTCTTTAGCTTGTTGTGGGCTTAGAAAGAAACCTTGGTTATGGGGTCCTGTGTTCTTTGATTTGGAAATTTCACATCTTTATGAATGTTAAATTGCGTGGGTGTGTGTGTTTTCAACTTTTTATTGTTGTTTTATTCTGCCTGTGGTTCACTATGAGGAAGCTGGAAATTGTAACATAATCTGTGCTACTTTGAAATTGGGATTTCTTAGGAGGTTTTGGATACTTGTTTTGGTGGAAATGCAGTGCTTTATTAGTGTTCTTAGTTTTGATCAAGGAAAAAGGAATTAGGGGTCTTAATTGTACAAATTCAGATTCTCGTGAGAGAAATGAGAGGAAGAACTCTCTCTCTCTCTCTATATATATATATATATATATATATATATATAATAGGGTTCTTGATTGATGTACAAATGAAAAAGTAAATGATGATCTGAGAACTTCTTTTCAGGAAGGCGTTTCAAACTTTTTTTGTTATTTGTTGAAGATATCTAAGTTGGTTTCTCTCATAGCATATGTTAAAAGTGAAACTTGATGATTTTTTGTTTCTTTTGTGGGATATGCTGCAGATATATATCATGGAGAAGAGTATGAAGGGGAAGAGGAGCAGAGGCCTGAGTATCTATGCCCATTTTGTGCCGGGGAATTCGATATGGTGGGGCTCTATTGTCATATTGACGAAGAGCACACCATCGAAGCCAAGAATGGGGTACCTGAGTTGTCTCTCTCTTGTTTTTCGCTTTTGGTGTTTGTGATTGTGTACGTGTATTCTTGTACGGTGATGTGTTGATATGGAGAATTGGATAGAGAATGACCGGGCAGAAGTCATAAATAATAAACTTTTATTTAAACGGGCGATCTTAAATCTTCACAAAACCTAAAAGACAATGGTGTTTATCTTTTGCATGGTTGGGTGGGGGCTCGGGTTGTTCAATTTTATAAATGTGAGTAAGAAATATAGTTCTGTATAAACTTGAAGGGAGGCTAGCGCCGCTATTTGCCCCCTTGGCTCCATCTCCACATTTTATTATTTGCAAGTTCGGAGTCATCTTGTGTTAAATATCGGGCATCTAATTAGTTTTCACATATTAAGTGATTTTAATCTTTTAACACACATCAAGACGACATGCTATTGAGTCATTGTATGCTTGGAGAAATAGTTGCATACGCAATTGAAAGGCATGCCATGCCTAAATATCATTGCTTCAGTACCAACATGCTCGATTGTTTTATAAGTGAGAGAAGTGAATTTTACATTTTTTCTATCTTGGACCTTTTTAAACATATCGCGAGCCGTCTCCCCGTTTGAGACATACTTGGATCATCAGTGTGTATAGATTCATTTGAACTTCAAAATTTGGTTGATGTTTACATGATTCATTCATCCATGCAGGTCTGCCCTGTTTGCACAAGAAAAGTCGGGTCAGATTTGATTCGCCATTTGACGATGCAGCACGGGAATATTCTTAAAATATCCTTTTGAAATACTATAGATCTTTTCTTCTTCTTGCTGTTGAATCACCCTCAATGTTTTGTGGTTTTGCATAGAGTACATTACTGTAGACCATGGTTTTCCTTGACCTGATTATCACGTGCAACGAAGGAGAAGGTTTCGCAGAGGGGGGTCTAATTTGTCATTTTCCATGATAAGGAGAGAGCTGAGAGAGGGTAACATGCCATCCTTGTTTGGTGGATCTGCACTTACGGTTTCCTCATCGCACGTGGAACCCGATCAGCTGTTAAGCTCGTTCGTGTACAATTCACCTGCGGTTGATGAATCTTCTAGTCTTCAACCTCTATCTTCGATTGAGGCTAGCCCAGTGGCGGAGCACTCTGTTGAGGATATGGCAGATAGGTACAATCAATTTTTAACTGACCTTATTTGTTTTCCCCTTTTTTCTTGTTAGTTGGTTAATAACAAGATTGGAATGTATTGCTTTCACTTGCCTCGTTAGTCTTGAGTTCAAGGATGGAGCCACAGGGCTGACCTCTCAGGCCTCGTATATGTGTGTGTGTGTGTGGGCATGCGTGCGCTTGCACACAAGCCTGTGCATGTGTGATGTTGCTTTCATTTGCCTTACCGGCTGTTGTTGGCTTCGTACAGCAGGGCTGTTCAGCAACCTCCTCTGTCGGACGAAGACCTAAGAGAGAAGGCTAAAAGATGCGAATTCGTTCAAGGGCTTCTTATTTCAACTTTTCTTGATGATAACTTATAAGCGATAATGCGGTATATGGCTATTATGCTAGTCTACGAATTTAGAAACGGAGAATGTAGCTTTTGGAGAGTCAGATCAGGAGAACAGCTTGAGCAGCATATTACTGCAAAATCGATTTTATTTTGTACCCCGGCCAAGGCAATATGCATATGTAACACATTTATGGGCGTGAGTTAAAAAAGTACGTATGTATTACATGCTATTGATCTGCTCCTTTAGCATGGACAAACTTAATGCCATCCACCTGTGTGTGTGTGTGCACGTGTGCGTGCGCCTGTACACATATATACGCACTCAAGTAGGTTATACATTGGTGAATAGACACATACAATGTTGCATAGCCATTTGGGATAGGATGTGAATGTAGCAAAGGAATAATAGCAAACATGCCTGCAGCTTCAAACTGGTGCCAACAAGCAAAGCTTCTAATTCACAAACAACCCCACACCTCAAATGGGCACCGGGGTAACTCGTATGCAAATCTGTAAGGGCAAACATAGCCAAAGGGTTGTTTGTATACACATACCATTCATCATCATCGGGCCTATTATAAGTTGCAGTAATTTGGTCCGGACTCATAAAAAGAGAGCCGGTAAGACAACAGAGTTCGATAAAACCCATCACTCACCACAACTATATCTGCATTTAGCTGCATGCGAGCTACTTTACTGTCACGACTTCTACATCTTCCCCATAATCCACATCTTCTGAGTCTAGAAGGGGGATTCACAACCCAATCATCCCAAAGTACATAAGCATGCTCACATATTGGCCCATAACGCAGCAAGGATGAAATGGAGAAGTGTGTGTTCTCCGAGGCTGACCAGGAGCCTTGGAAGTTCATCGGAGAAGATAAACATTCACGTTTTGACTTCCTATCTCCAGTATGTGTTGTGCGACATAAAAAAGTTGTAATCAGGGTGATCAACTTGCAACAACCGGAGCCAATTGTCAGCAGCTCGTAACAGAGAATTGACCTTCTGGCCTTCGTAAACACCATTCCCGTTCCAGTCAGACACCTTAAACTTATATGAAACAAGTCCAAAGGTTGGTAATGAGAGTTTGCTGCCATCATCTTCCACGGCTTCACCACCTGTACACATGAAATTGTTTTCCAGCTGATTTTTTAGCATTCGTCTATCAGCAGCTAATGATTATAGCACAACATGAACCCTGGGAAATTCTTGTATAGACTGGGTATCAGCACCCACCAAGCACTGAACGGGGAAAATGATGCAACATCTTACATTTAAATTCTTTTTATCCAATGCATGTAAGATTTGGCATTGGTGGGACCCAGGACCCACAAACTTTCCCTACAAGAATTTTCCCATGAGTTTTCCCATGAGCCCTATATTGAGTGGCGATATGAATCCAATCACATTGCAAGATAACAAAAAATTAGAAAGCAACTCACTTCTCACAGGTTTTGCAAAGGAATGGAAAGTTAGGAAACAGGCATCAACGTTTTGCAGAGTGGGGCCTACAGGTATCCTATATATCGGGTACCTGCATAATAAGACACCAACCCTTTCAGTGTTTCAGTATGAAACAAGATTAATGCCAGCCACCTTCATTTGATGAGGAAGCCTACCATGCAACAGAAATCCAACTTGATGGAGTCAGATCACAGCTTCTATATGTTTTTAGCTCAGGAAAACGAGAGGCAAGAAGTGACATCTGTTGAATGCAAAGCAAACATTTAACTCTTTACATCAATGAAAAAGTTTAATAGCACATTCGTGGAGAAGAAGATATACTTGCCTTATCAGCCAATGGTTCACGATGAAATGGAAGCTCCCTCTCAAAGTACTCAAATATAAGCCGACCAGGGGGGTTGCTGATATCATCCCCATCAACTGATGATTGCATGACACGATTCTCTCTTCCTGTAAGTCTGCTATATCCTTGGCCAATTATGTTCTTCTGGTTCAAGGATCCCCGACTATTATTGGCTCCTTATAAGTTCCACATTCGCTGTCCCCATCGCTACTTGTCTCCAGAGATGAATTAGCATCGCTCTCCTCACCAGGTCTTCTGTCACAATGTTAAACCAATACAATAAACTTAGCTACTGTCACCTAGGAGCACATATCAGCATATCAAGCTGCCTTATACAGATAACCTGGCCATTATTAAGAAGAAAAGGGCAACGCTTGGTTGAAGTGGATAAACATATTATTTTTCAAGGATCAACAACTTTTTTCAGCACTACCAAAGCCAATTCACTTTGCACATGATACCACTAAATGACTCAAGAGACATGCAACTATCAAAAGACAATCATCATAGATATCCAAACAGTGCTTTACTCTTAAAGACCTTAAAATAGCAGCAAATATTTTGCACAGGTGGGTCTTATGAAAGTGGTTTCTACCACTAGTAAAACCTATTTCTTTCTGGATAAGAGTCTGACGGTTCTTAAACTCATGCCCCCTAGGTCCTATTTCACTAGCCCTGAATTTATTGAGGAATAATTAACTATAATACTTGGTCATTTTCATGCGTAAAGTGGCAGTGACACTAAAAAAGACGAGAGGAGGAAAAGAAAAAATAGAAAATAAGAACTCACCTTTGTTCCATGACATGGTTTGTGGGATCTATATACAGTTGAATACCAGATAGCGAAGGTACATAGTATTGGACGACTGAATCGCTTCCATTCCAAAGAAGAGGCACTCCAACTCCATAAACACTCCACTCTCTGAAGGACTCCCAAAGATCCCCAAGAATGAAATATGGATGGAACTCATTACCACGATTCCGCCATGCCCTCATGCTTGTCTGCAGATCCCCAAATGTGTAAATTAGATCTTAAGATTTGTTTCCGCAGTATCTTAGTTCCTAAACATGTAAATATATCAAATGAAATCCTACATTACGGCCGCTGCACTAATAGTTCATCAAAATTAAGTCAATAGAGGCGAGATACTCGATTTGTCCATGATATTTGTGCCTATCATATCAGTCACCAAATAACAGAGGGAGCACATCGCAACCCCCGCATGAAACAAAATCAGTATCTACCCGCCATGAAATAGAAGAACATAAAGGATCCAATTCATTGTAAAAATCTAGAAAAATTCAATTAACGGTTGCTATTCAAGTTAAACTTTTCAAGACTCCTGGACAAATCAATCCCATTGCTCAAAGGAATTTCCATTTTTCCATTTGACGTACTTCACAAATATATAAACATAGCTAATTAAGCCCTCAGCTAGATAGCAACTCATATACATTACTTTTTTCCAAAAGAAGTAAGAAAATAAACTCCTTGTCCCCCCTTAAAACAGTAAAAAAAGATACGACCGTTCATATGCTCAAGAAAAGTAAAAACAGAATAAAAAACAAAAAAATGAAAAAGATACCCTGGGAAAATGTTGAGCCGCCACAACAGGAGTGGTGTGCTCCAAGAACCGATCCAAATATGAATCGGACCCGAATCCTCTTTTCTCGGGTAATGACGAAGATGAAGACTTCAGCTTCGATTGCTGCTGCTGGTGGTTCAACCTTCTCATCGCTGGAGGACTGTAGTACAATCTTTCCTCCCCTGTCCTCCTCCTCGTCGACATTTTCCACCCAAATTCAACAATTAAAAAAACCAAAAAAAAAAAAAAAGCAAAATTTATAGCAATTGATTTCTTTATCTAATTATATGCGCCTGTACATGCTTGATCTCTGCAATTCGATTTTTCAGCAACTGGGTTTTTGTTGATTTAGGGTTTAGAAGGGTTTTTGAAGTGCACTGGTGAATTTTTTTTTTTAATTAGGGTTTTGAAGAGTGGGTTTTTGTGTACAAATGGATTGTGATGCAAAAACTGGAGAACGAAGGTGCACCGTAAGCCGGGAGTACGTATGTTCCAGAGAATTCCAGAGTGAAATGACTCAATTGCCCTTGGTTTATTAGATAAGGTTCATAATGGTCCCCATCAATCGAGAAAAAAAAATAAATAAAAAGGCCATTAAATTTAGATTTAAAAGTATTTTGTTTGAGGATTTGACGTTTGATTATTCATCAATTCCTGAGTGTTAATCAAGGCTAATTTAGTGTCAATCGGATTTGATAGAGGATGGACATGGTTAAGTTCGAATAGGATAAATAGTGATTCATTTTTTATTCTATAATTTATATTTATATTATATGTATAAAATTATTTTTTTTAATTATATACTTAATTTTAAATCTTTATACTTAATGTATATCTATTGATTGAAATAAGAGATTAAATATGATTTAAAATAAAAGATCTCTTGTGGGTTAAGCCATACTATTTTTCTAGAAAATTCATCGTTCCAAGTGTATAAAAGTTAAAATAATCTCAATTATTACTTCATTTTGCCTAAAAAAAAAGGGGAAAAAATTTGAACCTATAGATGAATAACTCAATTCAGATCTTTTATTACACGATAATATTACATTTTTTTATTGAGTGACAATTGGATTTCACGAGGATGAACACGGTTTATGGTAAATTATTTTTCAAAAAAAAAATCCATCGTTACAAATATTTTAAAGTCAAAATATATTTTGCCAAAAAAAAAAGAAGAGCATAGAGATAAATAAATCAGTTCAGACCTTTTATTATAGGATAGCATTACATGTTTTATTAAGTAGCAATTGGATTTGATGAGGGTGAACATGATTTATGACACACTATGTGCTTGACCCAAGTCCGGCCAGGGAGAGTTTCCTTACTTTCGAGTTATGCACCCGCCTGTGCACGAAACACCATTTTTGCTTCTAGTCTCTCCCGTACGAAGACAAGGCCGTTTCGATGAGTTTCCTCCTGTTCTTGGCGCTTACAAAAAAGCAGTTAAATTCATCGTTCGGGGAGGACCTACTCGAATGGCTTATTTGGAAAAGATCATAGAAGTTGGCTATGGTGGGGTTATGCACGGTACAATGGTAGAAAACAATGAAGGCGCAAATCGAGGTGTACGAGTTTGGGGTCAGTTGGATCGGGCTTATGTTCAAGCAATTCAGGATCGAACAAATGAAGGCCGGAATAGGGAACTTAAGTCCATTCTCGATATGAGAGTAGTGGATATGGATGCACCCCACGGGAGGATTCATGATGGAATCCTTACTGCTCAGCCAGATCAGACTAAACAGGCCGTGGATGTAATGATTCATCATCTTCTGCACGTCCCGATCAGTGTTGTGAGAGACGATGTTGTCCCAGCTCACCATCGTTTGGTTGCCTGCTATGGCCTTCCTTCTCGGTTGAGACGAATATCCGGGCTGGTTCCCCTCCCCACCGACGGGTCTCCATGAAGGGACCAGTACGTCGAACGCTTCGCCCATTATAGGGAGCTCCTCTCCGCTTTAGGTGACCATTCGCCTCCTCATCTCCTCTATTTCACTCAGGCTCTTACCGCCCCTCCTCAGCTGGCTTATGCTCGCCTCGCCCGAGCATCGAGATGATGTCCCCTCGAAAGAGGCTTCAACCTCCAAAGAAATGGACAAATCAATGTCACTTAAACCTTCCCCGATGGGAGACTCCATCATCCGATTTTGGCTATCCGAACTACCCATAGACCGACTCATGGTTGTCTAAAGAAGATTAATAAAAAAAAAAGCGCAGAAATGGAAAAGATCGAGGAAGAAGGCATACCTAGGTTTGGCTGGTTGAAGGAAGAGTTTGGCTGCTCGAAGTATTTCCGGTTCGCTTGGTGCTCTCAGGGCTATGCTCGGAATGAAATCTTAGCTCGATTTTAAAATGACGTGCCTGTAGCCGCCCCCGGAACCCCTATTTATAGGGCGGTAAAAATACTCTTCGAGAAGTCCAACCGACGCCTACAATTATTACCAACGGTCACATCCCAACTGTCAATTTTTGAAATTACCGCCAACGCCCGATTGGAAATGTGTGGGCGAAATCTGATCAGACCATGAACTAGGGGGACTAATGAAGTGGCCGAATCCGCCTTTGGCCACGTCGGCGCCAGCTCAGCATAAATCTCCAACCTTGAGTTGCCACGTGTCTGACTAGGTCCGATTAGGCGACAGCCTCTTTACTGATGGCGGAGGCCGAGCAAAGTTTACCAATATGCCCCGGCATATCTGTCTCCTCGATATTTGTTCTCCACGAAGTCACGACATGCACGGTGAGTGACCCATTCTCCTCGGGAGGTCCTGCACCGTACCCTAAGCGGTCCCACTCTCCTCGGGCGGCCTCGGACCATCCCCGAAGTGATCCACTCTCCTCGACTGGTCCCGCACCATCCTCGAAGTGGTCCCCAAAATAACCGTCTCTGACAACGAATATACCCGATGCATCCACGGCACGTGCCAAATAATATCCCCTGTATGAACGACAGGGCTGGGCGGGTCTAACCCTAATCCGACCCACCTGTCTCCAATTACTATAAATAGTATAACGTTACTGTTCATTGGGGGTAAGCTTTCCAAATTCACTTTCACGCATATTATTACCGTTCGATTACCTGCTCAAATTTTGACTTGAGCGTCGGAAGGTCTTCACCACAGACACATCCGGCTAGGCTCACGTGTGTTCCATCATTGCAGAACAGGACCCAACCAGCATACTCATACCCTTACTCGGACTTTGGACGAACTTTGGAATGTCATACTCGAACAATATCTTTGCTCGGAGTAAAGTGTTCCTCGAATGAAATCCGACCACATCACTATGTTTCAAGAACATTCATCATTCAAATATTTAAAAGTTAAAAAAACTTTACTTATGATCTTGTTTTGCAAAATAAAAAGAAAAAAAAAAGAAAAAGAAAAAGAGGCTAGCTAGATATAAATAAATCAATTTGCATCTTCTATTACATAATAATATTACATCTTTCAATATTGTATTACACAACAATTGTTTTATCTTGTAAGGCAAATCATGTCTACACCATTTAAAATATAGTGTAATTTAAAAAATATAAATACCTTTTAAGGTATGTATCAACTTAATAAAAGTTTTTCTTTATCAAGCGTGACATAATTACACGTTGTATTTCTAGTGTTATTGGCGTGACTTTGAGATGAGATTCGCATAATTTTGACAATTTCAAAATATAAAAGTTATATATGAAGTTAACTTGGAAAAAAAAAAAATAGTAATGGTAGCAAATTATATATGATGATACCCAATAGTAGTTATCGTAGTATAAAGTAAAAGTACATTGCGAAAGTTGATGAAAAGAAAAACGATTGAGGAATTTCGTCAAACTTGGCAAAACACAGCTCTTTGTGGCTGAATTGACTACTATAATTACATGAGAATTATATCACGGATATTTTTATTAATATTTACAAAAAGATCCTAAATTTTGAAAAGGTGTTGGTAGCTTTTAAAATTAGAGAGATTAATTTATAATTTATATTATACCTCGGGGATATACGTAATTTGCCTTTCTTTAATAACAAAAGATAAAAAAATAATATTTTATCACAGAAGATTCGTACTATAAATAAACATATCTACTCTTACAAGTTGCTATCTATGAATTCTAAAAAAGAATAATAGTTTACATTTTTTTTTGAACAATGAAACCAAGTATTTTGGGTCAATAAATGATCCCTAAAGTTAACACCTACCCAGGGGCACCGACATTTAGCCAATTACATTTCTACCCCCACCCCCACACGCGAGGGATAAAAAAAAAAAAAAGGAACAATAAAAGAAAAAAGATAAGTTGAAAATGCAACTTGTTTGACAAATAGTTATAAATTATCTTTCCTTAATTACCAATCTAATCCACTTAGGTCAACATTTCTAGAAGGTTAGGAAATTAATACACATATAAAGTCATAAAAAAAAGAGAATTAAATTACTCTTGTCCCTCACTTTCATAAGAAAATTTCTTTTGTGAATACATATCCATCAATATGATCCACTAATATTTTCTAATACAATGTATTTTAATAAATATATTAAAATATTTTTCCACTCCATCACATTGGTAAATCCATGAGGTTTAACCAAGGGTATAGAAATTTTTTCTAATTTTTAAATTAAAAAAATCTCGCAAATCTTCAAAAAATTTTGGATCCATTTGGATGGATTTAAAAGAAATACTTATCAAACAGTACTTTTTATCATAGATTTTTTTTTAATTCGAATAATTTTATATTTGGATATAATAATAAAAAATATTTTAAAAGACATTTTTATTTGAAGTTTCTTTGAAGAAGTTCTAAAACAATCCATTTGGTGTTTTTTTGTTTTTTGAAAAAAAAAACTTCCAAATGCAATTATTTTATTTCGAAGTGCTTTTTTTTTAAAAAAAATAAGTATTTATCTTTTAAGAAAAACTCACAGCCTCTTTCTCCCTTTTCCGAAGTATTATACACCCTTAAAATAAAAATAATTTATGTATAAATCAAGCCTTCGTTCGTAACTTTCAATTAATTATATTGAAAATGCTAATATCCGTGGTGACTACAAATAATAATAACAATCAAATGTTAATTATCCGGATATAAAAATTTCATTTAAAAATAAAATGTAGTTGATGGAGAGTCATGATTGCGAGTTATTAATTAAATAATGTGAAAAACATAATATAAAAATGTCGGGAGTCGGTTTAATTAGACATGTAATCGTGACTAGCATGACAATAAATCAAGTTTATTGTTTAAATAAATTAAATTATCTTTCAATTAGTTGTGTTGAGGGTATGTATGATTAACTCGTTGTGCATGTGATCGTGACACGATGATTTGAAGTTGGATGCTAGAAATAGTGCCAGATTTTTATAACCTAGAAATAATAAGTGAAAATTTAAAAATTAAAAAAATATCTGTGCTTTCAAGATTTCTTTTGAGTGAATTACGTTAAATACCTCAATTTTTGAGATATTTTGTATTTTGGTATCTAATATTTATCATTTATGCACTGATGATATTTTTTACACTATTTTGGTGGAATATGCTTCAATATTTCTTAGAATATACCCGAATATTCTATAAAAATTCCATCAAAATAGTGAAAAAATACCATAAGAGCACAAATGATAAATGTTAGATACCAAAGTATACATTTACAAAGGTTGGACATCAAAGTACAAAATATTTCAAAGGTTGGAGTGCTTAACGTAATTTTTTCGTTTTTTTTTCACCAAACCATAATCATATCATCAAATTAGTCAATTAATTAACGCTAATCAAGGATAAGTAGTCTTAATTTTTTCACTTCAATACGTCAAATAGCAAGGTTTTAATCCCGAATCTTATGACCAACTTTGTTTATTACAGTTTAGTTAGTGTATGTTTCATGTTAATTAATTATATTTTAATTTATTTGTGTTATGTTACAAATTTATCATAAATATTTTTATTTACAATGAAACTCTGTCTACCGTAAATTTTTTGTTAATGAATAATTATTTCTTGTAGCGTTGGCTAGAGACATACAATAAATTCAAATATTATTATCTAAATAAATTATAAATTAATTTTCCTAACAAGTATTTAATGTAAGGAAATACTCAAATTCACCAATCTAAGTTATGCGGATATTACTTTGTTTAATATTCATAAAAATTAACCAGAATCACGTTTAGGAAATGCTCGTGATATACCCGGATCGAGGTCCAAATTGGCGTGCCCAATCAATTATAATATATATATATATATATATATATACATATATATATATATACAAATATGTCATTGAGATTGTAATCAACGGTGAGAGTTCGAACCAGCAACATTGAGGTTCTATATTCGAACCCTCTGGTCCTCTTATTCTTTGGGTGAGTGTTTATATAAGTGTGTGGTTTTTCAATTGATATTTATAAGATGTCTCGAATTTATTGTATCAAAACAAAAAATTATAATATATATATATATATATATATATATATTATGAGATCAAAATATTTTCTTCTATGTCTTTTCCCTGTCCTGAGATATGTAATAATTAACAAAAATCCAATAATATCACAGTCACAATGTGGGGATACAATGTATAAATTATCAATAATTTAAGAATATTCGACAAATAATTCTTCGTGTTATCATGGAGCAAAACGTGTTACTAAACATGGACCCAATTTGCCTAATTTTAGGACCAGTTTAGATGGGATTAAATCAAGCGTTCACAGATATTGTGTTTTTTGTAGTAATTTTATTTTATTTAAGCTGAACAATTTTTCTTTTTGGATGCAGTAATTAAGTTTAAAATATACTTTTATTTAAACTTTAAAATTATTTTGGATAGTTTCAGGAAAAAAAAATTAAAGCCATTTTTGAACTTTTGTTCTATTTTTTATTTTTTTTTAAAAATTGTCTATCCAAACACTATTTTTTCATTAAAATATTTTTGTTAACAAAAAAATAAGTGATTTTTTTTTAAAAAAAGCTCCTTTATTTTTTTTTTTGGTGAAACAAAAAAAAGCTCCTTTAAATATGCTCTTAATGGGTCACTTTTAGCAGGAAAAAAGGCATAATAATTGAGGCGGCTTGCTTTTGATTTACTTTAGAAAAAAAAATTATCGTCCCAAAAATAAATAAAGAAATAGCATAATGATCGTGGCGGCTTGTGTAAAAAAATATCGGGTTGGGTCTTTCTTTAATTATAAAAAAGAGGCTATTATTTATTTAATTTGTACCTGCTCCACTTGATTTAATTAACGTATTAATTTTAATTATTTCATTGGCATTAGCATGAAAGGTGGATGTCAATTTGTCATCATAATGCATGTGAACCCTTGCTTTTTGTGACACTTTTGTCAAGATATTGGTATAATGTCAAACTTGTTTGATTGTTGATTAAGTTAAAAAGCAAAATGGATAAGTGAAGAATTTCAAATTTTAATTAGATTTTTTATTTATTTTTATTTTTTAATTTTTTGAAGGGAGATTGCATGAATTACCGATTATATATTAGATGATCATGTCGAAAGTTCATGAAATTCATATAAATATTAATTAGAAAAACTTCAATAATTCAATTCCGATTGCGAATAAAATCTGATTTATTGTATCATGATGCTCAATATATCTTTCTGTGATCGAAAATCAATTCTCCAATTCTTTGGTTTTACAAGAATATGTAGCTAGAAAATCATTAATGATTCTTTTTAAAGTTAAAAGAAATAAGAAAATATCAATGTTGAAACAAGAAAAAAGAAACCCCCATAGGGCTAATTCTCACATGCATGCATGAGAAACTTCCAAGCTTCTTCAATAAGATAATGATTAACATTTTCGTACGCCAAGTTGTTGTTTTGTCTACAAAAGAGAAGACAGTTTACTATTTTTTTTTTCCTAAGCTACTAAATTTCGATTCACATTTAAATTTAGGTATTGCAAAGGCCTAATATGGGGGGCAATCTTCTCAACTTGATTGCTTAATTCACAACTTAAAGATTTTCATTGATCGATTAATTTGAATTCGGGTATTGTAAAGGCCGAATATAGGAGCAACCCTCTTAACTTGATTGTTCGATGCATAACTTCAGGATTGGAACTCACACAATTATTTAAGGGATTTAACACTGTCATTCTACCAGACCAATTGATAATCGGTGGACAATATATTACTACAACATGGATAAAACTACCAAAAATTGGCAGCAATCTAATCCATTTCCGTATGACAACGTCAACCCGGGCTTCACTTATAAATAGGGCCCCTTGTTTCTCACAATTTCGCTCACAAAACACATAG
Organism: Petrea volubilis; assembly: GCA_026212405.1. Classification (NCBI taxonomy): domain Eukaryota; kingdom Viridiplantae; phylum Streptophyta; class Magnoliopsida; order Lamiales; family Verbenaceae; genus Petrea; species Petrea volubilis. The sequence continues at coordinate 15,650,191 of CM047879.1, forward strand.
CTTAAGAGCTTATAACTTTGCTATCTCCTTTCTATTTTAATCCCATAATTTTCTTGATTTCTGATAATCCAAGGTTAATTTATCATGGCACCCATCACTTATGAGGAGGAGGTGACCAGCTCAATCCCCCCCGCCAGGCTGTACAAGGCTTTCATCCTTGATGCCGACAACCTTATCCAGCAGGTTATGCCGCAAGCAATCAAGAAAGTCGAAATCCTCGAGGGAGATGGTGGAGTTGGAACTGTCAAGTTGATCACTTTCGGCGAAGGTAATGACTATACTTCATGTGTGTGCTCAAAGACAGGAGTCAAAAAGTTTAAATTAAGGGACAGAGTTTGAATTTTCATAAAATATAAAAGGTATTTTCATTATTTAAAAAGGAACAAAATATTAAGTCATAATGAAAGCATACATAAAATATAAATTTATATAGAATTTTGTGTGCGTGTGTGCGTGTGTGTGTGTGTTTTTGAGAGGGGGGGAGGGGATGGCGACGAGGGTGCGACTTCACCTCCCAATCCCTTTGTGGCCTCATCTCTGTTTTCACTTATGTTGATTTTCCTTTGAGAGAGAGATGAAGTTTTTTGTCTCATTAGGGTATTTTTGGCTTCGATCGAAAATATTTGATGACTTAACTAAGAGAGGGCAGTCAAATCATTTCATCGGTATACATAAAACTTCATATTGTACTGATTTGTCCGTATCAAATTGTGAAACTTGTCACCAATCACACATATTGAATAATTAAAAAAAAAAACCTCAAATCTCTAAGTGTTTTAGGGTCTGTTTGGGTGTAGTTAAAAAAGTATTTCTCAAACGATGATTTTAATATTAGAATTTTTTTTAATTAAATAATTTTGTAATTGAATATAATAATTAAAAGTATTTTAAAATACGTTTTTATTTAAAATTACTCTAAGGTATTTTCTAAAAACAAGTCCAAAAGGACTTTTTTATGGTTTATATTTATTTAAAAAATCTGTCTAAATACAATTTATTTATTCTGGAGTGTTTTTTTTTTTCAAAAAATAAATAATTTTTCTCAAAAAAAAATCCAAATGGACTCTTAATTCGCTATACATCTTATATGCTGCAGGGAGTCAATTTAAGTATGCGAAGCACCGCATCGATGAAATCGATGAGGCACATGGCGTGTACAAGTACACCGTGATTGAGGGCGACGCTCTGGCCGAAGTCATCGAGTCAATCTCGTACGTCGTGAAGATCGAGGCCGGGCCCGACGGCGGGTCCGTCTGCAAAACCACCAGCACCTACCACACCAAGGGGGGTCACCACATCGCAGAGGAAAAGATCAAGGAAGGCAAAGAGAAGGCAAAGGCAATGTTCAAGGCTATTGAGGCTCACCTCCATGCCCACCCTCACGCCTACACCTAAAGAAAAACTAAAATATTAATTTAATTTGCCTAAGTTTAATTTCCAAGAAATGAATAAAGTTTTAAGCGTGTGATCTTGATAATCTCTTTGAATTGTGTATTTTTTTTTTTTTTGTGAAGTTAAGATGTGTATTATTATCATTACTTTTGTGGGTGTGAGTGGTCTTGTTCTTGGATTGAAATGGCATTTGTTTTGTAATAAGCACGGTTTGGTGAGGTATGGTTGGTTGTATTTTATTTTCCGATGATATGTAAGTGAGGAACTCATGTATTGTATTTTGTTTTTATATTAAGTTGGTTAATTTAATAATTGTTCTATTTTAAATAGTTAATTAATAATGCTCTAATTTAATTATTTCTTTTAATCGTACAATTTTATCTTATCTTAAATTATTTTATTTTCTACTTATCATGGGTTTAATAAATAGTCTATATTCATGTAAAAACTTTAATAAATAATTACAATTTTATTTTATCAAATATAAATATAAAATCAAATTGTATATATAGTTTTTAAAAAAAAATTATGCATATGAATTGAATGTATCTAACTACTAGTATAACATAACAACCTTCATATACATATAAATAATATATACTTTAAAATAGTACTTAAATTATTTTAGAATCAAAATATAAATATATTATTAAATTTTCTTTATAAGAATACTTTTTAAGAATTATTTGACATAATTTATTAAATAATAATAAGTTAATAATAAAATAATTATATAAAATAAAATTACATGATAAAGAAATAAACACCAAAGGAAGAAAAAAATATTGGATAATTGTAATTAGAGAAATTATTTTGTGTGTGTGTGTGTGAGAGAGAGAGAGAGAGAGCTAAAAATATTAATTATTAATTTAAAAGAACTTTTTATTAAAAATGAATTTCAATTTTCACAATCCAAATAAATTGAGAAAGTGATTTGTGGGTTGAGAAAGTGGATTTTTAAATTGGATTGTGATATTACAATATTATCTTTTTTATTTGCTTCTTTATTGTATGTGTTTATTAATTAGAAGGGTAAAATTGACACATTAAAATTTATTAATTAGACACAAAATGATTTTCTTTTTATAATAATATAGATACTGTATAACTTTTTAAGTATAATTCATTGATATGTGATAATTTTTGATTTTTTTTTTCCAAATTGAAATAGGAAACAACACTCTTTGAAGATCTTTTGGAAAATTATTAATAAAAAATTAAGCCCAAAAAAATTGAAAAATTAAATAAAGAAGCCACGATTGGCAAAGTCAATATTGATTGGAAACTCGATCATGTGAACCAATTTCTTTAATAACTTTCTTTGTGTTAAGAGGGTGTTTGGCCAAGTTTATTTAAAATATCTTATAAGCTCCTATATCTTATAAGTTATTAAAGTGTTTGGATAAATAAGAAGAGGTATAGCTTATAAGATGTTAATAATGATAATATTGTAATTAATTTGGTTTAAAATAAAGGAGTTTAGTAGATCTTAAAAAATAAATTGCCACCTTCTTATTTTTTTTAAAAAGAGCTTATAAGCTCTTAAACATTTTATTTGAGGAGCTTATAAGCTCCTCCTCCAAAATTTTTATCAAACACTTTATGCCATGTTATAAGCTCTCAAACATCTTATAAGATGTTTTGAAAAGCTTATAAGCTTAGCCAAACACCCTCTAAATAATCGATCATGTGGACCAATTTCTTTTAATGAAATATACTTAAACCCTCCAACACTCATGATAGTTGTTCTAAAGAAAAAGTAAATTGAGATCGAGTTAGAAATTTTAATTTTTAAAAAATTATGCTTGAATTTATATAAAATGTGAAGAATAATTTGTTATTTTTTAACATTCCAAAACTTTAGACCATCATTTAAAAATATTTTATCATGTTGCATTTTATAGGAAATTGTATCATATCCCTCTCGTGATCAATGTCCATCCAAATCATGGCCCCATATATTTTCCATGCCTTGGCATTTTCCATATTTGAGTCAAATAATTCAGGCAATAATACACATTAAAACCTGGTTTCTCACTTCATCTACATATCACGACGCATTCTTAATTACACACACACACACACACACACACAATCTTTGTTCAGCAAAGTTCATTATTAATATTTGCAATTTATCTACCATCAAACAAAAAAAAAACTTAAATTTGCAATTTATCATTTGATCTTTGATCATAACAAAATTCTAAGTATTTTTACGACGGATTCGAATATTGAGAAAAGTTTATTAGATTCGAATTCAAATCCAAATTTTCCTGATTCGTTCCAAATTTGATCCATTTACGGCCCTAGTATTGAGGCTTGCCTTTGCAAATCCCCGAGCTTACAAATAAAATCTTTTTCAAGCCGAAAAAAATACAAGTTAATTGCAATTTACTACCATGCATTTTATTTAATTATGTCAAGGTCCCCTAGTTGAGTTTGTCGTAAAATAGGTTACTAATGAATCCATATATTCCACCTAACCCCCCCCCCCCCCCCCCCCGCCAAAGTATAAATAAAGGTGTGAATTTGTACCCAAACAAAAAAAAGAGGTGTAAAAGTAATTAATATTTTGGGGATTTGTGTCATGCTACAACAACCAAATACCAGACTATTCGGCCATTTATAAACCGGCACCAATTGCTCATCTTCTTTAATTTATTTTGAGATCCATTTCATGTTATAAAAATTCATTCGATTGTTGATGGTGAAATTAAATGTAAGATTGCTATATTTTTGAGAGATGACAATGATCTATATTAGAAATATATATATATATATATATATTTGCATTATGCGGGAAATAAAAAATAGACGAGAAATAAATCACATCAACAACGAATATATACATATATATATATCATCTGATTTGATGTAATATTGATTGTCTAATAATTTTATGTAATTCACTACAAAATTATACATATTTGCATTATGCGGAAAAAAAAAATTATATATCATATGATGTGATGTAATACTAATTGTATAATAATAATATGTGATTCACTACAAAGATGGTCCTTGCGGCGACCATTTTTTCTTTTTCTTTTTTCTATTATAAAATAATTCAATATTGTCATCACCCTGTGCTACAAAAGACTTTTGAAGCCTCAAAATTAAATAAAGGGCGTACAACTTCAACTTCCCTCATAATTGCTAGAAAATGCTAGGAAAACTATAGAGGCTATAATCAAAGCAAATCATCCCTCCCCCCAATCTATAAATACCACTAAATTTCCATCATTCCACCTCACAACACACAAACATATTTGAATTTTGATCATCATCGTCATCAACTGATCAATTAATTAACTTGTTGGCTTAATTATTTCTTTCATAGTAAGATCATCATGGGGAGTCCTTTGACTGTCACAGAGGAGTTCACCTCCACCATTGCAGCTCCAAGGTTGTTCAAGGCCTTGATCATTGACGCCGACAACCTACTTCCCAAAATCGCCCCTCAGGCCATCAAAAACGTTGAGATAATCGAAGGGAATGGAGGCCCCGGAACCATTAAGCAAATGAATTTCACCGAAGGCACGCCCCGCTAGCCCCCATTGTTCGTTTCATCTTTTTTATTTATACTATGCCCATTTTTAGTCATCATTTAATCAAGAATCTTGAATTTTTCTATTCAGAAAGCCAGTTCAAATGCGTGAAGCATAAGATTATTGCCTTGGATGAGGCAAACATGACTTATGCTTACACGTTGATCGAAGGAGATGCCCTAATGGACAAGCTGGAGAAGATCTCCTACGAGATCAAGTTCGAGGCGGGGCCCGATGGGGGAGTGAAGGGCAAAAATGTGAGTACGTATTATACGAAACCGGGGGTGGAGCTCAAGGAAGAGGAGATCAAAGCGGGGAAGGAGAAGGCAGCTGGTTTGTTCAAGGCTGTGGAGGCCTATCTCCTAGCAAATCCTGAGGCATATGCTTGATTAATATTAATCAATCCACTTGAATTGGCTTTATTGTTATGTTGCTTTGAGTTTGTGATCATTGCCATATTTCACTTGCCAAAAATTTGCAATATTTGGCATGGATAATAAAAGGTTTGTGGTGATATGGAATGGAAGTGTTTTGTTATAATACCTTGCATTACTGTGACGATTGAGGGTTGATAAGGACAACCGTCTCTATTTATTTCAATATATATATATATATATATATATATTTATGTTTTTATACCTTGTAATGTAATGTGAATTATACGCCACACTCTTAATATAAGTTAGTCGTATATATTATATCATATTATAATGCTAATTATTAGCAATTAAATACAACAAGCATTTTGACCTTTAACAATTAGTTATCCTTTTTATAGCACTTCACCTCTTAAAATTACAGATTCTCTAGAGAACACTTTTCTTATTGTCCTTTAGACATAATACAACTACTTTACACTGCTGAATTATATTTTATGTGCTATTTATCAGAAATTTTTTTTATTTTACCCTTTTTGAGAGTAGAGATTGTCAAAATATCCTCATTTTTAAAAATATTTAAATTCTACCCTAAACCGAGCTTTGAGAGCTCGGTTTTACTGTGTTGTCACAGTAAGACCGAGCTTTCAAAGCTCGGTCTAAATTTTTAATTTTTTTTTTTAGAAAAATTAAGACCGAGCTTTAAGAGCTCGGTCTAAAAATTTTAATAAATTTTTTTTTCTAAAAATAAGACCGAGCTCTAAGAGCTCGGTCAAGTTTTTTAATTTAATAATTTTTTTTTTAATATAAGGCCGAGCTCTTAGAGCTCGGCTAAAGAATTATTATTTTTAAATATATATATATATATATATATATAGAGAGAGAGAGAGAGAGAGAGAGAGAGAGAAGTAGTTTAATATATATAGATAGAGAGAGAGAAAGAAGGCCGAGCTTCAATAGCTCGGCCATTAATTTGGTTTTTTTCTTTTGTTTTTGGAAAATTAAATATTATTTTAATTTTTGATTTTTAATTTTTTTAAAAAATATTTTTCAATGCAGTATATAAATATGTTCCAATCCAAAATTTTAATTCACAAACTTCTCATTCAATGTCGCATTTTTTATTTACGAGTTGTAATAAATTCTATAAGTATTTTAACAAAATAGATTTAATAAAAAAGATAAAATAACAGAATATCAAATTTCAGTTAAAAATATTGTGGTAATTATAAAATATCACATATATTTTTTTTTAATTTGGCCTTGTTAAAATACTTATAGAATTTATTACAACTCGTAAATGAAAAATGCGACATTGAATGAGAAGTTTGTGAATTGAAATTTTGGATTGGAGCATGTTTATATACTGCATTGAAAAATATATTTTAAAAAAATTAAAAATTAAAAATTAAAATAATATTTAATTTTCCAAAAAAAAAGAAAAAAACCAAATTAATGGCTGAGCTATTGAAGCTCGGCCTTCTCTCTCTCTCTCTCTCTCTATCTATATATATTAAACTACTTCTCTCTCTCTCTCTCTCTATATATATATTAAAAAAAAAAATTCTTTGGCCGAGCTCTAAGAGCTCGGCCTTATATTAAAAAAAAAATTATTAAATTAAAAAACTTGACCGAGCTCTTAGAGCTCGGTCTTATTTTAAAAAAAAAATTTATTAAAATCTTTAGACCGAGCTCTTAAAACTCGGTCTTAATTTTTCTAAAAAAAAAATTAAAAATTTAGACCGAGCTTTGAAAGCTCGGTCTTACTGTGACAACATAGTAAAACCGAGCTCTCAAAGCTCAGTTTAGGGTAGAATTTAAATATTTTGAAAAATGAGGGTATTTTGACAATCTCTACTCTCAAAAAGGTTAAAATAAAATTTTTTTCCTATTTATCACCTAAACTATAACATCATGTAACAAATCGTTCCTTAATTTATAGATATTAAGGATTGTTTTATCACGTCTTTTATCACTATAATGAACTAATTAAATTATTATATGTTATTGTTTAAAAATATAAATGTAACATATAAAATATAATTTAGAGGTACAAATTGTAATTAACAAAAGCTTCATTCACGCGTTGAAGAAGTCGAAAAGACTCAAAACCCAAAAAGAAAGACTTCTTCATAGTTCAACTAAAAAGTCTCTGCTACTCCAAAAAGGCTTCACGTTTGCTCTCTAGAAGCCTTAATCTTCAAGAAATTTTACTTGGGGTGTGTGTGTGTGTGTTTTTTTTTTTGCCTATCTTCCATTGTTAAGCTTAGTACTTCACACACACACACACATATATATATCTTAGGAAAACAAAAAACAAGAAACAAGATCAACAAGAATGGGTGTGATTAAAGTGTCTCAATCGTTCAGAACAAAAGTGAACCCAGATAGGATGTTCAAATCCTTGATCTTGGATTCTCACAATCTTGCTCCTCAGCTCATGTTCTCATCGATCAAGACCATTGAGTTTCTCCAGGGGAATGGCGGGCCTGGAACCATCAAACAGATGAACTTCACTGAAGGCAAGTGTGTGTGTGTGTGTGTGTGAGGTAGATCTCGTATATGATCTAATGATTCATCACGATCTTTTTCTATATATATAAATGTAAGAATCTTGGATTGTAGTACCTGATCTGCTATCGGAGGTTCCATTTGTTTGTATTTTAGATTTCACATTTCCAATTTAAAGTTTTTTTTTTTTCGAAGTTGAAATGATATTGTTTGATATTTTGTGTGGACATAAGAGTATGTACGGATTTGGATAGTTTGTTAGAAATATTGGTTTTAGAGATGTGAAAATATTAGGGGTGTTCGTTTGGATATAATCGAACTAAATTGCACTTTCGGTTCAGTTAACCTCACCATGCGATTTTTCCGTTAATGAATAGAAAGTGGCTGGTTCGGTTATCGATTTTAACCGAAAGTCGAATTTTGTTTAAAAAAAAAAAAAAAACTAGCAATCAACACAAATTGTACAAAAAAAGGAACCCAATTGGGCCAATTCAACACAATTGTATTGATTTCCACAACCCATGAATTTAACTCTAGTACTAATTTAGAAACCAACAATCAACATATATCATTAATCATTCAACATTCTATAACTCAAATGACAAATCTATTCATCCAAGATCCAACAACAAGAAGTCTCTTTTTTAAGTATAACAAGCTATCTTGGAAATCATTTACATGTGAATGTATTTTTGTATCGTGGGTATCCTCACAAACAATCCTTTTGTCCTTTTCTTCTTATTATTAATGCATCCTTTAATCATAAAAAAGAAGATTTCAAGCAATGAGGAAGAGTAATTATGTGTTTTGTTCATGGAATGTGAAAGTTGTTGATGTGGACCACATTGGAACTTAAAAGTTTTAAAATTGAAAGTGTTCGGTTTTTGATTATTTCGGTTAACCGCGGTTAAAAAAGACTATATATATTTTATTGGTGGTGGGATATATATATATACATATATACAAGAAGGCTTGGTGGGATACACATATATACATATTTTGATAGTTTAAAATTTTAAATTGATTGGTGGGATACAATTATACAATACGTTACCTTACATCGAATCCAACATACTTTATGTTAAATGAAATTAATTTTGTGGATCATATGCAATAATAGTAGACATGGTTAGAATGCCAAAAGAATTCGAAAATAGGGATTATTACTCCTATGCCCTTGAAATTTGGTGTAAATACATTTAAGCCCAATGAGGTTTGTATAATTATGCAAACCACCCATATAGTTATATTTTTACTTCCATTTAGACCCCCTCATGAAGTCTGCATAGTTGCAGAACACCCCCCCCCCCCCCATTTCAGCTGTTGTCTTACAGTTAGCCCTCTTAAAAAATTGACTATAAGGGTGGTTTATGTAATTATATAAACTTCAATTACTCTTAAGTATTTGCATCGAACCTTAGAAGGGATTTAGGCATTATTCGCCCTAAAAATAAATGGTTTTAGAATTTGTAAAAGTAAGAAACGGAAAGATTTCTAAGAGTATTCAATCACAATTAAGTTCATTCTTGAATGTGTTAAATTGCAGCGAGTCCATATAACTACGTGAAGTACAGAATGGACGCGATCGATGAGGAGAACAGTATGTGCAAGTACACATTCATCGAAGGAGATGCCTTGTCCGACAAATTAGATCGCATAACTCATGAGGTCAAGTTCGAGCCATATGGGTTCGGGGGGTGTCTCTGTAAGATAACAAGTGAGTATTACACAAAAGAGAATGTGGAGATCAAGGAGGCAGACATTGAAGATGGCAAGGATAGAGCTATTGGGATGTACGAGGTTGTGGAGGCCTATCTCTTGGCACACCCTCATGCCTATACTTAGAAACATTAACAACATTAACAATCTTGTTGATTTTGGGGTTTTAATTCATGGTCTCTTCATTATATGTGGTACTTGTATTGGGTTAATGTAATTTTTTTCTTTTTATTTGGTGCAACATGATTGTGTATATTTAGTTTCTCTCTCTCTCTCTCTCTTATATTAAGTAGAAAGAAGAGACCGATACCAAATTATTAGTCAATAAAAGCATAGGAAAAGTGTCTTTCTCGTGTCCACATTTGAAGGACATAATAAAGGCCGCCCATGTGGAAAAAAAAATGGAAGAAATCACTAAGAAATTTCTAAGTCATAAAAACAAAGACAAAGGCTATATACACCTAGTTGGAGTGTTTGAATATTGGTCAATATTGTTAATCTATGTTCAATTTTGAGGTGCTTTGATACCAAACCCTTGTACTAATAACTCTATATAAACACATTTTTCAATCTCTTCTCTCAAGTTTTTCATACAATTTCATTTGACACCAAGAATCTTGCATTTTCAATGGGTGTTACAAGCATAAGTCAAGAATTTACTAGCCCGATTGCTCCGGGACGCCTCTTTAGGGCATTGATCTTAGAATCCAACGCCTTGCTACCGAAACTCTTACCGCAATCCATCAAAAGTGTCGATTTATTGCAAGGAGATGGAGGAGCCGGAAGCATCGAGCAAGTCAATTTCACAGAGTGTAAGTAGTCCCAACGCTCTGAAAATACTATATCTCGGCAGCAATTATAGATTCCGGTTATTTTAACACCACAAATTTCTAAATTGATTCATTTTTATTGATGCAGCTAGCCATTACAAGTTCGTGAAGAACCGCACAGATGAGCTGGACAAAGAGAAGTTTGTCTGCAAGTACACAATGATAGAGGGCGATGCATTGGGTGACAAGCTTGAGTCCATCGCGTATGAGATAAAGTTCGAGTCTTCAGACAACGGCGGTTGCATCTGCAAGATGACAAGCGAATACCGCGCAATCGGAGGGTATGAGGTTAAGGAGGAAGAAATCAAGGGTGGCAAAGAGAGCGCCATGGGCATATACAAAGTTGTGGAAGCCTATCTGTTGGAGAACCCTCATGTTTGTGCTTAAGTTCCCATTCCTAAAACGTTCCAATTTGTGTGATATCTATAAATCTTGAACAATTCATTGTAACATTCGCGAGTTTTTTTGAATTATATTTTTTCACAAACAATATATTTTTCATTTAAACATCCATGTAAGTTGTATTACAAAGTGATTAGGCAAAAGTTTTGATTTAACGTTAGCCGTGTTTGATTTGTTATCCCACATTGATACCACATGAAACAAGGAGGGGAACCGTTTAAAATATATTGGGCCTCTGAAAACCGAGTAAAGCATACCTTTCTCGGCCTTTTGGCTAAGATCAAGTGTAGTATCTGTTCTTATCAGTTTAATATCTGATACGTGGGCCATTGGTTCGCATGATATTAAATTAATTTCTTTAGGGGGAGGGCCCGTGAAGGCAGCTTGCTGCCTGGGCCTTAGAGCGTTGCCCATGCGTTGCACTGCTGCACGGGCCGGGCGCACCCCACCAAGAATAGTTCAAATGAATTTAGACTCCAAAGCCGACTCGCTGAATATTCTGATGAAAGAAGTTTTATGAGCTGTCAGCGTAGAACTTCATAGAAAGAAAGTAAATATTTGAATGTTTTTCTGCGTACCAATGTGCTTTTTTAATTATTAAAGTATTTATTAGATTTATGATAATTTATAATAAGATAAAATTTTTAGTATTATTGAAAGAATAGGTATAGATGAGGAGAGGAGAGGAGAGATGAGAAAGTTAATTTAAAATCTCGTCCTATAAGGATTAATTTTATTGTTTCGTTAAATATGAAAGACAGTAATTGCTCTAAACCACCCTGTATAAATAGTATACATTTCAAGAGTAGTCAAAAAACAAAAAACAAATATATATATGCACCACGATGTGTGTGTGTGTGTGTGTTGGTATTGAGGAACAGAGGTTTAAAGTTCCTCGGATTTGAGGGTGGACATCACCTCCACGGGAGGCTGATAATCTTCACTTTCTCAATGGACTAGGCACTGGCACTTCTCTTCACAAGTTGGAGATGGCTTGCCTATGGTTTTCTTAGGAGGGCTTTGCAGTCTTCAATAATATTTCCAAGAGGGTGGTCCGATGTATCTCCCTCATTTTATCCATTTCACCGCCACTTGGGAATCAATTTCAATTTCGATCCTTTCAAAGCTGCGCTCCCAAGCAATGATCGGCCCTTGTCGAGTCCCAATAGCTCTGCCGTATTAACAAGTTCACGCAATAACCAACTAACCATTTCCCCTCATGGTCTCGGATCAGACCACCAGTAGCTGCCGCATTTCTTCCCTGGATGAGGCTACCATCAGAATTTAACTTTTACACATCCCGGTGAAGGCTGCTTCCTCAAGATCGGCTCAACCCTCTTCCCCTGCCTCCTGGACTTGGTGAAGAAAGTTCTTGACAGATCACTAGTTAAACACTTAATGGAATTTATTGTTACCTTCTTGTGCTCTTCTGTGCTTTCAAAAACACTTCATACGTACATTGTGTGCAATTCAATGCATTTTCTAGTTAACAGAATATATATATATATAGAAAGTTAGTTAAAACAGTACTTTCTTACTTATGCAAATCATTGTTTACTTGAAGCCGTGAGACACAGAAGAATTCTAATTTCATCATATATTTTAACGCGTACATGTAAAATTTATAGATTTCTTCCATGCATTACAAGTAATCCTAAATAAGAATGATGCTCCCGTGTCGTCTTATGGTTTAAAATCAGGTTGGATTAAACGAAAAAACACAATCTAAAAACACGTTTTTGTTAACATTATTAACAATTAAGGGATCTCTCTTTCCTGTAACAAATGGATTCCCCAATAGTGGATATCTATGACTTGAGGAAATATGATACACACACACACACACACACACACACACACACATATATATATATGATATAAATGACAATTTTGGTATCATTGGAGTGCAAAAATGTAATCTTTGATACATATATGTGTATATGCCATAAGCCATTATACAGACGTATAGTGCAGTAACTACAGTACTGCCCACACGCACACATATACGCAACAATAAATTATGATAGATTTAGATTATGTAGATTTCAATACCAGCAACCCTCCTCACTCCGTCCCAATTGTCACGCAGCCATCGACACTAAAATGAAAATTCCCTTTGGCTCAAGATTTTAGGGTCTAGACAAAAAAAAAACCCATTCTCAAGGTGAACCCACCATTTTTGTCAAAGACTTTACATAGATAGATAGATCAATCAAGAAGCCAAAAGAAGAGATTCTTTGCATGTCCCACAATTCATAAACTTTTAGATATTCCCTGCACCATGCACACAAATGCATACAATATATTGATTCTCACTTCACCTTCATTGTGTCTATCCCACAAGAAAAGCAAAAACTTTTTCTTGGTTTTTTCTTCTCCATCATTTCAACAATCTCCAAACCATGGTCCCGGAAATGGAGGTATGTCACACACACACACACACACACACACACACACACACACACGCACACACGCACACACACAGAATAAAGAAGCATTCTTATTTTCATTGGTCGATATGGAGACAAAAGATTCTCTTGTTCTATTGATCTTTCCAAATATATGCAGACACCTCGAGTCACAGAGATAAAGGTCCGAATGGATTGTAATGGCTGTGTTCAGAAGATCAAGAAAGCCCTACACGGCATCGCCGGTAAGCCAAAAAAAACCTGTTCTCAGATTATCAAGTAGAGGGCCGACTAACAGAGGGTTATATACATATATATATATATATCTACACACACACACACTCTTGCAGGTATATACGATATACACATGGATTTATCACAGCAGAAGATAACAATAACCGGGTGGGCGGATCCTGAAAAGATAATCAAAGCAATAAAGAAGACAAGAAAAACTGCAGTCATTTGTTCAAATACCGAACAATCTGAAGAACCAACAGAATCATCACCTGAAGGTGGGGCCCCCGCAGGAGGAGTGCCACCACCAGAGCCCACCAACCCACCGGCAGAACCAACAGAGCCAGGTGAGGCACCAGAAGAACAATCCCAGCTGGAAAACCGACCACCTGAGGCAAAGCCATCACAGGAATATGCTAGTAGGGTGAGCCTGGTTAGTCAACAGTCTAATCCAAATTATCTTGAAGAAGTTCGTGTCACAAACCACCATCCACCAGACTATGGATATCAATATGCCTATGGTCCTAATGTTCGACAAGGGTATAACGGTCAATGGAACAGTTACCATGGTGATCAGGAATTCAGAGGGGAGCCGTCTCAAAGTGTTCCACGAGGGTATAATGGTCAATGTAATGCCTGCTATGGTGATCAGGAATTCAGAGGAGAGCCATCCCAAAATGTTCAACAAGGGAATAATGGTCGATGTAAGGCCTACCATGGTGACCCGAGGTGCAGAGGGGGGACGTCTCAAGCACCTCAATACGCGACTCATAGCTACAACACGTACAGGCAATCCACAAATGGGATGAGCCCATCTACTCAACCATCTAAGGCAAATGATCTTGAAGAATTTCATGGCGTATGTCACCACCCACCCGACTATGGACATCAATATGCCTGCGGTCCAAACTTTCAGCAAGGGTATAATAGTCAATCGAACGCCTACTATGGTGATCTGGGGTTCAGAGGGGAGCCGTCTCAACCACTTCAACCCCTTTACGTGACTCATAGTTACAATACATACAAGTCATCACGGGAATCAGTAAATGGGACGAGCCCATCTACTCAACCACCTAACCCAAATGATCCTGAAGAAGTTCATGGCGTACGGCACCACCCACCAGGCAATGGATATCGACATGCCTGTGGTCCGAACTTTCGGCAAGGGTATAATGGTCCATCGAACACCTACTATGGTCATCCAGGGTTCAGAGAGGAGCCATCTCAACCACCTCGACCTCTTCATGTTACTCACAGCTACAACACATATAAGCCGTCACCCTATGTAACTGAATATGCATATCCCCAGTCACCACCAAGATACTTACGCTATAGTAGACCAGATTATTATAGTCAGGATTATTACAATGGAAACTACAGCAATGGCAATAATCCACCAAGATACATGCATTATAGTAGACCAGATTTCTGTAGTCAGGATTTTAGCAGTGAGCACTACGGAAATGGAAATAATATCACATCAATGTTCAGTGAGGAAAATCCAAATGCATGTACAATAGTATAAAACCATTCAAAAGTCGATGGAGAAAAACAAGTGAATGAACAAACCGAATTGTCATTCACAAAAATACTTAACAGATAAGTTTGTTGCTATGATTTGAGCATATAGATGCCTACCTTCTAATGGCAGGAATAACTTGTATATAAATAACAGAATAAATGATATTTAAAGAATAACTTGCTTCTCAATCCAAAATTGCCTTTCCGTCAGGCAAGTTGCCTATATTAAAAACAGGACTGTGCCTACAAAGCCGATGAGAGGGGGGGGGCGGGGGGGGGATACAAAGAAGGCAAAATGAAGAATTGACTGCTTAATTGTGTTGCAAACACACCTAATCATCACTATCACTGGCCGTTGGAGAATCTTCATCCATTCCATAAAGAACTTCACCAACATCTTCATCTTCACTTTCATCCTCTTGCATATCGTGTTCTATGTCAAGATTTTTGTTATTTGTAGCCTTGTCAATCTGTTCATAAAGCAAACTCATCTAGTTATATATAGAGAAAACATAAAAGGATATTTGCTTTAAATTTGAAATTCTGAAAAAATTAACCTGAGCTGACACGAGTTGCAAACGACCAGACAACTGGAACAAAGAGTTTATTGCTATCTCTTTCAATTTGGCAATCTGAAGAAGAAAAAGTATATAAGTTAGATGCTTCAGAACTCATGAGATTAGACGCTAAAATCTCTTCATGTCCCGACCCCCATCCCTGACCCCTACAGAAAAGGAGAACATGCCTTTGACCATATCATACCTTGTACAAGGAATCAAGAAGTTTTGGTTCCTGGGATTTAATATAATCACTGTGGTACACCAATATACAACACATCCATGGAAGAACATGCTTGGCACTGTGAGATCTGGCAAAATAAAAACTGATAAAAGTTGAACATAAACATGAAAAATCATGTGCCTGCATAAAAATAAACACGGTTTGCAGACTTAAATCTTGGTTAATGAAAGCAGAAAAAGGGTTTTTGTCCATTCTTGTTAAACGCATCATACATGAGTTTCATTTTGAGAGAGTGCAAACCTGGATTGCCAAACATCCACTAAGCCCTTCAACAGGTTGAATGCATCGCTTGGTTCCATGGAGGATATAGTTGCCTTCAACTATATAATAAGGAAAATTTTTATTTTATATTTAACAGTATCGAAAATAGAAACAACTCTGCATCTCTATCAGGAACACAAACCTTCTTATGCGGTGTAAGTACATCAAGATTGATGCTTTTTAACAATTTAGAATCTATGGTTGAGCCAAGTGTATCATCACTACTGCCAAGTATCCCTAGAGATCTCAGCCGGTCCTCCATGCAAAGGGTGACAGAGTCTAACCCGTCTTTTTTATCTGCATCATACCATAGACAAGAGTCACGTGACCTAAAAATAATTAAGTAGTGGGAAACACTAATGGTTAATTACGCTTTATTTTTTGAATTTTTTTATTTTCCTTCAACTCTACTTTATCAAAATCCAAGGTCCAAACACAACATTAAAGAAATATTTGTATCGCACTTAACTTTTAACCCTGGAATTGAATTAATTCTACAGGTGAAAGAGAACTTCGACAACGGATCTGTGCTTTTGCTACTAATTTTATTCAAGTTGTTTTTGAGAGAAAAAAGATGTCTGACAACTCACATATTAGCAACATTTGTGCATAACATTTTCACCAGAAGGGTTAAGGTATCATTAAGTAGACTTGAATCTCTAATGCATGCAAATGAAAATTACTGCTAAATTGTTACCAGATATTTAATGGGTTATTTACTTTTTTTCTATTAAATTTAATTATATCTAAGTTGAACCACACACTGGATAGGAAAACATTTAGCACATGCAAATGATATACTGCCAAATTTTCAACAGATATTTAATGGATTTTTTTATTTTTCTATTAAATTTTAATTCTATCTTAGTTGAACTACACACGGGATGGGATAACTATTCCTCATGTGGGCGACGGGTCAAAGTAGCTAATTGAAAAATATAAAAATAATAACCAAGGGAAAAAGGCTCATATTTTTAAGCATACCTTTGCTTCCCACCAGCTTAGTTTCACTCTTTCCATCAGTCAGATCAAACATCATAGGCACAGGAAGCAATGCGCCCTCAGCATTCGTGCGATCCAGAGCAGTAACTGTTCATCATCATAAAAAGTTGTTACAACATACATATTTTGAATAAGATAGCTAGAAAGTTATCAATGCCATAACATCAAAATTAAGAGAGAGAGAGAGAGAGAGAGTGAGTGAGAGAGTGCAAGAGAGAGAGAGAGAGAGAGAGAGAGAGAGAGACTTGCCTCGACTCTGATTAGCTGATGCTTTTTTAGATTTCTGGGATTGACTGTTGGGCAGAAGAATACCATCTTGCGAAACATTTAACTTTACGTCTGTCCCAGAGTGCACCAGAACTTTCTCAAATGTTGGTTTTACAAGGAAACCATATGCAAGAAAAACGTCACCACATGCAGGTTCAGAAACGTTTTGTAATTTTGCGGCAAATACATTAGGAACTACCCCTTTGTGTTTCTTTACAACACTATCATTAACAGACGTGTAAATCTTTGTGGGTTTTGAGTTGCACAACTCATCAATATTCTTTCCATGCCAAAAATAGCAAACACCCGTTTCGGATATAGACAGAATCGATAGACCAGCATCATCATCATCTGCATCTCCGCTATTGATGCACCTGCTATCTAAGAAGACAGCAGGATGGTCCATGGCAAGAAATGCAGAGGCTGATTTGTTTTTGCTACCATCAATATTCCATACTGCAATATATCTTTCGCCTGTAGCTGAAGAAAGCACGTATCTTCCATCTTCAGAGAAAACCATACATCTCACAGCCCCCTGTTTTAAAATGAAAAAGAAAAAAAAATGATGAATCAATGATTTTTTTAATAATAACAATTAAAAAAAAAAAAGAAAAAGAGGAATGATTCTCCAGTTGTGCTCATGAGGAAAAATGGACCCAAAAAAAGGCAATATCTGTATGAAATCAAGCCAAAACAATGATGTTAGAATCTCACAGGATGGCCAGAGAACTTTTGCACTTTTTTCTGATTTGAACAATTAAAAATCTTCAGCTGAGCTGCAGCAGTTGCAATCCTATTCCCATCTGATTTGAAGCAATAGCAAATCATGAAACCATTAGTAAGGAGGAAAAAGCGTACATAAAAACCAAGAAAGAACATAGATAAATACCTGGGGAAACAGCAAGAGAAGATATTGCCCTTGAACTAGCTTTGAACTTGTTTAGCAAGTTTCCAGTTATTGAGTCGATTTGACAAACCATTCCATCAGCACCAGCAGTGTAAATGTGTGAACCATGAATAGGAAATGAAACAGCACTGACACCTCTACACAATATAATGGTAGGATAACAAATCATCAGCCTCTTCACTAACAAATTCAGCATTTTTCCTCGTGGCCCGCATATTTTATGCATTCCACCGTGAATCTTGAAAATATCTCATTTATAATTATATAAGATAGCACAGCAAATAGGTTGATTATATTTCTCCATTGGGAAATTTCAATTGGTAGAACCATCGTTTTTATTTCCTTAGTTTGAGACGATCATGAATATCCAAACTAAGAGATTCCAATTCATGTTCTAACACAATTAAAGTAAACCAACATTTTTTTTTTTGGGTGCACAATTGCCCAAAGAAGCTAATGGTGTCAAATATTTGAAGTCCAATCAGATGCATATATCTCCAGATACACTTAAACGTTTGCATGAAGAATGGACAACTTCTAAATGAAATTAACCATGTTAAACCATGTGCCATGAAAACAATCCTTTTATTAAATATTCCAAGAATATTGAATACATTAAATATTAAATAACATTTATGTTTTATGACAGAACTCACCCTGGATGACAGTTGTTAACCCTCCATTTCAACTGGCCGGCAGAGACATCCAATGCCAGAACATCACCACCACCGGTTCCCAACACCAATAGAGAACTTCTAAGCTTCCTTTTTTTCTGATCCCATTCAATCAACAATATGGAGTCTCATTCAGAAGTTAAAATATGTAGATAACCAAATATATGGCAAAAGTAACATATATATATATGTACAAACACACGCATACTCACACAATAATACTAACCTTTTTGTCCAGTGACAGCCACTTCATACATGTATAATCCATTGAAAGGTGCCCCCCTTCCTGTTTCCCGAATATACTAGGCGTTTCTGTTGAAGCAATGTCCGCAAATTCAGTCTGGAGCTGACCCTTCACTGTGTCCCATATCTGAAAATTTGCCAAACTAAATCACCCTACAAAGCTAAATCCTGGTAATACCTCATCTTCCAAACAAGAGTCTTAACTTAAGAATTTTTCACTTTTCAACCCCCCCCCCCCCCCCCACAACCCCCAAAAACCAATCCCCCACCAACACACACACACACATACACATATGTCTCTGTCTCTCTCCCATACACACATGACCTCGTGTAAACCAATTTACATTCATATCAATCAAGCTTGATTGAAGGTAACAGAGAATTATATCATCTCAAACTTTTGAAGTATTACTTCTAACACCAAATGTTCATAACTTGAGCCCGTTAAAATTCAACACTAAAATATCAGAGTTATGCACAAAAAAACAAAATAATGTGTTTAGCACCCAGCTAAAAGCATGTCAGTCAAACCCATAACTCAAAGCTCGATGCCAACGAAGCTACACTAGCCAAAACTTATACAGAAACAATATCAGTAATTCCGGACTATCTCTTCGAACTTTTAGCTCCCAATATTAAGCTACGTAGTAAAAGAACGTACCTTTATTCGGCCATCACCAAGACTGATTGCAAACAAGTCCAGAGTTGAATTAAACGAAGTTAAAACGTCCCTAATATCGGATGACCCCATTTTCTGCTCAAAAACCCAGAAAAAAGATAAATGGGAGATACAATAGGTTGCGCGGGTTAAAGAATATATGTGGATTTTATTTCTCTTCTCTGTGGGAGCCTTGTTCAGAAGTTGAACTTGTGAGCCGCAAGTCTGGCGGAGCGCCGCCGGAGGTGGGCGGTGGAGGTGGCGGCGGCGAGAGAACTGCAAAATTGGTGCTTCGAAGTGTGGTGGGCTGTATAAATTTGAAGGCGAGCAACTATTGAATGGGCTGAATTGTTAATCTTTTTATATAATATGGGTTTAAAAACGGCCCTTTTCCTTCATTGGCCCATTTAAAAAAATGGACAATTTAAGTATTTTTAACTCTCTTATTTAATTATTTGTTAGTTACATTATGTTTGACTTATTTAGTATTAGACTACTTTTCACTCATTTGAATTAAGTGAATATTAAAAATATTTTGTTCATAAAAAACTTAATATATATTTATAGTTTGATTTCTCGAAATTGAATTATAAAATTATATAATCTTTTTTATTTTATACATGTATCAAATGTGCACAACGATTAGTATTTTAAAAGCATCTCATCAATACAACATGTCGCATTTGTTTAAACTTTTATGGAGTATATTTATGCATTTGCTTGTGATGTAATTTTAAGGATTAAGGGGTTTAGATTGAGTTAGAAAAAAAAAATGATTGTCGAGTCATATATATTATAGTAGTTTTTTTTTTCCTAAACTAAGCAGTTATCTGCATCGTGATTGATGTACAATTCAAGGAGAGTGATCAATTACATAGTAAATGTATTAACACTTACTGCATAATTAGTTGGATGCAGCCGAATCAAATTTGAGCAATAATTTTTTATAGTGGTGTTAAAGTACTTTAAAAGTTGCTTTTTCTTTTACATGTATTTGGATAGCTTTCAGAAAAAATCACCACTGAAACTTCGTTTTTTTTTTCCACATGGCTTCGGATTTTTTGAAAAAGCCAAACTAACACCTTTTTTCTTATTGAAGTGCTTATTTTTTAAAAATAAATACGTTTCTTTTGGGAAAAAAAAATGTCCATTTAAAAAGACTCTAAAATGTCAAATATAATGATGATGAATTGAGTTGATTGAACCTCAATTTCAGTCATTTTTCAAATATAAATAATGGGGGTATCATTAGTCAACTAAAAAATTGTAAATTAGTTAGACTGTTATGGTCAAGCATCTCCCCAATTTTTTTTAAATAAATATATTCTATATAATAATTTCCTGAAATATATATTTAATATAAAATCAAACATAGTATTGGATGCGATAAAATTTCTTAATCATCATCATATTTTAAACCAAAATAAAACATTAATAAAACAAAATAATGTAAACATGTGGGGCCTACGGAGTGATATCTTGACAGCTCAGGCATCTACCCCCAGTCCCCACCGCACCGTCACACACTAGATACCTCCTCCACCACTTAACGCACGCACGCACGCACTCACTTTGCCTCCCTTTAACCAACGCAGTAACAGTTCCTCACTTGAAATTACCATTCTACCCCCTCTACTATTTTAACAATATTGCAAAAAAGCACGCCATTTATATTATGTCAATTAAGTTGAGGAATAATTTTTATTTTATTTATTGCCATTGAAATAAAATAAGTGTAATAATTCCAAAAAATATCAAACAAAGCACTTTACCAAATATTTCTCATTTCATTTTTTTAAAGTTAATTGTGAATGTTAATTAGGCTAGGGGAAGGGGGGGGGGGGGGGGGAGAGCTTGCAACCTGATGATTCCAACATCCGTTGTCGAATGTGGTGCCAGACCTTAAGAGGTATTGTCTTGTTCATGAAGGCGATGGAGTTTTATTATTTAATAAAAATGTGCTTCACAAAGTAATATGGGAAAACTTGTTCATAAGGGGACAAAATCCTTCAATGTTTGTATGTAGGAGAAAATATAGTATCATCATCATAAACTCCCAGTCAAGAGACTTTAGAAGAGGCACGTGGTTATCGTCCTCAGAAACAATAATATTTGATGACTCTCGAATGCTCGACCCTGTACGACATCATCTTACATCTAAAAATAGTTAAATTTTATTTTTTAATGAAAATGTGTTCACAATGTAAAAGAATAAAACTTGCTTATAAAGTGAGCAAATCCCTTAACCTCTTTGGATAAGAGATGTATTATCACAACCATCCTATGCATGTGTTTTTTGAAAGTAAACCAAGTATCGTTAATGTTTTAAACACATGCATAAACAAAGATAAAAGTAAGACAGAATGACATTATGCCTTTGATAATGTTTAATATTTTCATTTTAAAAAGCATCAAATTAACATCTTTTTATCAAATATTCATAATAATATGAAAAATTTTATATTGGAACCATTTTCTGATTGATTTATATATTTTACTTTATTGCTAATTTCTTTTTTTTTTTTCAAAAAATAAAATTTAGTTTAAATCATACTTATTATTCAATACACCCCGTTACGAGTCAACCATACTTATTATTCAATACATATATGTTTTTTTTTTAAAAAGTAACTAATTTTGCGATAAATACAATAACACTAATTATATAATTTGTCAAAATTTGATCGATTTAGTTCATGCTAGATTTTTTCCAAAAACAAATAAACAAAAGATCCAAAGAAATAGCTATAAGATTTATTTCAACCGGACAAAATTGAAGTCCTAAAACTCTAGATTTTGGATTAGATTCTTCATCCATTCATGTGTGGGTATTATCTCAGTAAATAATACGTACTCGAACCAAAAAAAAAGAGGAAAGGGTAATTCCGTAATTTCACATATCGCCTTTAGAGTGAGGCTCTGCTCTTAGTTTAACCCCCTTGCATCAAACCCATTTGCAAAAGCACAAATAAATAAATTCATAAAATCAAACCAAACAGGTTTCCACAAATAAAAACTAGAATATATATATATATATAATTAATTAATTCCGCATCTCTAATTATTATATACCTTCCTTCGATCGTCTGAAATTAAATTTGTATATATATAAAAGAAATGTACAGATGATTAGTTATTTTTCTTGTTTGATTCTTTTGATTTCGTGAGGGGTGTAAATAATCCGATGGCTGCCACGGCGATGGCAACGGCGGCGGGGGCGGTGGTGCTGCTGTACTACGTGCTCAGCCGTCGGATTTCGTCTCCGGTGGACGGTGATGACTCCGCCGGCGGCGATTACTCGAAATCCCTGAGTAGATCCGCCAAGAAACGGTTGTCGCGGAGGCCAGCTCAGGCGCCAGCTACTTGGCTCGAGACGATCTCGACGCTGTCGGAGACTCTGAGGTTTACGTACTCGGAGACCTTGGGGAAATGGCCGATCGCTGATTTGGCTTTCGGGATTAATTATCTTATTCGGAGGCAGGTTAGGGTTTAGTTTTTGGCTTGATGTGTTTTATTCGCAGTGCGTCTCTTTTCAAGTTCGAGTTTTGAATGATGTGCGAAAATCACTAAAATCTTCAGTTACTTGAATTTTGTGGAGTTCAGGCTGTTAATTGACACGATTTGTTTTTTTGGATTTTTGCATATGATGAAGTTGGAAGGGTTTGGGCATTTCTATCTCCAGTTGATTTATGGTCTTAGCTATTGCAGAATGCCATAAAACTGGATTAATAGTTACAAATATGTTTGCTCTATTATGCATTAGGCTCATTGTAGTTTTAACTTCGTTTTCATGTGGGTTCTGCCAAGACCATTCCTTTTTGGTGATTATTTATAACTTTCCCCTACAGGGATGTTGCCAAGATATGTGATATTGATTATTAGGGGGTAACTAACAATTAGTCGGATATATTACTTGTGCTTTATATCTTCTGTAATTATTGCAGCTTAGTTTTTGAAGTTTGAAATCTTACCGAAAGCTGGTTACAATGGGTGTAATGATCTTGCAGGGTAATTTACAAGTTGCAAGTGTATATGCTGGTGAAAATTCTGTGCAGCTCAAGGGACCTGAAATCATTGGTCAATTGTATTACTATTTAAGATTACTAACCCTCTGCATGCTTTTCTCGAAAAAGCCCTTTCCGGTATTTTTAGCATCTGCTGGATTCTCTGAAGCACATGTCCTTCTTCAGAAGCCCAAAGCAGGGGTACTTTATTACTATGATAGGTTTGGTGCTGTTTCTGTATGTCAACAGGTTTTTGATACCCTGGTTTGTTATTGCAGATTCTGAAGCCCGCCTTCACGATTTTACGTGATGAAAACTCAAAGTGCTTCCTTCTTTTGATTCGAGGTACTCACAGCATTAAAGATACATTGACTGCAGCAACAGGTGCAGTCGTCCCTTTTCACCATTCCGTTTTGCATAATGGTGGGATAAGCAATGTGGTTTTGGGATATGCGCATTGTGGGATGGTTGCTGCAGCTCGGTGGATAGCAAAGCTAAGTACTCCATCTTTGCTCAAGGCTGTTGAACAAAATCCTGGCTATGGGGTGAAGGTACGACTTGTTCCCCCATTATTCTTTGTTCACTAGTGCCTCCCCCCCCCTCTCTGTCTGTCTCTCTCCCTCCCTCTCACCCTTGTTCGCTTGCCTGCTCTCATCAGACGCACACAAGAGAAAAAAATAAATCTTAATATCGGACAATTGGATTGTGTCCTGCTGACATAGATATAGAGATAATTGATTGAAATATAATACCAGTGTCATTTGAAAGGAATAAGATTATCTGAAGATGCTTTTGATATACAAGCTAAGCATGTGCTTTTGCTGATGTAGAAAATCATACAACTTTGAAGGCCTACTTCCATATACAGAATAGACTAATACTCGGATAAATACGAAGAGCGTTTCCTACAATCATCTGGAGCTGTATGTATGTATATATATATATGTATATATATTTAGTATCTAGTTTAGAGCTTCTCAAATCAGTCTGTACAATTCTAGTGTAGGAAGTATGAGTTTTGCTGCAGCTGTCTAATGTAATGTTGAACCTAGTCATCACTATCTTGAGTTGGCCACTATCAACCTTGTTCTTCTGGAAGTTCATATGCTGCAAGTTCATGCATGCACACATTCAATACTTTTTGTCCAATAGAAATATCTTGTTTGTTTTCTTACGATGTCTCCATTTGATTTCAGATTGTTGGCCATTCTCTTGGTGGTGGTACAGCTGCACTGCTAACGTACATTCTTCGGGAACAAACAGAATTTTCAGCTACAACTTGCGTTACTTTTGCGCCAGGCATGTTGTAACGACTTCTTCATTGTTTCTCTTAATAAAAGCTCCTTATTTATGAAATTGAAGTCATGTACTGAGTGTTGACAATTTATTGTATGTGAATTGCCTATAGCTGCCTGCATGACATGGGAGTTGGCAGAATCAGGGAAACACTTCATTACCACAATAGTCAATGGCTCTGATCTGGTGCCCACATTTTCAACTGCTTCTGTGGATGATCTTCGTTCAGAGGTATGCTGATTTCATCTTTATTGAGAGAACATATCAAACAGATATTTTGTCGTGGAATGTGAAATTCCTTTTGAGTTCTTTAGCCTTTAAAACTTGCAAATCGTCCTGCCCCTCTTTACAATCAGGTGACAGCATCATCTTGGGTAAATGATCTCCGTGATCAAGTTGAGCGCAACAGAGTTTTGAGTGTCATCTATCGCTCTGCCGCGGCTCTTGGGTCACGTCTACCGTCCATATCAAATGCAAAAGCTAGGGTTGTTGGTGCAGGTGCGCTTTTACGGCCAGTCTCAAGCAGCACTCAGGTAAAGATGCTGCAAAATATTTAGCTGTGGTTTCTTTATAGGATAAGTAGGGTTCTGATATTCCCCTTCCCCGACCCATTTAATTTTAGAGAATTGCAGAAATGTAGATTGTAAAGTTTCTTCTCACTCCATCGAAGCTGACCTCTGTGCATTATAATAGGTTGTGATGAAACGTGCGCAGGATGTAGCCCAGGCAGTAGTTAAGACCCGAACGTCTCTATCATCATGGTCGTGTATGGGCCCCCGCCGCCGTGCTACCACCCCTTCATCACACGCTAAAACAGATGATTTGCCCGAAGTTCCTCTTATCACCGGAACATCTGAATCAATTGTAACTGAAGTTGTAACCACCAAATCTGATTTACACAAGGCAGAATATTGTTCTTCAGGTGGCAGTGAGACTGGGCAAGACGAGACTGCTGATGAGGAAGATCTTGTTCAGGCAGATAACGTTGTTGCCACGTCTAGTGAGATTAGTGAAGGGGAGTTGTGGTATGAACTGGAGAAGGAGCTCCAGAGGCAGGAGAGTGAGGTTGATGCCGAAGAAGAAGAGGCTGTGGCAAAGGAAATAACCGAAGAGGAGAAGGTATTTGCTGATACAGTCGAAAGCCATACACCCATATCTTCATCAGATGTTTGTGATGATCTTCAATTCTATCCTGCCGGCCGGATAATGCACATGGTTTCTGTACCTTCATTGTCCGAGTCAAGTGATCCGGTTACCGATGACCTGGGCGAAGAGCAAGTTGGCATTTACGAGACACCGAGAGATTTGTACAGTAAGCTCCGGTTGTCTAGGACCATGATAAATGATCATTATATGCCGATGTACAGGAAAATGATGGAACTGTTGATTAAACAGCTAGAGGATGAGTTAGATTCTAGTTATGTTGTCTCATGAATAGATGAAGAACGAATATAGGAAAAAAGGAGTAAAAAGATGTGATGATTATGCCTGAAATTGGCGAAGTAGAAATTGTTATATTGCTGATTTGGGCTTTGTGTAGTGTATTATATATCGCATGTGAAAGGCGATCGAAGGAATGTTGATTAGTTATGCAGAATAGACAAATTCACTCAATTTTCCTGTTAAAAACAAACACCCATAACTTTAAATACACACCAGATACATGTTTTTTTTTTGGTCTTAAACATTCGATTTTTGACTAGTTGATTAATTTGAATTCGAATAATGCAGAGTTTTAATATGGGGTGGTCATTCCAACTATTGCACTATGGATTCGAATAATGCAGAGGCTTAATGTGGGAGTGATCATTCCAACTATTGCGCTAGACCAGCAGGTTGTTGGCACAGGTTGTATACATTGATCTAAATGTTGTATTGACACTAAATTTATCAAAAACGATAATAGCTAATTTCCAAGTGTGTTTCAAACATGGGAAACCGAAAAAAGTGACAAAATTATCCAAGATTTGTACCAAGTTCCAGGCACTAACTTCATCTTCAAACTACACATCGTAAGAGTAGTTTCATGTCATCCACCATAAAGGTGTTGTAGGTGTTCAGGAGGCTCCTCTTCCATTATGCTCGAACCCGTTGACTCAAGGTACTCTCGGACGGTGGTTTTACGATCCCCGAGGAACGTATGATCAAGGAAATCGTTATACGCGATGTCGTGCAGGTTCTCTGCTGCCAAGACACTACAGGATACATATATATATTCACATTTATCAGTTGGTTGTGGCGAAGATGTTGTTGGTTGGCGAACTTTGTTTTCAATAAATGCAAGATAATGATCATGTGTCTCACATCCACTAAACATTCATCAAAATTCTTATTGAACTCGGTGGGTCTGGAGGCAATCATTATATTAAACGAGCTCGAGGGGTCACGATGTGAGATGTAGCAGAAATGATGTAAAAACATGGTTGAATGAGAACTCACCAATGCCGGAGATAAACACAACAGGGTAATATGTCATCTGACCAAATCTTGCGAATGCCATATCGTCCACACCGTTGAAAGAAGATCTCTTCGCTTCCTGCTCAAAATTAGCAGTGCAAGAACTTTTTTGAATATGTTATAAACAAGGGGGAAGCAAAATGAAAAAGAATGCCTTATTCATCCCTGATTTTCGACTTTCTAATGTTAGATTTTGCTCTATGATCTAGTCGTTCGTGTTAAATGATCGTCTCATCTAAAAGTTTAAACTATTAATAAATGCAAATTCTCAAATATTTATTATTTCCAACACACTCCCGCAGGCGCAGGCAGATTTCTTTCTGTATCAAGTCTTGCGCGTAAAATTCTTTTTCATGAATGGGTGGCAGTGAGGTTTGAACACATGATCTCTTGTTCGATCTCGCTCTGATACCATGTTAAATAATTACCTTATTAGAAAGCCTTCGGTTTCTCCTTTGGGTTAGAAAACAACTAGGAAACTCATCTGGTAGCTAGCATGTTTTAAGCGAAAAATACCCGTATATGCTCACAAAGAATGCAGAAGAATCACCTTTACATCTATCTAGGAAGTATTCTTCATCGCTATAACGTGCACACAACACCTACATTTTTGCGCAGTACATCACAAACGGTCAACAAGATGTGGATATCTCATAGACAACGAAGGAGAAGTCCAATCTTACTCACCGCTGGAGTCGCGTAAAACAACCCATTAAGCGTTGTTAGTGTCACCTATAGACAGCAAAATCACACGACCAGAATCATGTCAAGTATTAAGTTATATAAGCACAGGACTATCTGCGAGTAGATTGAATCATGCTCAAAAAGTAACGAGTGATGTGCAACTCACAGCTAAAAACCGGAATTCATGTCCCCATTCAATGAAAGATGGTATCTGAGTTATGGAGTCAAAAGCACAAGTTAAGATCATTTCATCAACATCAAAATCTGAACTGCGATAGCGAAGAAATGATCTCATATATACCTCTGATCTTGGTATCTCAAAAGTGGTAACCACGAGGCTTTCGCTTTCGCACGGCTCCATGCTCAATCTTGATGTTTCCTGCTATGTAGTTAAGCAATGCATCATCCACAAGCATAACCGAACCAATGTTGCAACTTAGATGTTTCGCAATATAAGAACACACATTCTTGAATGACAAATTAATACACTACAAATTTAGTTTCTGTGACAATTTTCGTTTATAACAATTCTGCTAGTAAACGCCTGGTTACTTATTGTTTCTTTAGTTCTGAATACGTTGAATTCTGTCGTTAATCTATTACAAATACTTCAAATATATGACATAATCTTTCTGTTGCAAATATTCCATTAGTGAGAGGGGTGCTTTCTTATAGTTTTTATATGTGATTCAGTCACTATCGGAGTTACCTTTGCTCCAGTGGGTGCAATTGAAACCCCCCCCCCCCTCCCTCCCTCCTCGAACTTTTGGATATCCTATATACACACATACTATAAGTATACAAATTTGATGTTTGTGTATACTTTTATGATGAAAATAGTTTTATTAACCCCACTAAAAAAACCATAAATTTACATATGAAAGGGTTATAAAGTTAAAAAAGAATATGAGAAAGTTGAAATTTTTCGTTCATGGTTAAATAAAATTTTGATTATATACATTGAAGTGAGCATATTTGGCATTTTTACTAGTGATTTAATCATATATCATTTATAACATATGGAAAGCATAAATGGTCTTTTTTGAAAAATAAATTTGCCTCACAAAAGTATTATACTACCATTTTTTAATTGCAATTATATTTTTATTTCGTCAAGTTTTCAGATCTATTATATTTCGATGTTGTATGTTTTGAATGATCCCGCTGAGAAAAACTTTTGGCTACGCCACTGGATTCAGTTGAAAATTGAGCATTCAATAACGCAGCTTTGTGTAAGTATATACCTTTGGCATAGAACAAGTTTACACCTAAAACTTTAGGTAAAAACCAACATCTTTCACCTCAAAATGAGGCTTAAACAAAATTGCTTAGTTTTATCTGCACAAGGATAGAGTTAGAAATTTTAACGGTTGAGATTGAATTTTACAAAATACGAAAAGCAAATTTGTCAAATTTTAATATAAATATATCAAAAACAAAAGAAAAAGTACCTTGGTTTCAGGATTTGCAATGCCGAGTTCGAAGAAAATAGGCGCAACATGAGCAAAAACTCTCCTAAAACCACTCAATTTCGCCAACCTAAAATTTATCAAATTCGGAAAAGTACTCCTCGCACTCCTCTCTGCATAATCATGATCGCAAAGCATTTATTTTTCACCAAAAAAATAAAAACTAGAAACAAAGAAACAAAAACATGATCAATTCTCGATGGTATTAGAACTTGAAAACAAATGTAGGTAATCGCACGAACCCGAGAGAAGAGAGCCGAAGCCGCAGATGGAAACGAATCCATCGGACTCGATTTGATCGAAATCCGACTCGTTTTCGAGTTCGAAGGGCCTTCTGTCGAGCAGCGGCGGAGGAGGCGGCGAGGGAGGTGAGTCGCCGGCGGACATGGCGGCGGAGAAACGGCGGAGTTGGAAATGATAATGACGAGAAGCTCGAGGAAGGTGGGGAGTTGGAGGGAAGTATAAGTAGGCATGGGGACCATAGGAGGTGTAAGAAATGAGAAGCACATGGTGCAGTGCTTATTTGGTTTGAGGGAAACTATTCGGTTGAGTTGTCTACTTTACGTGATTTAAATGTGGGTATATATATATATATATATATATATATATATATATATGTGGTGAGAGGTTCGAAACGGTATCATTGAGATTTTGGGTTCGAATCCTTTTATCCTCTTTTATTTCTCCTTAGGTGAGTTTGTGTATGTGTATGTAATGTTTCGATTGACACCTATATGGTACATCAAATTAATTGTATCAATTAATTGACATCTATACTCACACATGACATACATACATATATATTGACTTCATTCGGTTCATTGGAATATATTGTAATACCATTTGTAGTTCGTTGAATGTACCCTATTTGATTGTTATCTTGGCATGTATTCTTTTTTTTTTAAAGTGGTGTGCTCAATCTCATGGGGAGGGTATTATTATGGGGTTGGGTTTTGTGGGTTGAGTATATCGGTTATGTATTTACATTTTTTTCTTTGGAACTCTATTTAAAATTATCAAACTCAATGATAAAATAATACATACACAATCAGTACAACTCATTATTCTAAATAAAAATATATCATCAGTCCATACCTATGGATACACAGACTCACAAATCAAATATGGAGCTCAACTCCCATAATACGATCCAATACCCTAAAATCCAATTAAGAATACTAATCCAATCCTCCAAATCAAATCAAACCACTGTATATTATATTTATACTATCTAAACTATTATATAAAAGGAAAGTTCTTATTCAAACTTGAGATGGCTGCACCTAACAAAACACGAGACAAGCATCGTGTTATTGATCATTTTTCATTAAATATATAATAATTATATGTCAAGTGTAATATACTTATCACGTAATTAGCCAAACATGATATAGGATTAGTAATTTTCCTATATAGAACATGATGGAGTTTGATAATTTGCTTTGGTGTTTTTTTTTTTTAAGTTTTGTTTCTCTTCTCTCTCTCATCTTATTTATTTTTTATTCTCTCTCTCTCTACTATCAAGGTTTATTTTTTACTCTCTCTATATTCTTTTTCATTTTTCATTCCCTTTCCTCTCAGTCTTTAATTTTTTCTGTTTTTTCAAAGTTTATATCATCTCTCCTCTATCACTATTTTTCAAGACAAGCTATCGGAATTGTAATTCAATGGCGGGGATTCAAATATGGCATCATTAAAATCCTGAATTTGAACACTCTATTCCTCTCTCCTTCCCCTTTAAATGAGTGTGTGTGTTGCGTTTCAGTTGATATTCATAAAGTGTTTCAAATTGAGTGTATCAATATGTATATATATATTTCAGGGCAAATTTCATATCTCATAAATTTTAGTTTAGTTTTCATGTATTTTTCCTTTTCTTCTTCTTCTTCTTCTTTTTCTTATGAGACAAATAAGTGAGGGCATTTTAGTATTAATCATATTCTGTCCAACATGATCGGACCAATACGTACAGGGGGTTTTTGATATTATACCATTCATCGGGGTGTAATTTGTATTTATCACAAACCTCAAGGTGATAGATGTAATTTGCTGCAATTTTTCTTTTATTTGAAGTTTGTTGATGAAATGTTTAGAAAAATTGAATTTTGAGAGAATATTTAGAATATAAGCAAAAATTAATTATCTTTGTTTTTTTTAATTTATTTCTAAGTGCAAATTACATGACCCTTCTTGGGAAATAATATGATTACAAATTAGTTCCTTTTATTTTAGAAATTATAAACATTCCTCGAGATTTAGGGTTCTTCTTGTAAATATTAATAGAGATGTCTAAGAGATAAATTTCATGTAGTTATAGTAGTCAACTCAACCACTAAGAGATGCATATTATCAAGCTTAAAAAATTCCTCAATTAATTTTGTTATTCCACCAATTTTCGTGAAGTAAATTCACTTTATATCACCACAGAGCATCACCATGTATAACGTGATAACACCGCTATTTTTTTTTCCTTCCAAAATTGACATCATATATAAGTTTTACTTCTTTGACTTGTCAAGACCATGTGAATTTATTTCAAAACCCTATCGAAAACACTAGAAATATAATTTATAATTACATCTCGCATTGATGAAAGTTGATACATTCCTCAAAGGGTAATTGTAGTTTTTAAATTTATAGAGATTAATTTGTAATTATACAATACCTTAAGTGGTGTAAACATAATGTGGTCTATTTGACCAACTACCAACTGATCTAGCGGGATGAGGCGCTAAATTCCTTAAGTAATGTCTAGAGTTCGAATTCTGGTATTGTGAATGGAGTAATTGGGTTGGAAGGGTCGCTTCCATAATGGGCTTTGCCAGTACTCGATCCGGATTAGTCGGCTAATAAGTCAAAACGGGATGGTTAAGACAAAAAGAAAAAAAAAAACTTGGCCTATTTTTAATATTCTTTCAAATGATTATCCCCCTATCAGTATTTTTATTCCATTGGATTTACATATTTTCCAATATATTAGTTAAAATTACTTGAAAAATACAAAATGTATATATATATATATATATGTATATATATTGAAGTAATCATTTTCTCAAATAAAACCAAACATTTTGGGAATTATGGGAGCCGAAAGATACTATTTATTTGTCATTGTCTTCGTCAGAGGTTCAAAATATAACGTGCCGATTTATAATACCAAGTGGCATGAAGTACTCATTGCAGATTATTATAGCAAAAATCAAATTTGAACTAAAATAAAAAAAAAGAAAGGAATGTGAGGTACCAACCATAAAAATTCTCCAACAATATCATGGCCTTTTTGACCATTTTGAAGTTTTTCCAATCACAAACAGATTTGGTTGAGCTTTTAGATGTAGGCTCCCAACATTTTCTTTTTCTTTTTCTTTTATTTTGCTCTGTTTTGTTTTTTTTATTTATCATATTAACTTGGCACCACTTGATGATGATGGAGCCACTTATAAAATAAATCTCCTGTCATATGGGTGATATATTATTTGGATGATTTAATAGCCTCGTATTTTTCGAATACATTAAATGAGATTAATGGCAGACATTGTTATTATATCTTTAAACGAAAAACATGAATGTGTATATATTTCTTTTGCACGGTTTTGTAGATGTTGCATCTGTTATAATGTATTGGATAGTTGAATACTGATGGTGTTGTCTCATCGATTTTGGCAACAACTAGGCTTGATCGCTGAGAGTAAGAAGTAAGATGTTGGTTTAGGCCCTCAATTTGTTAGAAAGTGACACGCGTGAGCCTAATTAGAAGCGTTTTTGACGAATACCTTCCAATATTTAAGTTAGTGTGCATATTGGATAGAAGATCAGAAGGTAAAGTATTGAGAGAGAATTCATACTCTAGTACATTATGTAGACCTTCTATTTGTAATAGGAAGTTGAAATGAATAAAGTTAGAGCTGAAGTACACTAATCGCTGACGTTTCATAAAGAAGAATATTCTCTAGTCTATGAAATAGAAATGTCCGAATACAACAGTATGACAGAAACCATTATACGGTTGGGGGGGTGGGGGGGGTGAAATATTCCAAAGAAGTGGTGGATCATTCAGAAGGCATCCCCCAAGACATCGTTGGAGAGGGCAAGAAGGGTCCTCTGATCACTCAATGCCCATCCTAGTCGGGATTGAACCGTTGAGCAATGTGCCACGTAAGTGCCACGCGACTATGTTGAATTGGCCATGTGTATGGACGGATGACATATAAAAAATATGGATTTCCCCTATATCAAATACATATCATGTATCCATTCAATTTAATTTCTTTATGTATTTAATTTCTTTATGTTCTATCTAACTAAAATTATAATATCATTGTTGAGCATATGACACGCATTAGTCATATGATGCAATGTATCTGGTGAGAGATAAAATACATCTATTTACGTGATAAAGTTGTGCTATTTAGTTCAATCACGTAATATCAAGGGAATTAGGCGCACATATTTCACACAATAAAGTGTAGCTTTCATGATAAATTGAAAGCCAATAAGAACTTTTGAGTCAATCCCCACCAAATATGAAAACATTTATCTATTTATTTGAAAAAAAATTCTTATATTAACAACGTATATTGATTCCAATCACGTATCATATATATTTTATAAAAAAATTAATATATAATATTTAGCTGAATTTGAACAATAAAATACATAAATTTGATTCATGAAAAAATTTTCCTTTACTTAGTAGTAGATGATTATTAATAATCAGTACTCGTAAATTGTTGATTACTGATTGGTGAGTGTGAAATTTTACAAGAAAATCGACACAAAACACGTGGTTTAAAATCAATGTCACACAAATATTTTAAATTCAATTAATAAGTGGATTTCTTCATGCGGACCTATCACATCACACAGCAAAATGAGACTTTCTCATTAACTTTGAGCCACATTTTTATTTGGTCAAGAAAAAGAAAAAAAAATAGAGTAGCAAATTAGATCAAGGAACCTCATTTGAGTCCCACATACATACTTGCATGTATGACAAAAAAAACACTGCGTATATGACGTTTTTAGTTCCATCATGAGATTATTGAGGAAGTCATGTCAAGAACTGTCCACCTAATCTTAAAGTACCAGAAAAAACAAGTAAGACAAAGAGTAGAGACAAACATATAATTTGATGGTAATTAAGCTACTATACAAACAAATAAGGCCTCATTTACTTTTTTTGATAGCCTTCTCGTTAGTTTAACCCGAAAAGTTTATTTTACCGGTTTAAGTTGGTTTATTTATTCTTTAAATCTTGTTTATTTTTATTACCAATTTAGGATAATTCAACTCAAATATTTTAATTTGTTTATTTTGAAAAACCCAACCCTAACTGACAAAGAATGGCACATTATTAAATTGCTATTTGAAAATTTAGGAACCCACCATCAAGGTCTCGCCATTAGAAGCAGGGCTATACATATTCTTGTAGACGGAGCTTCCCCACTGTTGGGTAAGACACTCATCTCCGACAACAAGAAGCAAAATGAACTTAGATGAAAAAAAGAAACAAAACACCTTCATTTTACTCTCAAGAGCTCAAATTATTCTTCCACACAATAACACTTTGAAAAAGAAAAGTGGGGTTCCTAGTGGGATATACATGATATTTTTTGTCGTATTAGTCCCATGATGATACCGGGTCGGAGCC
>CM047879.1:15686005-15805233 GCA_026212405.1 Petrea volubilis
CCCATTTTACCGGGAAACTTGTGAAAACTGAAATGAGAACAAAAATTTTCCTTCCACAATTTGTTCTTGGAAAAATCTACCCCCAATTGCTCCACATCTCTCTGCAATACCTAACCCTAATTCTCAAATTCCGCAAAATTCAATGGAGATCTCTGTACTTTCCGACGCGATCTCATCCATCGCATGTTCAACTCAGTCCTTAGCCTCCACAAATTTCCTCCTCAATCGCCCGCACAACGTCCTTTCCCTCTCTGATGCGTCGTCAGATCAACCACCGCAATCGCCGCCGCCGTTCCATATCTCCGCCGTATCACCTCCGCCGACCAGAACCCTGACCAAACGGCGACTCCGGAAAGCCCGTCGCATCAAGCGGAAAATCCTAGTCGATAACGGCGGCGAGGAGAATGGGTTTTTTGTTTTTAGCGATGGAGGGGATTTTGGTGGCGCTGATGGGTGTTTTGGGAGTGGTGGTGGGGGAAAAGGGTGGAACTTCGGTGGGTATGGAGGGGCGAATTGGGGCGAATTTTCGGACAATTCGATATCCGATCCGGCTTTCGATTTTGTATATGAGGTTTTGTGTTGGATCGCAATGTCGAATTGCTTGCATTTCGCTTTCAAGAAAGTGGTGAGGTTTGTTGCGGATGGGTTCGGTGATCGGGGAAAGGTCCCGATGCGATTGAATCCGGTTTGCTGAATGGGTAATTGGTAAAGATTGACTTGCCGTTAAATAAGATGGGATTAAGCTAGGTAGCTGGTTTGTTGTTATCATGGGAATTCATGTATGTAATGATGTATATAATCGCCCGATTCTGTAGGTATGTGGATTCAATTGGTATATAGATAATTGGGATTGTGTTATTGTATATATGGGATCTATTTATCAATGTCATTATAATTATGCAATGGCTTCTGGATAAAATAATGTGCTCTGTTTACTGTAGTTACTAATACTTGTATTTTGTGCTTTAGGAAGGCTTAAGTTGAGATGCCTTGCCTGCCAATTCCCCCTAGTCAACATAACATGCAAGGGAGCCATTTAGATTAGCCCCACTTCTATGATTGAATGTAGGATTCATTGCGAGAGCATGAAGCCTCAGATGTGTAGCTAGAAATTAGCATGAACTCTTGAGTGCATGACCCCAATTTGTAGGTCCAAACAAATCATGAGGGATTTCGTGATGTGAGAGGGGCCTTCATGGTGCATCTTGGATTTCTAAAGTAGAGTCGGTGATGTTATTGACTTTGCGGTTATGTTGTCGCTGTTCCTCATACTTTTCGATTCGTTATGATTCATGGATAGGTAGTTCACATGGCAGGATAGGGGATATATTAGGGTATATGGTGATTGGTGCATCTAGCTGTAATTGAAGTTCATAACAGGAACTAGTGTTGGTTGGGAGGACATTAGGATTTTTGAGAAACCACTGTTATTACTGATTACTCATAATTTACCAGTAAACTTGGTTTGAAGAGTTGCTAAAGGATCGATACTTTGACCCCGGAACATCTTCTCCAGTTTGTGCCACAGTTGTCTTGGTTTTCTTTGACGTACGTTTCTGATATAAAAGCAAACTGCTAAGAAGCAGGATTACATGCATTTATTCTCACAACTTGTTTGGCTTTGATTATATGGTTTTATAAGGTAGGCCATGGATGGGTGCTCAGTTATTGCAGTTGTATCACTGTTTCTGGCATTCATGTTGAAACTAGAGATTGTCTACATCGGATCATGCGAATACCTGTATTGTAATTGCAATTGGGATAATCTTTTTTTTTTTTTTAACCACTATGAATTTTAGAATTTGGTCTGTACTATAACGTAAAATTGAATTATTGTGCTAGAAATTATATCTGCATTATTAATAGTGCTAACCTCATATGTTTTCATTCTTTTCATCTGCTGTAAGATGTGGAAAATGATTGTTTTCCCACAAACTATTTATAGAAGATAATAGTTGAAAAATGACAGTTCTTTGTTGTCTGCCTTTTTCATGGCTGCCTTGATTTTGTCTTTGTGAAACACCATTGTCGATTGTCCCATAAAACTCTATACCTTGACAGTTCTTTATTGTCTCCCTTATACATTATTTCAGTTCATGAATCTAAGTTTACAAAGTCAAAAACGAACATATGTAAGGACTTAGAGGGACTTCTTGAAATGCCCTAACTAGCATTTGTCCATGTGTACTAGTTTTTGATTAGATTGGAATATGGATGACTTTGCAACAAGATTGTCTCCAGAATATTTAAGAATATGATTATGATTGATGGCCCATTGAATTAGGAAGTAAGTATTGATTCAACTTGTTTGCATATGGGTAATGTCATTGTCCCTGCATAAGGCCCCACTTAGATTGCTATTTGATGCACTACTTAGGATTCATGTATCTTCCTAGTACTTGTCACATTATTTAAATTTTGAATATTATCCTTTTGTAGCATTGCTTCAACTGGGATTTTTTTAGTAACTGTCTTTTTCTTATTCCTTTCCCGCACAGACATCATGAGCCAAACTTAAAGCATTTGTTTACCAACGATAACTTACCATCTGTGAATTTATTTATTATTTATTTATTAAATGTTAACTAGATTTCCTTCCCCCCACCTCCACCTTATTTGAGGTTTCATATGGTCGCTGTCTTTCTTAGTCTTTGCTGGTGTGTTACTCTAGTATGAAATAGAGCTGCGTATATTACCCTAAGATCCACATTCAGCCACGGGTTATATATTATTTTTTTTAAAAAAATACATATAATGTGTGGTTGAATTTAGATCATCAGGTGCATGGGTGAGGTGCAAATCATGTGAGAATTCTCTGAAACAGGGAGAGGTACCTCATGATTGCTTGTTTAGGATTTGGCTCTCTCCGGGGTTGTTTTATTCACTGAATATTTACAATAGGCCTGTGTGGTCAGTCTTGATTTTCGCTAATAACATAGTGCAGGTATGGCGGTAGGAAATTTCATCTAGGATGGGAGCAAGATCAAATTTTTATAAAATTAAAGGTACTTCTATTATTATTATTTTTCCTTATTTTGGGGTTGGGGTGGGGGGGTTAAAATTTGGCTCCCTCAGCGTCCTTGATATATTGGCTGCATTCTTAAACTTGGAGTTTATTGGAAAATTCTTATATGAATAAGGTGTTTGAACCCTACATACAGATTAAATGGTTGAGATTGTGTTGTATTTTGTATGCTAACTTTTGTTGTAAGTGAATTAATGATGTAGCAAAATTTGAATCGTTTGGTGTATTGCTGGGGAGCAAGACTCGGGGCGTGGAAGAATTTCCCGGGTTTATTTGTGTCCATTTCATTTGCTTCTCATGATTTTTGAGTTTTTTTCTACCTGTTTGAGAGTTGGAAAATCTTAGTTAAATCTTGTGACCATTTTGTATATGAATTGTGGGGTTTCAAGTGAGAACTGTGTTTTGAGTTGATTGGTGTAATTAAGAATATGGGACACACTTGAGATAAAAAAAATGTCCAAGTTGGGCACATTACTTCTAGTTTAAGTACTTAAAATCTGGAAGGGATTTTTATTTTTTGGTCGGTAAATTAAAATCTGGAAGGGATTTTTTTTTTTTTGTCGGTAAATTAAAATCTGGAAGGTTCATTTCAACATTCTTACCATGGTCCATGCCTTTGAGTCTTTTTACTGTTCAGGGGACATATTCCAAGTGGAATTGGTGACAATGAGGGATCAATTTATTTGATTGGCAATTTGTTCTATCTACCTTTTTTGACTCTTGCATAACTCCACGTTCTAGTGTTTGATACATACACACACAGTGTGCGTGTGCGTGTGCGTGTGCGTGTGCGTGTATATATATATATATATATATATAACATCAAGTTGTTTCCTAAGGTGCATGTATGGACTTCAATCTATAGTTGGTGTCACTATCCTGAAAAAGAGGTGAGTCGATATTTATTTCTTCTCCTAAAAGTCTAAAGTTGAAATCAAAATCATTGTTATGGTGATTGTGGTCGACAAGAAACTATCCTGAGTTAAATAAATTCATTAATAATAATACATTGAAATTATATTCTTGTCCTATTAACTATATATTTGAAGGTAGGGATGGAGTGCGGGTTCGGAAGGTATAGTTTGGCCCTTTTAAGTTTATACGAAGTTAAATTCCACACACATAATGACATACATATGTGTGTGTACACATATATACATTTGAAAATTTAAAATTTTACCTCCTTCCTTCTAAATAATAGAAGTATCTTTTTATACGTTATAGAGATTTAAAGTCCATTTGGATAAATTTTTTAGAAGAGAAGTACTTATTTCTTTAAAAAAAAAAAAAGCATTGAGTGAAAAAAACATTGTGTTTGGGTGGATTTTTTACCAAAAAAATAAAAGCCCAAAAAAAGTTCTAAAGTTGTTTTTTTAGAAGCTCTTTAGAATATTTTCAAATAAAAACACTTTTAGTTAGTGCATCCAAATGTGAAATTATTTGATTTTATATATAAAAAAAAATTTATATTATAAAAAGCACGGTTCAAAAAGATTTTTTTTTTAATTTTTATTAAATCCATTCGAACATGCCCTTAATCTCTCTCCCAAATAATTTTTTTTTTATTTGGATTTTGTCCCTACTCGAAAGTGTCATTCCTTATTCATATTGTCTGTATTCACTTTTTATTTTTTAACATAATTTGGGTCTTTTTCTTCTTTTGTTTGATTTGTGAGATGTTATTGGGAGATGATGTGTTCATGAATTAAATAATTTTCTTATATTTTCGAGCTAGTAGTGCTTGAAAATCTATCAAGTTTATCATGCACTAATTGGAATTAGCTAATCTTTGAAATGTGCTCATCATGAGTAATTGGAGCCTACCATGAAGGGAATGGTATAATTAATTTCTTCTAGGACGTATAAGAATCCTCACACCCAATTGTTTATTAATTTATTTGTTTTTTTTGATAGGTCCGATGATTATTTTGGTCATGATTCATTGAATGATGGCATACTTGGATTCTTGATTGCATCATCTTTCAATTTTCTAAGCATAAATTTGGTTTTCAAGCAACCGTCATTGAGTATATTATGATATATTAATTAGATTCTAAT
Source organism: Petrea volubilis (assembly GCA_026212405.1). Lineage (NCBI taxonomy): Eukaryota > Viridiplantae > Streptophyta > Magnoliopsida > Lamiales > Verbenaceae > Petrea > Petrea volubilis. The sequence continues at coordinate 15,691,089 of CM047879.1, forward strand.
TGATACATTTGTTTTTTTTTAAATTTAATTGTCACAGGCAGTACCTATGTATAAATATAATAACACAAGTTATTAAAATCAGGGAATTTATTTGGACTTACTATACGACTGCTCCCTCTTTGCAATTTGTGTTTTTAATGCAACATAATTAATTGCCCTTTGTAATAAATTGTTTGTAGCACCCTTTCCAAAGAACCAAGTGCCTTTCTATATTTGGACTTTTTCATACTCTGATCCATTGTTGAGTACGTGTTTGATTCACTTGTTTGTAGTATTAATTTCAGTACCTTCAAGTATATATATAAGATTATTTAATTTATTATGATTTGCGTTTCGAGCAGACTCAAAATACACATTAAATTTCAAATTCGTAGGAGTGGTTTACAAAAATGGTATTTCAACATCCTCAATCACGTATGTAAGATTATGATTATTTAATTTGCTATGATTTGCATTTCGTATTGTGGTTTGAATTTTAAAGTGCCAAAAATGGCCTAGAACAACGGTATTGCAGCACTCTCAATTATATGTATATAGGACATGTTTGATATTGCATTACAAATATGAAATGTTAAATCCCTTAAGTTGGTGGACCCCATATTTTAAGTATTTGGTAAGTGTATTTATTTTGGAATAAAAGTTCTATTGATTAAAATATGCGAAATTTACTTTACAATTGAGATTGTTATAAATCATGCGTGTTATGGAATTTAAAATTCAAACCGAATTTCAAGTTACACGACTCATAAGAAATTCAGTACTAAATCAAACATGCTTATAACGTAATTACATGCGATGCAAATGCTAGATAAGATGTAATTATATATGTTCATAAGATTATTCGATTTGTCATGATATTTATTTCGAGTAGCAATTCAAAATATAGCTTGAATTTCAAATTTACAAAAGTGGCATACAACTAATTTGTCTTGAAGTGATGTTGGGGGATTTCAATTGAAAATTTCAAAAATGCCAAAATCAAACAAGTTTACAAATTCGTAAACTCCACATGCAATTTTATAATTGAAATCCCAAATCAAACGTTCTAAACATTTTCCATTGAAAATCGAAATTTGTGGATTTACATATAGAACTTTTGTTATACAAATCGAAGATGAGAATTTTCAAAACTGCACATGGGAAAAATATTCGTCAAAACTGCAAATGGGAAAAATATTCGTCAAAACTGAAAATATTGCATATTAAACGGTAAAAGTCAATACACACATAGAAATAAATAATTCTAGTTTTGCAGTAGTTATACTAGTTTCAGTTATGACAAACACTACATTATCGATTATCACACTACAACAAACATCAAGATAAATTTTAGTTGAAATCGGGTTTAATTGCACCAATACAAACCGCGTGACGAGTTAACTACTCTTTATTCATATAATTAGAGAGAGAATGAGTAATCACATGATAAATGTAATTGTCATATAATAATTTGTTGGATGCGACGAAGCTAGAATATCCGACGAGTAGCTAGAATCAGAGGCCACCAATAACATAGTTACCAATAACATAGTTACGAGCATGCAAATGCAAGTGTGTATATATATATAATTCTCATATATAAGATAAGTACACGCTCAAACACGCTGGCACAAACACACATATATACATGTATGTAAATATACGTTCCATTCCATACAAACATCAAAGCTCAAACATGGCAAAGCAAAGCATAAACATAACTTTTCATGCAAAACTCATACGTTTATAAAAAAGTTCTAGACATGATCATCTCAATCCCTCCCTCTCAGAAGAAGAGATTATTATTTTGCTCATCAGCAAATTCATCCATCATCCAAAGATCAACCGAGTTCACCGGGGCCTCGCCCGTGCCAAATGGAACCGGCTCAGCGCCCACCCCGAATGCAGTGGGCTCAACAGCCGACTCCAACTCTAGAAAACTTTCCAAGCTCGACAGCTCTTCCTTGATCAGCTCACCTCGGCTGGGGTAATAAGGCTCCTGGCTATCCATTACCGGCCTCGGCTCAGCTGGCGGCTTGGACTCGACGCATAGCCTCTTGGGCGGAGGTGGCGGCAGCATTGGTGGCTGATCATGATCATCTAGAAAGTTGAGCTTGGCCTTGTCACCACGGATGCGCCTGGCGGCTCTGTCGTACGCTCTGGCGGCTTGCTCGGCCGTGTCGAAGGTCCCGAGCCAAACTCGGACCCCTTTCTTGGGGTCACGAATCTCAGCTGCCCATTTTCCCCATGGCCTTTGCCTTATGCCTCTGTACATGTTCTTCCTTGGCCTTCCATTAGCGCCCCTCTCTGCAGCCTTGTCATTTTTCCCTACACAAAAATATTAAATTAAATTTTACACGCATATATACATATATACAGCGAGGGAGCCACTTAAATTTGAGTGATCGTCCTAATTTTCTTTCTGAACAGTCACTTTGCCGCACCACTTGATTTTCCAGTTTAATAGTTTGTATTATCGGTAATCTATATCTAGTAAGTGCACCCTCTAATCCTAGAGTACTAACTATACGCTACTGCATATATAGGAATGGAGATAGAATTTTCATTATAAAATTATTATTTATTAGGGTCAAGAGTTTTGCATAGTTACTTTATTGCCCATAAAATTCAAGTTCGAACGCGGTCAGAGAAAGAGATTGGCAACCATTTCTTTTATGACCATCAAAAAGTAGCTACTTTTGGGATGTGAAAAGAATATATGAGAACATGCCATAAAATTTTCATCTTGTATTTTTCACCTACTCAAAAATAGTTACCCATGACCTTCTTCTTCTTGTCACAAGAAATGCCACGTGTTAGTTACATTTGGTACGTTACTTAATTTTATTCACTTTTCGTCCCAATTACACAAAAAATTTTGCATACTTTTATCATGGAGTACATCTCTCCATGATCAAAAACACAAAATATGAGAACATGATGAACTAAAGTTTTGTGAATTATTTGTATCTATATGTGCATGTCGTGTATCTATACATCAAATAAACTATAATTCACAATGGAAAATTTTTGAAACCTCAAGTTCGTTCATAGCGAAATTAATTATTCAGCGAGTGTTTTAGATTTATTTATAATTGATATACAATTGACAAAGAATGACTAAATTATACAACAAATGTAATAATACTTGCTATATAATTGTTGGAATTGGCCAAAACGGATTGGAATTAGAATTTTCCATTCACAACAGTATTCTCAGGAGTGTGTATATCTTCATATGTTATTTCAACCCAAATCAAAACAAAAATGACCAGGAAAAGAACTTGTGAAGCACAAATCAAGAATCATAAACTCACCTTTGTTGGGTGGGGTGGGGTTGATGACAACTTCAACTTCTTGCGGGTGATTTTTGGCATCATTTGAGCAATTGAAGCCCCAAAACTCTGAGATATTATCAAGTTGAGCCCAAAACTCCTGTGTAGTTAACTTACCCTTTTTTTTGATGATGGGCTCATCAGAAATGATTGAACCTCCACACATCTTTTCTAAGTTTCTTGAATGAAGAGAGAGAGATACAGAAATGCGTATGCATAGAGAGAGAGAGAGAGAGAGCGAGCGAGAGAGAGTGAGAGAGGGGGAATGAATTTGCTCGATTTATAGAGGGGAGACGGTTACAACTAATAAAGAAAAGAACAAAATGTACCAATTTGCAATTTTTGGAGGTTTGTGATCGTACGATGGAGAGTGTACTGCTAATTTTTTACGGTTGGGATCTTTCTGGAAAAGTGGGGTTATGCCTTGGTGATACAAGCCGTTGATATTTGAATGGAGGGCTGAGATTGTGAGTCTTGGGCTCCATCTCTCTGCAAGTTGGTGGAAAGAGAATTCAAGAAACACTTTTCTATAATAATTATTAAGTTGAAATAATAGTTATTTAACCTCAAAAAAACAAAAAAATAATTGAAAGGAATAGAATTCATAAATAGTTTTTTATCAAAAGTTTAAGGTATTTGTGATGAAATTAAATAACAATAGAATTTCATATAGATAGTACTAATAAAACAATCATTGACAGATATTTACTAATAAATTTGTTATAAAACAAAATATGTTAGATAAATTAAATTTATAATGAATTGATTCAATAAAGGGCATATATTCTTGTAGTGTAAATAGAATTTAAAATCCATATATATATATATATTACTCCATAATTATTACAACAAAATTATGTAACTAATGGTTCAAATATGTCATTTTTCATTACATTATAATCTTTAAATTTTTCCCCTCTCCCCACGGTGCAAAGTTAATTTTCCTCTAATTTAATCTTATTAATTCAATTTCCATCAATTTAAACCAAGATACATTTATTAGAGGGAAAAAAAACTTTTGTTAATTTTAAAAGAAAATAATTACACTAACTCGCAGAAGAGGTCCCATGCAAAAAATAACTATATAATAATGACTTAATTCTAATTAGGAAAAAAAAAACAAAATAGATGAAATCAAATAAAAAAAGAATAGAGAGTGGGAAAAAAAAGAAAGAAAATTTGAGTCATATAACACAGTATAACACGTGAACCTAGAAAAGAAAACTGGCTTTAAGGAGGCAAAAAATGAGGCACAATTTGGAAAATAAATGCTTTTTAGAACTAACTCTTGCATTGTAGCACGCATTATACAATGCTTTTTGTTATGGACAAGGACACAATTTTCCTCTTCACTTTACTTTTTTATCATTGTAACAATGAACAAGCAAATAATTTGATGGTAAATTTTAATATCATAAAAATAGATAAATTATAGGGGTCGAGCTATAAAAAAAATAGTTGAGAAATTAATAAAAACATCCCTTTATAGAAAATTAGAAAGAAAAAAAAAATGAATAAAATCCCTCTTAGGAATTGCGAGTCCTCGTGTTTTGGTCCACTTTGTTTTTATCACTCTCACGAAATGTAGCGGACAAGCAAATAGTTTGATGATAAACTCTGAAGCTTGTGAAGAGATTGATTGTGCGGACGAAGGTCTAAGGACTAGTTGCGAAATTAATAAAGATACCTTTCAAGAAAATTAGGAAAAGAATACAATCCCTCTTAGGAAATGTGAGTCCTCTTTTTTTTGGGGTCATTCTATTATTACCCCTCATGAAATGTGTAGGGCAAGCACATAGTGATAAACCCTAAAGTTTGTGAACAAATCGATTGTGCGCTCAAATTGTACAATAGTAGTTGAGAAAATAACAAAACAAAAAAAATAAATCTCATTTAAGATTATTAAAAGGAAATGCGGTCCTCGTTTTTTGGGTCATTGTCGGTGACGGAGCTGGGGGTGGGGGTGACCCCCTCAATTTTTTAGAAATTTATTTTTTAGTATATATATTTATTAGAATTTTAAAATTTTGCTCCACTAAAAGAAAGTTTTGATTTTTATAGAAATTATATAATAAAAATTTTAATTTTCTATGCTCTATTTTATTTTTGATGATTTATTTTTATCTAATCTCATTTACCATAATAATTAAGTTCTCTCTCTTTCTCTTTCCTCTCTTTTTTCTTATTCTCTTCAAATTAAAATACTAAAAATTCTATTAGATTTTACTTCTTTTTTCTATCCCAATTAAAACACCAAAAATCCTATTAGGATTGTTCTTCTCTTACAAACCCTACAACATTTAACTTTTCTCCGAAAGCAACATACAAAAAGGTATTGTGTACTAATTTTAAAATTTATACATTTATTTATTTCCTTTTTCTGTAATTAACTTTTGTGTAGAGATTTGAATATTATAATTGTTAATATGAATCTTGATAGTTGTTCAATTTTAAACTTAATGAGTCTTGATATTTATTAGTTGGGCTATTGACCTTGAATGAATACAAATTTGACACTTTATATTTAATTGGGAGTAATTTGGTGAATGCGATGGTAGAGAAAAAAAAAATATTTTTTGAACTTTGAATATATTTTTTGATTGTGGGAGCAAAGAGAGAGAACAAAAAATCTTTTTTTTAATACTTTTTGAGTTTTGATTATATACAATTATGTGGGTTTGTGTCTATTTTAATACTTTTTGAGTTTTGATTATATATAATTATGTGAGTTTATGTCAATTTTATTGAGTATTGTTAAAAAATTATTTGTTAAGTATTTTTTAAAAACAATTCAGTATTCACTATATTTGCTTCTTTTGAAATAGAGAATAACTTGTTATTTTTTTCAGTATCATTTTTTATATATTGTTTTTGATTGAAACATTTTTTTTAATTTTAGCACTTCTAATTGATTGCATACACATAAATATGATGATTTTTGTTATTTTTTATATTAATATTATATATAATCCTTATATTTATACATTTTAATAATTCATGATCTCGAAAAAATTTCGCCCCCTTAAATCAAATTCCTGACTCCGACCTTGGTCACTGTAACTTTACCTGTCTCATGAAATGTCACCAACAAGTGAATAATTTAATGATAAACCTTAAATTTGTGAACAAATAAATCGCGGGCTCGAATTTCAAAAGGGCAGTTGAGAAATTAACAAAAATCCCATTGAATAAAATTAGAAAAAGAATAAAATTAGAAAAAGAATATGTGAGTTCTCGTTTTTTGGGGGGTCCTTTAGCTTTATCCCTCTCATGAAATATGCCGAACAAGCAGATAATTTAATGACAAATCTTAAAGTGTATGAACAAATCGATTGTGTGCTACAGTTTTAAGAGAGTAATTGACAACATTAATAAAAATCCCTCTGAGAAAATTCATTCCTTCTTCGAAAAAGTTGAGTTTATTTATAGGATCATTTGAGTTTCATCCCTCTCATGAAATACGAAAGACAAACGAATAATTTGATAATAAGCCTAAAGTTTGTGAGAAAGACAAACAAACAAACAATTTGACAAAAAACCTAAAATCTGTGAACAAATCAACTGCGAATTAAAATTTCAAAAGAGTAGTTGAGAAATTAAACACAATTCCTTCCAATGGAAATCAGTCGCAAGTCGCAACAACTATACATAAAATTTAGGGTTGATTACACTATGCATCCTTTAGTTAAACCTTAAGTCCTATTTGTGCCTCTAAACAACAACATGTGACAAATGGAGGGCTAATTTGTCGCACTATGTAATTAAGGGGATAAGACGACATAAAATATAATTTAGATGTAATAAACCCTAAAATTTAGACCAATTGAAATACTTGCAAGAACTAGGCCTCAAGGTTGGGGGGGAAGGGGGGGGGGGGTGTGCGTGAGAGAGAGAGAGAGAGAGAGACCTCAGGGGTGTGGGTGTGGGTGTGCGTGTGTGGGAGGGAGGGATAGAGAGAGAGATGAAACGATATATGGGAACTCACAAACGTATCAACTTGGGGAAAACTGACATCACACATCTATTATTCCACCAAAACAGATCGGACATAGGAAAAAAGAATGTGAATTTAACAAGACGAACGGCTCCTCGGGCCGAGTATGAACTACAACATTCTCCAAGTATTCACGAGATAATAATCATCACTAGGACACAAATTTTGCACGAAAATATTCATGTAATTCACTGCACACTGAAATATATAAGGATAATGACGGTGTCAACCATAATTTAGAGTAAAGCTGAAGAGAAAAATATTTTCCCAAGAAACATCTCTACTCCGCCATTTTCGTCAAGCGGTGAATGGTACTCCTTGCAACCCTGTTACCAGGGTCGATTTTCATCACGGTTCTGAGGTCTTCGGCCCCAAGCTTGTATTTCTCCATGCTCTCGTAAAGAAGAGCGCGTTGTACAAGGACAGACACGTTTGATGCATCATTTTCCAGCACCTGCACAAGATAATGCGACTTTCAAGCATCTTCTATCCTGATAGGCAATTCAATATCAAAAGGATGTGCGACAACATTGTACACGAATGCGTCCAAATGATGGATCGAATGAAACAACATAAGCAGGGATTAGAAACAATGTCTACCGTTTTCTTGGGGGGACAGGGTGCAGTGGGGATGCACGTATTTGTAAATGCAAGCACACATCATCGATGATTTTGAAGAAATTCCGTGACCGACATAATGTGGGTAGAAAGGATTTAAAACAGTTAAGAGAATGTTGAGACAGGAGGAAGAAACTTCTCTCTCTCTCCCCCTCCCTCTCCCTCTCTCTCTCTCTATGTATATATACAAACACTTGCTTAACCACCCCCCCCCCCCACCCCCCTCTTTCCATCTCTTCTTTGTAAATCACACTGAAACCAAATGCATCACTAATAAGAAGCCAACATAAAAAAACATGCTAATTCATTTCCACGTGACAGCTCAAAGAATCAGAACTAAAAGATTTCATTTCTTCTTATGTGTCAGCTAAGCACAGACAGAGATATATATATATATATATATATATATATATTTGATAAGTTAGACAGACAGAGTGATTGATTATCAAGAAACTACACAAATACATGCTGATATTAGTCACTGAAGCAAGTCTTGCAATGACAATAGCTAGTTAATATATGGCAAATCACAAACTTGCATTGTCAAATTACACCATCTACACTAAGTTCCAAGGCTGAATATTATCTCCACGTTTCCAAACATAATATAATTAAGAAGCTAAATAGAACTTGGAAATCAAAATATTAACAGTACAGTCATACCTTTGTACAATCAGCCACAGCCTTCTTGTACTCCCCAACTTCCTTGTAACACGAAGCCCTACAGATAAAAACCTCCTTAATCCCATCATCATCGCCAGCCTTTTCAAGAAGCACAACAGCCCAAGACAACCATTTGATGGCATCGGCAAACTGGCCCTGCTTGTAATTATCCATACCCTTATTCTTGGCTGATGGTGCACTGACACCAGCCGGTGGGGGAGGAAGCCCTTCAAGCTCGGTTGTCCCACCATTAACATTCCCCCCTTCAAACCCTGAATTTATCCCCCAATCATCACTCTCCCTTATGCCACCATCAGAAGATGAAGCAAACAATGCATCAAAGTCATTAGTCGCAGAGGGCTGCGCTTGGCTTTTACTTTGACTATTTGAAAACCCGAAATCATCTAGTGGATCACTATTACTTGCAGGAAAGGAGCTTGATGAAAACGATGAGGTACTCGTCTTGGAAGTGGCGTTTTGGAACTCCCCAAATGGATCATTACTGAAATTACTTGTGGGAAAAGCACTTGATGAAAATGATGAAGTGCTAGCTTTGGGAGCGGGGTTCTGGAGTCCTCCAAATGGATCATTATTGAAATCACTTGAGGGAATAGCACTTGATGAAAACGATGAAGTACTTTGAAATTCCCCGAACGGGTCATTATCGAAATCACTTGTGGGAATAGCACTTGACGAAAAGGATGAAGTACTTGTTTTGGTAGCGGTGTTTTGAAATTCCCCAAACGGTTCATTACCGAAAGCACTATTATCACTTTCTTTATTAGTTGATTTCATACCACCAAGCGGCTTAGAACCAAAATCAACCAACGATCCGAAAGGGTCCTTACTAGCACCCAACCCACCACCTCCTGCTCCACTCCCTGCCATACTTTTCATTGATGGACCTCCAAGATTTGGAGTTCTATTACTATTTCCTCCAGAATTCACATTTCCACCACCAAGACTCGAACTTTTGTTAAAATTACCGCCGGTATTCACATTTCCACCATTGTTGCTCACACTAGAACCCCACGTTCCTGCATTTTTGGTTGAATTACCAGTTTTAGGCAAGGAATCAGCCATACCCCCCATCGAAAACGTGCTCCTGCTTTCAGCCGGAGCCGCGTTTTTCAGTGGCACATTGCTGCCACACTTGTTCTGGCCCATTGCTGAGCCTAGCAAATCACTAAAAAGGTTCGGGTTCTTATTATTCACAATACGAACGCCGGAATTCGAAGGAGCAGATGAATTCCAGCTCTTTCCAAATATATCTCCCACCATGGATGTCGGCCCGGATAAAGATCCGGCCCCGCCTGCCTGAACCGAGGCAGCGGGCTGATGGGTCCATGCGGGCTTGTTGGGCTGGTGGCTCCAAGACGACGTCGTGCTGGGCTTCTGCTGCGCTGATGTATACGTGTACGTCGTTGATGTATACGACGAAGTCTGATTCTTCAGATCATTCATGGGCTTCGAGCGTCCCGAACCCAGCCCAAGATCGAAATCGAAGGCGTTCATCGAGCCCGATTTGTTGTTCGATTTCCCGCTCGAATTCATGATCTTTTTTCAGCTCTTTTTTCAAGCTTTAATTATTTATTTATTTAAAATTATTAACAAATGACGAGCAATCGATGCAAAACAAAACCTGGGTTTAAGCCCAAGATTGAAAATTTCAGATCGGAACGATTGAAAGTGAGATCTGAGAAAATGGAAAACGTACCTTGATGAAATGGGATTGAAAAATTAAAAATTTCCCCCAAAAAAAAAAAAGGAAACAAGAAAAATAGCACGCTTAAAAGAAGAAAAAGGGGTGGCCAGCACTAACCTGCGCCGTGGGGGGAGAGGGGGGGAGGGGAGGCAACGGTTCTGGAAAATTTGGGGTTGATGGGGGTTTGGGGATTATTTGAGTGGTTTCTAAATTTAGACAGCATACGGGGAAGATGACGAATGGCACGAATGTCATTGGAGAGCTGTGCAGGGTCATTTTGGGGAATCCACTTTAGAAAGGTAATGATTTTTGTGTTGTCTTTCTATTTTTTGGGTTAGGACAAATTACGTCAACACGGTTTGCAGTATAATTTAATTATAAATTAATCTTTGAAAATTATAAATATTCTCTTTAATTATGTATTAATTTATCAAAATTCATTTTTTGTGATGGCGAAATATAATTACGAATTATATTTTTGATATTTTCGACTGAATTTTAGAATGAAATTCACGTGATATTTAATAAATTCAAATTGTAAAAGTTATACATGAAATTATTTTTTTTTTTAAAAAAAAAAACAACGATGATGGTATCTAAGTATAGATGATGATGCTTCGTGATGCTTGTGATGGTATGATGCAAAATTACTTTTTGAGGTTGGTGGAATAACATAATTGATTGAACAATTTTTTCAGCCTCACAAGACCCGTCTCCTAGTGATCGGATTGACTATGTACTATGATTGATAAAAAGTTATCTTTTTATATCTCTATTAGTATTTACAAAAAGATCTTAAACCTCAGGAAGATACTTGTAAATTTTAAAATAAAGATTTGTTTATAATTATACTATACTTCAAGAAGTATACACGTAATTTAGCTGTTTTTATTTTATTTTTTTTGGTCCAAAATTGTTGGTGAAGGGCTAGAGGTGAATATAAATGATACATGAGGTTGGTTTTTAACCTTTTTATTACTTTCTCTTTTCTTTTTGTTTATATTGATTTGAGGTTTGTGCATTTGTGACGGAGTTTCATTGATAAATTATAAGATGTGTTTGAAATCGAATTATGGCAATAAGCTATTTAATATCTTATACATGTGGGTCCTATGTAGGAAGAATTTGTTATGATCATTTGGTTCAGAATTAGTAGTGTTATGAGAATTATACGTTAAGAAATTACAATTTGATTTGTTTTTAGGAATTATTTATGTAAATATTGAATGACCAAAATAACCTTATTTGTATAATTTAGGAAGATGTACTTTTTATTATGTCAAATCAAGTTTTAGGGACAATCAATTAAATTTATACCACATTTTTGTAATAGAAGATAGTAATACCACTTAATGACCCCCTGTGAAAATTATTTAATGCTTCTTTTCTAGAATTTCTAATGCTAGCTGAATTATAAGCCGTCTCAGCTCATAAGCATAATCCTAGCAAATCAAACATGAATGCCATGCATTATAAGGTGCATGGGGCCATAAAGCGTTTAATACTGGAATCAAATGAGTCATAGAGTATTTTTGGATACTTATGAAGTATTTCAAATAATAATTTGATGAATTTTCAAAATTAAAATCAGGATAGTGGAAAAGCATTCCAACTTTTACATATTTTTTCAATTAAAAATTGGCTACCAAATAGAAAAATATCTATTGAGTTACGCCTTGATAGATTACCTTTTTGTTTTCAATAACGTATTTCAAACACTTTAATACAGTAGAATATTGCATGTTCACAGTCATTGATATATCATATGAAATATCTATCTTGTCCATACAAAATTGACATACTTTTCGAAATAAAAAATAAGAAAAGTTCTCCCACATCTTCCCCTTAATTATTTCTTGGAAATTTCAGTTTTTCTCATGGGATATAGGTGTAATTTTCCATAGTAGAGCGGGTCTGGTTGTAATTGACCCGAACCTCAGGGAAGGTAAAATTTACCCTAATCACTAATTCTGTTGTAACTTGTCCATCTTTTCAAGATCGACAAAATAACTACTTCAAATGTCTCCAAATATATAAATATAATGAGAAAATAAAGCAAAATTAAATCAAGATTTCTTTTTCTATATTCTTCTATACATATCCTTCATAATCAAATATGAAAAAATAATAGTGATCTATGTATTTACGTCATGGCGTTGGCTGTCACAATTGTCTGTGGCATCTAGACAAATTGAAACAGGTTGACGAGCAATGACACGAAATGCATGTTGTGGTGCAAAAATATGGGTCCTGTATATTTCCAGACAAATCAATTATAGTAAAACCTGTTGAAACACGTATGGGTTCGGCTCAGGGCCCGAGGCAAAAAGGTCCTGGTACTATCCAGACGAGAAAAAATTAGTAAAACACCTGAAGTCTCAAATTTGGAGCTTTGAGCTCTCAAAAACTGAGCTGATGCTCTGTGTGTTTACTTATCCAACTTACCTAATAACTAGCTCTCACGAAAAACAAAAACAAAAAAAGAGTTATTGACACAAAATTCGGAGACTAAAAACGTCGAATCCCACGTTTGAAAACAACCCTTTTGATCCCACTTTCTCATTCATTGTTCGGCTCGTGCTATATACAAACATCTTGAGGAGGAGGGTAAACACATGATGATCATCTAGGTACCGCCATCAAAAGCACAAAGATCAACAAGGAGGTGGGTTTTGTACACCAACATAGTCTACTTTAGCATTAGTACATTTTGATGAAAGCCTTTCTTTGCCTCTGAGCAGCAGATTAACATTTTGGAAGCGTACGTTTTGGCACGGCACCTGCGAGCTGCACGCCAGATTGACAGCAACGGGCGACGTTGTGGTGCCTCTGATGTTTTGGTAGATAACATCACTGATTTTCACTAGCGATGGCTGCAGCAGCAAAAAATAACATCAAAATTTTCAGACAAAAGTTTGATTATGGTTTTTTTATTTTCTTTCTTTTGGATGGTACTAGGATATATAGACCTTGTTTGAGTGGGAGCCGTAGTTTTGGTTGATGATTATGGGGTTCTTCACGTTTTCCATGATGATGTCCTGAAACAACAATCCTGAAGCTTTGCTCGGGCCCGATGCCGGATATGTCTTGATTCGAATGCCGTTTGTCGTGCCTCTTAAGGTACAGTTTCTCACTATGAGCCCTTGTACATCCAGTTCGTGAGGTAGCTTTCCAAGACTTCCAACACTGGTTTTCGCATCGTCAAGAAAATGGGACAGTCAGAATTTTTGATTTACGGGACAAGGTTGAGTTTTTACAACATTTTTATCATCTTGGGAGACAAAATTTTGGAAACATATTATAGATCATTGCTTGTTAGTTTGAGGGGTGGGGTGGGGTGGGGTGGCGGTGGAGAGGGCGCGACTGTCTCTACCAGCACCTTTCTATTTTGTTCATTCATATCATGAGCATAATGTAAAAGTGAGAACTATCGAAATTCTTGATGGATTTACCTAATACCATGGCCGGGGCCGCATGTGACCTTGTTGATGGTGACATTATTTGCACCTTGCCCGATAGAGACACAATCATCGCCCGTTCTGATAATGGTCCTCGATACTTTGACCGCGCTAGAGCTGCTGATGTGCATGCCATCAGAGTTGGGGGCATGTTCAGGGGAAGTGATGGTGAGGGTGTGTAGCCTCACCAGAAAGCAATGAGTGATGTGCATGTGGAATCCCATGCTGTTCACCAGATTTACTGATTTGATCATCGCGTTTTTTACTTTTGTCATGTATATACTCTGTAAGTATATGTAGCCGACAAAAGAAAATTCAATTTTTTTCAGGTCAAAAACATCAGAAAGGTTTCAACAGAAAGCTTAAACAAGGTGTTTCGATAGCTTACAGCTGGTAGGTGAATACACTCGGGGTTCGTTTTACAGTCATTGTATTTCCAAACGTTCTGGCCCTGTCCGTGGATTGTGCCCCCGCCTGTCAGGATTAGGCCGTTGATAGTGTCGAACGAAATCCAGCCCTTATTCGGGTAAGCTGAAATATCAGAAACAGCTTCCAAGGTTCCCTGGAGAAAAACAGTTTTGGGAGTTATGCCCTTGCATGGCCCCTCGAAAAGGGTCTCTCCTAGCTTGTAAACCCCTGGAGGAATCAGGACCCTGGAATTACCATTGAAATCACAAGCTGCTCTCCAGGCCCTGATAAATGCCTGCCATGGACAAGAAAATGTATATTCAGTATGTTACATCGATCTGAACTTGTAACCATGTGTAATTACGCACACTGTCGAGCCGTCCCGGTTTGGTTTCAAGGTTACAAATACGCCTTTCCAGCCATTGAAATTTGCTCAAATCTGGAAAAGTTGTTTGTACACACAAATGCATTTCAAGAAGTTTACTGAAATTTGAATGATGACATTATTTAACCATGCGTGATAAGGGAGGTATGTGTAATTTTGGAACCAAGAGTTCATATTTGTTTAATTATATCTAGTTACAGGGAAGGATGCTGTACTTGTTGTAATGTACAAACCTGAGTGCTTTCCTGGTTCTTGCCTGGTTTTGCACCGTACTGCATAACGTTAAACGTTGTTTCAATGCCAACCGGTATTGGTTTTCGACGAATTAGACCTATTTTCGTGCCATCCGCTGTGTTGCAAGAGAAGAGAGCTGAAAACAGAACAAGGATTGCGATTTCTCTGGCTCGGCTCGCCATCCACCTATATGGATCGCGTGATATCTATTTATTTTCTTTGAAGTTTTTGTTATATATTAGTTTTCTACTCTCTCCTATCCTGATCTCGTACCCGTGCGATTTCGCTAAAGGGCGAGAGCTCTCTTTTGCATACCCTTTTTGGCCTTATGGCTTATGCTTTTGTTCGTGGTATAAGCATGAAACGCATTGCTCCCATCACACAACACGAGGTTTTGCTCAATCTCAATGGAAAGCTGTGATTTTAACTTTTTTTAGGTGCCTTAATTTACAGGGTTGCCTCTCATTTCTTATGCCAACAAAATTCACTACTGATCGATATTCAAAAACTCTAAACAGAGTAAATGAAAAATTTTATTGTTTTTGGCTATTTTTTTGGAGGATTGATAACTAGTTGATTAACAAAAACAACAACCTAACTATAGTTGTTAACAACACTTTCCAAAAATATATCTCTCATTTACCTTGGTAGACCTGCGGCAACGGCGGTTCTTTTTTATTTACTTATTTATTGTTATAGTCACCACAAATATTAAGAAAAATAACTGGAACGGATCGAAGGAGGCTGGTTGGGACCTCTAAAAG
This sequence comes from Petrea volubilis, assembly GCA_026212405.1. Lineage (NCBI taxonomy): Eukaryota > Viridiplantae > Streptophyta > Magnoliopsida > Lamiales > Verbenaceae > Petrea > Petrea volubilis. The sequence continues at coordinate 15,706,632 of CM047879.1, forward strand.
TCGATTTAGAGTAATATTTCCATTCTCTTTATATATTTCTGCCGAAGCTTTCATTGTGCGAAAACTCAATTCCGGCTCTTAAAGTTTAAATTTCTGGCTCCGTCCCTAAAAATAACTTTCTTGAACACAACGTTTAACGCGCCACAAGACAAAGCAACATTACAAAACACAAACATCAAACAACTTTCATTATATACAGAGTGCTACATTATAGCTTCATGCATAAGACCTCATGAAATGTAAAACTAAACATATAGACTATGGATATAAGCTTAAATACTCTATATATAGTAGTTTCATAACTGCAAATCATAACTACTTTCTCTTCGATTTTCATTCGCTTACGCACGATATTTTCTTCGCGCATCGAGTATTAGGACCCCTCCATATTTTTTGGCCGCTTGGTAGCTGTCGATGGTCTTTGTAGCAGCAGAGCTTCTCCAGACTGGATACGCTCGTTGGACTGGCTTTTCAGGCGGTGGCTGGCGCTCGAGCTGCCTTGCCCGGCCGTAGAACTCGTCAACTAACGCGAAGCCCTCTTGTGCAACCTTCACAAGGTTTTCTTGATGTGCCATATATGTTATTGAAAGAAAAAGACTAATGAATGTAAAAAGTATCCGCAAAGTGATGTGCTTGGTGTTATGTCTTGCTGATGATGCTGAAATAGCAAAGCCAAGGGAGCCTTTATATAAAGCTCGGGAAAGCTCATAGAAATTAGAATTTCGGTTTTTTATTTTATTTTATTTTGTTTTAAACTTTATGGCTTCTTTCCTGCACTTTCGAGGAAAAACTCTTCTATACACTAGATCTTATGCTTCACATATGCACCGAACGTGGTTTATGGTATGTTTTGTATTTAAATATATTCTTCTATCAAAAAAGATTAAATATTGCGTAAACCATGATTGTTCGGTGCATATATAGGGGATAAAGAGCTGTTTGGATGTATTTTTTTTAGAGAATGAGCATTTATTTTTTTGAAAAAAATGCAGTACTTTATAACGAAAAAATTGTGTTTGGATGGATTTTTTTAAAAAAAGTAGAAGCCATAAATAAAGTCAAAAAGGGCTTGTTTTTTAGAAGTTATCTCATATCATTTTAAAATACTTTTAATTACCGTATAAAAAACAGATTTGCTTGATTTAAAAAAAAAAAGAAAACTCTACTATAAAAGGTATCGTTCGAGAAATACTATTTTTTTAAAACCATCCAAATGAGCCCAAAATCTAGTTGACCCTTCCAATATTTACATCAAACAAATAAGGTAGTCGGTTTGAAATTGCATACAAAAATAAGGTTTAGAGTAATAAATTACAGATCCTTGAGGCTTCGTTTGGCAGGATAGAAAATGGGAGGAAGGGGAGGGGAAGAAAGGAAATTGGAAGGAAAAGGTATATTTTAACTTGTTTGGTTGTGGGAGGAAAAATGGAAGGAAATAAATTGAGTATGGAAAAATAAGAATAGGGCTTACTGATTTTTTTTCCACCAAAAATCGGATTGAAAAGAAGAAGAAAATAACGTAAGGATTCTTATAAAATAAGATTTTCAAAATTGCCCATATTTATAATTAGGTGTTAAAATAATATTGCATCTTCTATTAGCATAGATCCTTGCGTTTTTTTAAATAACAAATACGACTTGTTCATTTTTATAATACATTAAAAATATATTTGACATATTTATTTATTTTATTTTCATTAAATTATCTTTGACATAATTATATCTATAATTATATAAGATTGTAGTTGTCATTTGACATAATATAAACAAATAGTTCATTTTATCAATTTATATATTTTATTTACATTATATTTATGTATTTTAATATATGAATTCATAATATAATTATGATTTATAATAATATAAGGGTATAATTGTCATTTAGTACAAAAATCATTTTTTGTCCTTTCACTTTTCCATTCAAACAAATGAGAGAAAATAAGTAGATTTCTATTTTTCTTCCATCTATTTTTCTTTCAAACAAACACACATGTGAAAAATTAAAAGCTACCCATTTTGTTTTCATTCTATTTTCTTTTTTCTGCCAAACGCAATGTTAAAGTGTTCCGCAAGTACTCTATAGTAAAAGGGCCGGTTGTCATGCCCCAACCCATGAACCCATTCAACGCGAAAATTGTCTTTGAACCCATGAAATACAATTCTAAATTGGACTATAAACAATTTCTGAGATAGATATATCTCGCGGGTGCACACAAATAACGTGTTTAAAAGTAGAATTATTTTACTCAAAAATGAGTAACTACACTTTTGTGACAAGGCACGGATGATAAGTATTAAAATAGTACAACATATCAAAAATGTACTTTATGCCTGATTAATTCTCCCTGGCCAGTGGCCACTCAAGTTTCCATGTATTAGATTAATTAACCAGGAACCTTTAAAGCTTGTAAACAAATCTAGCCTGACTATAATTAATAGTGGAAGCTTAATGATTGATATTCCTTTTACAACTTCATATTATTTTATTTACTCAAAGATATTTATATGATTCCCAAACAGTATAAACTATACTTATAAACCATATGAATTAGATGCAAAAACACTTACAATAAATAATGTTGGAATTGTTCAAAAAGTAATTTTAATCATTTAATTTTCAGGCAAATCTACTTAGGCAGGTTATATATATATATATATATGATAAATTATGTCTACAACCCTTGAGGCATGGTATAATTACAAATTAAGCCATTTTGTTTTGAAAATTAAAAATACTCTCTCGAAGTTTAGAACGTTATTGTAAATATTAATAGAGAAGTTTGAAAGAAAGCTTTCATGCATCCATAATAGTCAACCTAACCGCCAAGAGATACACGTGCTCAATTAATTTTGTCATTCCACCAACGTTCGTGAATTAATTGCACTTTATACCACCAAAAACCCACCACCAGGCATCATCATCTGTAATCCGCTGTCACCTGCACTACTTTTTTGTTGAAATTGATTTTATATATATCTTTTTCATCTTTTACTTGTCAAAAACATGTGAATCTCAACTCAAAATTTAGCCGAAAATAGTAGAAATGTAAATCGCAATTATGTGTTGTCTTAATAAATGATTAATTTTGTTAAGTTAATACATACCTCAGATGATATTTATAATTTTTAAAACTATAAAAACTAATTTGTAATTAAGTTATATCTCAGTGGATATAGACATAATTTGCCTGATAAATATATATTTAGGATTTAGGCTAAATATATATTTATTTATATTCTTTGCTTAATCTAAAGAAGATCAGATCTTCATAGATATTGGAGTCCTCCAAGATTGGCCGGTGGAACAAGAAATCTTGATACCCAAAAAAATGGGCAATGCGAAATAGAAAGACAAGTACATTTGAAGTGGAGCATATAGAATTTAGAAGATGCAAAGACTGTAATTATCAAATTGCATATTCGAATTTAGTAAAGCAACACTTTGGATAGAGGACGGTGCATGTAATAGTACTCTGTCCCACATCGATAACAAATTCAAAAAAGTACATAATTTTGGCTAAAATATTTATGTTCATTTGTTGGATCTTACTTCGTTAGCAATTTTTGCATCCAATTAGCTTGTGGGTATGAGTCGCAAAAATTAAAATAAAAAAAATCCCACTCGGCTAACAATAAATAATAATAAAATTCTAAATAAAATAAATAATAAATTCAACCTTATCTAAAAATTAAAATTTATAAGAAATAGAATAATATTTTCAAGTATTAAAAAATGCAATTTTTGGCTAAATTTTTTAAAAAATAAAAAATATTAAATTTTAAATTTCCTGCAGAATTTTAGTGGGAAATTCCATCGAAATTTTAAAAATAAATAAATAAATATTAAAATTTAATTTTTTGACAGAATTTTCGTAGAAAATTCAGCTGAAAATTAAAAAATAAATAAAAATATTAATTTCCAAAATTTCGCCAAAAAATAAAAAAAAATTAAAAATTAAAGTTTAGGCCGGATTTGGGCAGGAAATTCCGCCGAAAAATAAAAAAAAATAAAAAATATTAAAATTAAAAATTTTCAACTGAACTTCGACGAAAAATTCAGTCGAAAATTTTTAAAAATTATAAAAAATATGAAATTTTTAAATAAAAAAAATCTTATTATTTGAATTATTATAATTAAATTATTATTATTTATTGTTGTTATTTGAATTATTAAATACTATATATATAATAGTTATGTATTATGGCAACAAAGTGGTGATAGTCTAATAGTAAGTGGGGTTGTTTGCTAACAAATAGGCGAGCGTTTGACTCCTACCAATCCCAAAATTTGGGATAATTTCGAGCACGTGTATGCATGCACGTGAGGGTGTAGTTGGAAGTCCTAGCTTCGGCAATCGGGGGGCAATTGAAACTTTATTTTTAAAAAAAATAAAAATATTTTCAGTAGAATTTTTGTCGAAATTCTGCCGAAAATCAAAAAGCGACGAAGGTTTTTTCGATAGATTAGTTCTGTCGAAAATCCACCAAAATTTGAATGGAAAATGTTGATTTTGGCAAAATTCCGTCGAAAATTCCGCTTTTCCTTGTAGCGTACCTCAGAAAAAAAAAAAAGAAAAACAGTGCATTAATTATTAGATGCATGTATATCACTCCATTTAAAAATCTTTATTAATAGCATAATTATGTATATATATGTACACACACATACATATAAATTTATTAACTTAGTAAAAGAATAACATTAACTTATCGTATTGTTTAATTCTACATTCATTCCACTTGTTTCGATTTATAGATACTTATAACGGGATTCGACCCATCGTATATGTCAATGAGTTAAATACCCTAAAACTCGGATTAAAATCCACTCAATCGACAATCCTAAATAGTTTTGCATTGAAAAATTATGTTTATTCCAGTGTGTGTGTGTGTGTGTGTGTATTTGACTAATTCAAAATCAATTTTCACATGCGATGGTTCATAGGTCCCAGCGTGGCGGTGCACCATTAATAATTCTTATGTCCAACAGGCTCCTAGATCTGGACCGAAAATGTGGCATTGATTGATACACCATTAATATTATTCTATGCAAGTTGCAGCTATTTCTATAGGTTCTTGTAATTTAGACATTGCCAACATTCATGTACAAATGATATACATAGCATTGTTCTTTGGAGAAACAGATCAATGGTGGTAATTTGAGGAATAAAAGATGTTTTTTTGGCAAAAGGAAAACATAACACTTTTATGATTTTTTAGCTATTTTGGGTTTAATTCTTCGAAATTCCAGGCTGATTTATATTGTATACAGTATTAGGCACACAGATTTTTCTATGTTAAAGTTGGACCAAATACATTTCATTTAAGGCCTTGGCTACAAATTAAAGTTCTCCTTCAAGCTGTATCATATTTGTAAATCCAAACAGAGAATCTGTAGATTTATTTGCTGAAAGAAGAAAATGAGCGTATTGATTTAACAAAGTTTTATGTTTTGGGTTTTCCTTTTCTTGGAAAAAAAAAATATAATTATAGGAAAGGCATTTTGGTATGTTACAATATCTAGCTCCAGCTGGTTATTCCAGCAATTGATGATCCATGTTTTATTACTTAACTGAAGGATTTTAATAAAGAAAAGAAACTATAATATTATGAAACAAGAAATTAAGTTAACTAAAGTTTCAGTGCGGAGATTGATGGTTAAAAGCTCATGTAAGTATATTCACAATCTGAAAAATACTCAGCTAACTTCATATTATTTTTTTTTCAAAATCTTATTAAAAATTATAATTATAATTTCAAATCATCATATCAATTAAATCTATATATAATTATATATATATATATTATATCTATCAATTATTATTTAATATATTTATATATTTTAAATTGTTATATATACCATTATAATTATAACATATCATAATACAAAATTTTGATACGACACGTTTTCACGTTTTTCTGAAAAAATGACTGTAACATTTTAATAGTTATATTTATAATTAAATCAAAAGGTTGTCCTTTTTTTTTAAAGAGTGATTATTTCCTCCTCCTCCTCTTCTTCTTCCTTTTTCTTTTTTTTTTCCAAACTAGAAAAGGTGTGATAAGAGTAATAATTAGTGTTGATTATTTCTTAAATTAGTGTTGTTATCCTATTTTATTATGTGTTGTAATGGTTTAGGGTGGAGTATGTGGAGAAGAAAGAAGAACTAGAAAAGTGAGAAACCAAAATAAATAAATAAATAAAATGAAAACATAGAAATATAAAAAGTAGGGAACATGACTAAAAATCCATTAGGATTAATTTTTACATTCGAAAAACACGTAAAAATAAATTTAAATCCAGAAAACTCATTTTACGATTGTTTTCCATTCCTAAAAGCCTAGTTATTTACTTTAGCACTACTTCAATAGAAAGTTATCCTTGAATTTCTCACATTAATTGTCCTTTTTATATTTAATTATCAATCAATTTCTTATTTCCTTATACTTTTTCATCAAAATTAATTTATGAATATGTTAGTTTTTTTTTAATATTTAGTTCATTTAATATTAAAAATTATCTTAGCTATTATTTAGATATCTTAAAATTTTAAAAAGTATTTTACCCAATTTACATATCGTAAACTTAAAAAGAAAACATGTTTCTTTTTTTTTTAAATTATTAAAATTATCATCGATACAAATTCAAAAAGCTTAAAGAAAAACTTTATGCTATAAAAAATATTTCATTAAGTTACTTAATCTAAAAAGTTCATAATAATGTAGTGAAAAAATTAACCGTAAGGTTTTTTGGTATGGATAATTGGTCGAATAGATTTATTGAATTGAAAATTATTTTCATGAACTTTTTGGATAGTAAAATTATTTGAAGGGATTTTTAGTATTTTTCCATAAAAATAATACTACTCCAAGGGCGATGTTGATAGCTGATGCCTTTATTAGGAGGTTGAGTGTATTTATATTAACCCTTAAAATGATACAACTTTATAGTTCAGGGGTGTAAGTGTATTAAAATTGACCCTTTATATTCAGTTGGTTAAAAATGGACCAAAATCATTTTTTTTTTCAAAATAAAAATCAAAACTCAAACACAATTCAATACATTTGAAAGAACTTGGAAAACATTCAACTCTATTAGATTTTTGATTGTAAAATGTAATTCCTAATTTATTAATTTCATTGGATTTATTAATTGACTTAGAATTGAATCCATTTTCTCAACTTGAGAGAACTTTTTCTTTAATTATGGTAAAATTCAGATCGTGAGATTTGACGTGGCTTTCACAGTTTAATTACAGAGCAACATGATTCCTTATTATCCAACTGACCAACAATCAAGTACTAGAAAAAACAAAATAGAATATGCTTTTTTTTTTTGTTAATTTGAAATGACCTTTCCTGGAGATTTCATTTGGCAAATATGGAATAAGGGGAAAATGTTCTTTCTCACGTAAGTTCCCACTTGGCCTAAAAATCTTTTATTTGGACGAGATAGGTAACTAGCCCTAGCATCTTCAAGATGCATTATTTATTATTATTAGGGCAAAACACATTTAACTGCCTTGAACTATGCTAATGTAACATTTGATCTCTTTGCACTATAATAAGCTTTACTTAACCCCTTCATTTTAATATGTACACAAACAAAATGTTAACTATTACTTATAAAATATCTATTATAACCTTTAACTTTTTTTAAAAAAAACAATTAAAACAATGAAATACTCATTCGTGTGATAGATATAAGTTGCACAACCACAATTACTTTATCCGTCTATATTAGAGAACTATCATAATGCAAATGCAAGTGTTTATAATAGATTTCGAAGTTTTTTGTTGAAATTTTATTTTATTTATGAATACTTTATTGGGTGTTAGTTAATGCTTATTTTATTCTAATAAATATCGAAATTGATTTTTTAGATCTCAACAAATTATTATCATTGTAGTAGTAGTTGTTGTTATTATTATTATTATTATTTTTTAATAGTTAATGCTTTCTCTTATTTCTTCCAAATTTCTAAAGTTTATTACATGGGAATTTTTGTATTATATATTTTTCTTACAAGTAATCTTGAAGTTTAAAAGAGTAAAAGGTTATAATATGTATTTTATAAATAATAATTATTGTTTGTGTATGGATTAAGATGGAGGGGTTAAGTGAAGCTTGCTATATTACAAAAGGGTAAAATATTACATAAGTATAGTTGAAGGGGGTTAAGTGTATTTTGTCATTATTATTATTATTATTATTTTCTCCAACTTCATCTCATAGCAGCATTATGAATTCTGAGAAAAGATGCATCTCATCGACGACGGATTATTTATATTTCAAGGATAGAGTCAAAAATTTTAGTCTTAGCCAATTTGAATTTTTCATAAATTACAAGAGTCAAAGTACAAACAAAATTTTAAAATTAATAAAAATGCATGTCTTGTATGACCTAGCTTATATAGAGATGAAATCGAGCGATTGTCCCCACCAGTCTTCCTCCTCATATACTTGCAGATAAATTCCTCATTATATGGGTTCATCGTTTCAATAAATTAGCAAATATTAATTTCTAACATAGAGACTAGTATAAAATGCCATATGCCTCTTGTTTCATTAGAAATTCCATTTATAATAATAATCAAAATGTTGTGATACAAGACACATTAAATATTTAATATTTCTAACATATTGGCTACAACAGTTGGCCTAACTCACATATGCCTCCTAAAACCTATTACATCGAGAGACACTTATACGTCGACTACGTACCATAACAACTATGGTACGTAGTCGATGTATATATATATATATATATATATATATATATATATATAAGCACATTTAACCCGCTATACGTGTCGTCTGTTCTTTCGAGCAGCCCGCGATCTGAATGTCGCTGTCGTGCAACCAAGGAGGCTTGTGATCAGTTACGACAGTTACAACTTGCGTGAAATGAGAAGCTGGAGTTGCAAAACAAATAAGAGACTCTTGTGGTGTATAAGGATATCGGCATATTATTTGAGGCCCTTGACCTTGAGGCTTCTCTTTGGTTGGAAATGAAGTTTGAGTTCTTTTATTTTTGTTGACAATATCGACAGTATTTTCTTTGTGACATGCCATTTTTATTTTCTCCCTTCGTTGATGATATATGTTAGGCTAATTAAAAGGTTTATATAGAGGAGAAGGGTTGTGAGAAATTGCAAAAATTGAAAGGGATGCTAATTTGGAGGGCTCTTTCATTAGAACCATATATTTTTCAAGATACCATTTAGTCAAAATATGCTTCACTAGTTCGGCAGGATTTGTTCGATTTGTAAGAGAATCATTTAAAGATGACTTCGCACGTATTATCCATAGCTATATTGCATCGGCCTTTATCGAGAAACCAAGTTAAAGCAAATTATAATTTCGAGGAAAGAAAAGGAAAGAAAAGAATAAGAAAGATGTGGGATCGATCTACATGGTTTTTAGTACGTAGTGGTTATCTCGCACCTCAGTGTTGGGTTCGTTGGTTAGAAACAGGACACAAAAAAATGTAACTATAATTTTTAGTACGTGGCGTGTATTGATGAGTAGAGGAGGAGATGTAACTATATTTTGTAACAGAGTACATAAAAAATGGAAAGATTAATGTTTCAGTCCCTACGCTTAGCCATTCATTCATTTTTCATCATTCTAAAAAGGGTTAATTACATCTATTATCCCTCCAAAGATACGAAACTACAGTTGATCCCCCAAAAATTTTCAATATTACCAACTTATATCCTGAGAAATTTTAAAATTACAAATACCCCCCTGGTCAGCCGATTTTCGATCATATTCTGCTGACGTCATCAATTTTTTTTATGAAATTCCAAAAATACCCTTGTCTTTCCTGGTTCAAAAATATTTTAAATTGAAAAATATAGGGGTAAAATCGAAAGTTCAAAAAAAATATGATCGGGAACCGGCTGACCGGGGTGGTATTTGTAATTTTGAAATTCCTCAGGATATGAGTTGGTAATATTGAAAATTTTTGGAGGACCAACTATAGTTTCGTAATTTTAGAGGAGTAGTAGATGTAATTAACCCTTCTATAAATCATCCCTTGCAATAATCATCCTTAAAATTTCACCTTTTGGACACTTTTTGTTCTTCTTGTGCATAGCACTTGACTAACCACTACTAGACTTAAATCCGAGATCAACAACAACTGCAGCAGTAAGTGTCCAAAAGAGTATAATTTGATGACCATTGATATAAGTGGTGATTGTTTTAGGACCAAATGCGAATAAGTTGTTAAGGACAAAAACTATAAGTCTCCTTTCATTGCTTTCAATACTTATGCAAAAAGTGTTAAGCTTTAAAATAATTTTACAGTTAAATGTAATAAAACTGCAAATATCGAGATTTTATCATTTTTGGTCCCATAACTTAGGCCTTTTTCGATTTTTATCCCATTCGTTTCATTGTTCCTACATTTAGTCCCACATCTTCAAAATCTTCTCAATTTGGGTCCCAATTCTTATTTCCGTCATATTTTTAACGGCGAATGTCACGTGCTTCACACGTGGCCATTATCTTGATGGGTTGGGGGCAAAAAGTTCAGCACAGAATCAGGCGTGACGAGATTGGAGGGAAAAATAACTATAGTTTTGGTGGGAAAAGACCTATATATCTAGTTCTCTTGGGAAAGAAAGAAAGAAATCTCAATATGGTTTGGAGGAATAGAAGAATGGAAGGGGAAATTTGTTTCAGTGGTAGAAGATCTGTGTAGAGGACATCTTGGATGGATGCAAATCTAGGTAGGAGATTTCATGCCTGCTCAGACATGGTTAATGGTTGTGGTTACTTCACTTGGGTAGACCTTCCCATGTGCCAAAGGGAAAGAGAAATCATTCCCGGGCTTCCCTGCCGACGCAACGAGTTGGAGAGAGAGTTTGCGAAAATGAAGAGGAGGCAAACTCTTATTTTGTACCTGTTGGTTGTGTTTGTCCTCTACTTTTTTTTTTAACATCGTGTGGTAGGTAGGTTTTATGGACTATATGGATGGAGGAATGCGGGTGTAATGACTGTTGTGAAAGGGTTTTGTATGGTAGATTATTTTTTTCTCTTTTTAGTTGTTTATGTGTTTTTGTTTTTTGTTAGGAGTTGTTAGTATTGTACGATATATAATCACCCTTTATTTTGGTTAATGAAATATAGCTGTTTTATGTGCATAGCTTGTTGAACTACTGATGAATTGATTTGAAGCTATGTTCAATAGGGGTGGTGAGTGAGAGTGTTATGTAACTGGCAAGGGGGTGGATGTAATTTTTGATGTATACAGGGGTGTTGATCGATATTTTTATTTAACTGGCAAGAAGGGTGGGTGTAATTATTTATGTGTGATGAAAAAATAGATTAGTAGGGTTTGATGTGTCAAAAAACCAGTGTACATTGATAGACACAAATCAATCTTCAATTCATAATTTTAACAAGCAATCCATTCCACAAATTTTAACAAGAGATCCATTTCATAAATTTTAGCAAGCAATCCATTCCATCACATAATACAAAAGGCAAAATATTGTCATATGACAAGACCAATATACCAAATATAATTGTTTTCATACACAAAAGTGTGCAAAAAGCATTGTTTAAACCATCTAATGTGCCCAAAAAAGGTCTTGTTCAAAAGTATTTATCATTGCATCACTGTTTTCCTAATCCTATCCAGTGCACTTTGCAAACTCTTCATGGTCACAAACTTGGTTCCATCCTTGTCAATGACCTTATATGGAATTTGTGTAGGAACGTTTGGCTCAACAGTCAAAGATAGTGCAACCATAGGATGGTTTGGTGCAAATGGAGCAGGTGCTCTAATATGCACTCCTGTTGTAGGTTGCAAGACACCAGAAGATGAAGTAGATGCAACATGCTGTTTATTCAACCCTTTAGACACTTGTCTTGGTAGCCTAAAAGTAGGTTGCTTGGGTGCACTCACTCCTTGCGCAACATTCTTACAACATTCTCTAATCTACAAATATTGTAAAATTAACAACTAAATTGAGATAGGAATTAGAATCAAAATAATTAAAAAATGACATAACTTATAGGTCTTGCACTTCTTGGAATAACAACCTTCTGTTTCAAAGTTTCCTTTTTTCCAACCACCACTGGCTTCCTCTTTTTACTAACCTGCATTTAGTATTTGTAAGGGATTAGTTGCTGCATGTAAAAGAAATCGAGATAGAAAATACATGTAAAAAAAGACATTTTCTTCTTCTGATGAAGCTCTGTTTGTCATTGTTCTCTTTCTAGCCTACAAGAAATGACAATCAAGTTAGTAAAATTTCTTCACAGATACATAAACTACTCAATAAATAATATTTACTTACAGTTAGCTTTGTAGTGAGCTCCATTTGACTTGATTGACTTTGAATGGGCTTTGGTTGTTCACTCAAATTCAGTGTGCATTAAGTCTCCAATATAGGACTATATTGAGTTGAGAATTGAGTTTCAATGGCTTGAATTGCAGCCTCCACTTCAGGTTCAATGGTCACCTCAATTTCAAATGCCACTTCAAATTGCTCATTAAATTGTTCACTGACTTCGGGTGAATTAGCTGTTAGGGGATCCTCATGTGATTGATTCTCCACATCTTTTTTCCTTTTTGGACAACCTTTCTTGTTATGCCCCTTGCCCCACAGTATCTGTAATGAAGAGTTTGTTGTTGTCTTCTCATTCTTTTTTGGCTCTTCTTTCTCTTGTCTTGAATTTTATTAGGTTTAACCCTCCTAGCTCTAGCTGGTCTTCCTTTCCCTCTCCCATCATTTGGGGGCAAAAAAAGTAGTGTGTCCCTTCTTGGCCTCTTTTCTGGTCCATTAACAGGAATTAGGCATGGCTCATACACCTTGAGATAGGTTTGCACACTGTAATCATCATCAATAAAGTCTTCAAAATTCAATCTTTGTGTACTAATTGCACAAATGCCATGTTTGCATGGTATTCCTGATAGATCTCATCTTCTACACAAGCATGTGTGTTTCTCCAAGTCAACCTTACATCTAGACCCATTATAACATGATATTTCATAATGAATATCATTTGCTTTGATGGCTACACAATCTGAAGTTGCTCTGTCCATGTTTTTTTGAATGAATTTTCTCATCGTTGGACAGACTTTCCCCTTCCATTTTCTTGCTTTGTCCTTGTTTTCTTGAAGCCTTGTCTTAAGCCACTCCCTAATTTTTTCACACATTGTGTATATTTATTTTTCTCTTGCGTTAATGATATTGGCATTGAATGACTCGCACAAATTATTAAGCAAGATATCACACTTAGGATAAGGGCTAAAGTGAGACCTACTCCATTGACTTGGTGGTTTTTCATTCAACCATTCAGATGCTTTAATGTCAATATTTGCCAACTTTTTCATACATCTATCAAATTCAATCACAGTAGTGGCCATGGCTGCATTCTACAAGGCTTTCTTGTATGACAACCCATTAAATCCAACCCTCTTCATATTGCCATATAAGTGCCTAACACAGAACCTATTTTCACTAGCTGGAAAAATATAGTCAAATGCAATTATTAGTCCCTTTTGCTTGTCACTCATGAAAGTCCACTCATCCTCCCTTTCAATGCCCAAGTCATTTTTTAACAAAGTCAGAAATCATTTCCATGAATCTTTAGTCTCCCCCGGAACTATAACAAAGCAAATGGGATATGGATTGTTGTTTGGATCCATACCCACAACACTGAGTAACACCCCCTTGTGAGACAAAAGTTAAAAATTTTCAAGAACAACAATTATTATACCCATTTCTTCACTATTAACAAGAACAACAAAACCATTTTCAGTAAGTTTATAATATCTTTTAGCACCCTTATACCCAATTATTTCACATATTTGATCAACATAAGCCATAGTCAGTGAATTAAGTTGTACATAATTGAATATAGAAATTGTTCCACGAACATACTCTGCATGTGTGTGATTGAAAGTGCCAGCATGATGTATAATTATGGTGACACAAGGCTCATTATAATCTGTCATTAAAACAAAACACAAGTCAAGACCATTCCAAAAACCCCCAAACACTAATTAATAATATATTTCCATGAGCAAAAAAAAAAAAATAATTGGGTATAAATAGCTCAGGACCACATTTTCTTTACTAGACACAATGAAGAGAGGGACCGCACATACACACTTTTTCCAACAAAAAGACAATCTTTATCACATGGCCACACACAAAATTTTCTATTAAACACAATTCACAAACACATGAACCCTAAACGACAATCTTTGTTGCAAAAATTACAAACAAAACCACACAAAAGGGAGCTTACAGTACAAACAAACCGCAAAAAGTAAGATTCGTATACTTACAGTACTTTAGGTGTGGAAACCCATTCAACTTCCGATTTCAAAGACTCATTTGCTACAAATTTTGACTACATTCACCAAAAAACTTCACAAAGGGAGCTTTTCATCAGATTCAAAGTGTCAATTTTTGGGATTACTTTTCGTGCGATTGAGAGAATATTTTGGGAGAAATAGTGAATTTGAGAAATTAGGGTTTTGTTTAACTTTGTTAGTTGGGGGATACACTTTTATCAAAGGCACCTGATTCTGTGCTGAATTTTTCCCCCCAACCCGTCAAGATAACGGCTACGTGAGAAGCATGTGACATTCGTCGTTAAAAACATGACAGAAACAAGAATTGGGGCCCAAGTTGAGAAGATTTTGAAGATATGGGACTAAATGTGGGAACAATAAAACGAATGGGACCAAAATAAAAAAAAAACTAAATTATGGGACCAAAAATGATAAAATCCCGCAAATATCTAACAGAGTTTATATTATTAGAACTGCATAAAGAGCAATCAACTAAAGTTACAAGCCTGGCAATCTTAGAATACCAGAAGATAGATACATACACACATAGTGCTATTGCACAACATTGGGCACTACTAAAAGTCCCACACATTCATTGACAATACTTAAGTGTGAACAACAAGTGCACATCTTTTCTAGAAAGACAAACGCGTCGGCCTTTGCCTTGCGAAATCCATAAAAGTTGTGCCGTCGTGCGACATAGCCATCTCACAGGCCATCACAAAAGTAGATTCTATAGCAGAACCGTGGTAAACATGAGGCTCATGTGGCTGATAAACGATGTGGGTTATGATTGGCTGATGCCCTTTTACATC
Organism: Petrea volubilis; assembly: GCA_026212405.1. Lineage (NCBI taxonomy): Eukaryota > Viridiplantae > Streptophyta > Magnoliopsida > Lamiales > Verbenaceae > Petrea > Petrea volubilis. Next base: position 15,721,771 of record CM047879.1, read on the forward strand.
AACATGATTTCTCTGTATGATAGGAGGAGGAGGAGGAGAAGGAGGAGTGCGAGGTTTTTGTGGAGGATAAGGTTGCCTACGACGTCTCCCAAAGTGCTTGTCAATTATTGCGAAGCCTTCGATGCCTATCTTGAGAAGGTGGTCTTGTTGATGAGACATTTTTAGTATAGGATGTAAGGTAGGAATGTCTTGGAGATAGTTTGTTTTGTGTCAGAGGGATTGTGAGAGGAATAAGTGGTTTAAATAGAGGAGATTGTGAGAAAGGGAAGATATAAGGAAGCTGCCTCTTTGGACTTTGAACTTTGGCAAGGTTGGGAGGCTGATAGGGACAGTTGCTCCTGTGAAGTATGCATAAAGCAATATCAACATTTTGTCCGAATAAGGGGAAAAAAAATGTCTTTTGTATTTTGTAAAAGCTCAATCTCGTCTCTATAAATTTTATATTAAAAGTTTTTATTCTTGTTGTTGCCATGAATACACTATGTATTACTTAATACACACATCTATTGAAGTTCAGATTCGCCCCGCCCCCGAAATAACAAAAGTGCCTTATGTGTTCTTGTCGCGAGGATGAAATCTTCTACTCGGAAAATATTTCATATTCTTGCTCTTATTACATTGACTTAGTTGATAATGTAGACACAACTAATTTTGTTTATGTGAAAAGGGAACATTTAGAATACATGCATGTTCCACAACACATTAGTTATACTCTTTCCAAAAGCAAATCAATCTCATTTTCAAGAATAAAATTAAGATGACAAAAGATTTTTGAGATAGTCAATTGTTCTATTTATTTCCATTGATATACCAGTAGCTCTCAACACAGACACGAACCTAGCGAAAGGGGCTCATAGGGATAGTCGTCCCCCATCAAATCTATGTAGAGAAATATTTAATGCAAAAACAAAATAAAATTTCAGGAAGCTAAGTCAGTAAAATGAATCCATAAAATTTCTTATCTAAGGGGTTACATGACTAGAAAGCCATTCAAAGAAGAATATACTCGGTGATAGAAGTGAATGAAATGATACATCTGTGTGATGTAATGATGCTGGCGATTCAAATCACTGATCAATAATTACTCAGAATATATTCTTTCTTTTCTGTTCAGAGCGTGTGTAAAAGTCGGTGTTAAAAGATCCCTTTTCTCCAAAAGAATAATATTCTCAGTACAATTAGATGCAATTTCATGCAGCAAACCTGAACACAGAGAGAGGGAGAGAGGGGGGGGCGGGGGGGAGAGAGAGAGAGAGAGAGAGGCTGATTCTACTTGATCTTGCTGAACAGAATTTTATCTACTTTCGGTTAACTTCAGATGGGCCTAACAAGTAGTATCATTTGCTGATTGTGGTCCTATTTTCCTGGAATAAAATTCAAAGTAAAATCAAGAGTGTTGGATAATATGTCCTTATGCTCATCAAAATGAGACATGTAGAATTTAATTATTAGTTCCTGGAGGATTTGACATGATTAAATGTTCGAATATTTTATTTTATTTTTTTCAATTTTTCTATCATCGTCCTCGATTTAGAAGAATATAACTGGCTGAGGACTAATTATCCGGCTCATAAGCCACCTTGTGCAACCTATTTCCAAATATTGTATTTTGTTCTGCCAAATGTCTAGGAAAATAAAATTGCACCTTTGTTAAGCTATTTTTTTTTTTTTTGGTTAGGACCTTTGTTAAGCTATTGTTAAAACAGAAAGGATTACTTTTCATTCCGTTGTCTTGCTATTATACAATGGTATATAAAATATCCCAATTAAGGTAGTTAACTAATTTGCAACCTAAATTCAAGCCTAGCTAAATAGGAAAAGTCAACTATCTCTAATACCGTACAAAATCATGGCTATATATATTATGTTTAGGTATATTCTGTAACAATGTATAGTAAAAGATAATGACTATATACATTATATCTAAATACATTCTGTAACAATGTGTAATGTTGTGACAATTAACTGTCTATCATATTAACATCTCCCCTCAAATTGATGCTGGTTTATCAATAAGCATCAATTTGGACAAAATCTGTAGCTAAATGCAATTTTTCTAGTAGTGTGTTGTGTGTGAGAAGAAACTACTCTTCGCGAAGTAATTCCGTAAAACAAACATCCAAGGAAGAAGAAGGTTCACATTTCATCAAGTTTGCAAGCACATTCTCAAAATCAGATCACAATTTCATCAAAAATTGATTGCTCTTGCTTTGTTCATGAATTTCTTGAATTATAGTAAGAGATTCACTTGGTATTTTAGCATAAATAATATCAATAAATTATATCCACAAGTTTTGAAATCTAGAATAATAATCTTGAATGGAAAGACTTCCCTAAGAAGGCAAACTTACAATTTTAGAACAGTATGTTGCACATTCTGTGATTTTAAGACACTAACTTACTTAATTACAATTTTAGGATAGAAATTTGAAATTTTTTGACACATTTAGGACAATTTGCATCGTAATTAGCAATTTCACCGGAAATTGACGGTCGCCGGTTGAAAAATTGAAAAAGTTGGACACGTAATATGTGACATGTTGCTTATTTGGCATTTTTGTTTGACTTGGTAATCCAAATATGATGAAATTGAGGGGAAATGAAAAATGTATATTTAATAAACAAAAAAAATTAAATTTCTTATGTATAAATACAATATAAATATATATTAATACATATATACATACACACACAATACACATATACATATTATATATATATATACACACAAACATTATATATACACACACATAAATCATCGCCGGCCAAACCTCCCGAAGAGGGATAGAGAGAGAGAGAGAGAGAGAGAGAGAGAGAGAGAGATTGATTGAGGGACAGAGGAAACCACAGAGAGAGAGAGAGAGATCAAGAGGGAGGGAGATAGATTGGGAAGAAGGAGGTGGGGATTAGGGTTTTGTGAGGTTAGGTTGGGGGGCACGACGCTGTAAGGGGTGGGGTGGGGGGGACGACATTGGGACAAAGGTTGGGGGGTGGTGGCGCTGGAGGAGGGGGGGGTGGGGACAATAGTGAGGGAATTTGTGAGCGGGGTGGGGGTTAGTTGAATTGAATTAATTTTTATTATTTTTTTCACATAAAAAATAATAAATGAATAAAATTATAATGATAAAAAAATATAAAAAAAATTATTATGAAAAATATGTTGTATATTTTAATAAGAAATTAAATTATTTTGAGTTTTTTGTATTTTATTTATAACGACCCGGTAAAATCCTTTATTTAAATATTTTATATTATTCATTGGGTGTCCATTATTTTGATGAATAATTTTCTTTTAGAACTATTTTGTGAATTATTATTTTATAGAAATTATTCTTCAAAAATATGATTTTTATTTGTGAACAAATGAGCATTTACTGCACAAATTTTTAGAAAATATTATAAATTCCAAATATTCTTAAAGTTTAATGCATTTAATCCTTCTAAACTCCCAGAAATTATTTAATAGATTATTTTCAACTTTTACCTAGTTTTCCAAGAATTTTTAGTAGTTTTCGAAAAACATTATCTTTAAGTTCTTATTTTGAAATCTAATTTTTAAAATGATTAATTATTATCAAAAAAATGAAAATAATAATATAAATAAATATTTTAGATTTTATTTGACTTATAAAAATTAATTTTTGAATTTTTAGAATTTTATTTCTATTTTTGGGCGATTTTCGAAAAAAGGGCAAAACAAGGGGTATTTTGGTCTTTTCACTTCTCTAACCCCAAATTTCGGTTTTGCTGAGAAATAAAAAATAAAAATACTTAATGAATAAGAGTTTTCAGATTTTATAGGTTTTGTTTGATTTTAGTTTGTTTTATTCTATATTTTATTAAAATATCTCTACTAATACACTCTTGAAACCTAGCCTCATAAATGTATATAAATATATATTAGTGGTGATATATATAGCTACATATACACACACACACATACCCACATACATATACATGGTGGTTAGTAAAGTGAGGTGTATGGATATAGAACCATATATAAATGTATGGAAGAAGTATTTAGATGAATATAATATGTAGATCTTTACCTCTAATACTTCGAAGATCAATACACAAGACCTTACACACTCACAATCCTCATTTTTCAGCCATTTTACAGCCCCAAAACCGTGCCCCTTGCTGCCACCCTCACTCTCTCTTCCATTTTTCCTCCAAATACTACACTCTCTCCAACCTACTACACTTCTTTGAAGAAACTAAGGTAGGAACACTTCTTTATGCCTTAAGTAGAGGTTTTCTTCTTCTTTCTTGTGAAGAATAGGCAAGCTTCCATACTCTTGTGCCCAAGCAATGTAAAAGATCAAGCTTGAATGGCCTAGAGTGAGAGCTTTTGCCAAACATGCCTCCAAGTTGAGGATTTTAGTTATTTTGCCATATTCATGTTAGTTTAAAGCTTTATGGTTAATTTTTCATATTATAACTCTTGTTGGGAGGAAGTTGAAGATGGATAGACTTGTGAGCATGATCTTGAAGATTAATATACTTATTTAGAGTACTATGTGCTTACTATGCTTTCTTAAAAATACTATGTGCTTATTGTGCCCTTTTGCAATAATATGGAATTCTTATGCTTTATTTGAACTAATATGTGAGATCTATGCTTTATGTGAAGTAGTATGAGACCATGATGCTTTATTTGAGTTATTAGCGGAATATCCTATGTTGTTCTTGAAAGTCTTAGTAAAGAAAGCTCCACATATCTATTATTTGATAAATAAAATTTTTATTGTATTTTATCTTATCGATTTATGCCTACTTTAGTCCTTACATATATATATATATATATATATATATATATATATAAATCTATTGAAGGTTTTAGTAAGTGATTAGATGATTATATATATAAATATTTAAAGTGTCATTATATATTCATTTAACTAATTTCATTATATATGTTAATGATAGCCTAATTATATATATATATAGTTATATGTACGTATAGATATAGGTTATTATAAACTACTTTTATATATATATGTTACGTATATGTATATATATATATATACTTATATTCATTTTATTAGTTTTATATGTATATGTAGATAATTCTTATCATATCTATATATATAGTTATCTATATTTTATATATGTAGTGTTCATATATTTATATATCTTATATTTTAATCTATATATTTATATATATTTATGCTAGTTATATTTTAATGTATATATTTATATATTTATACTAGTTATATTTTAATCTTTATATTTATATATTCATACTAGTTATATTTATATATTTATATTTATATTTTGTCTATTTACATATTTTTGCTACTAACTACTTACATATTTAACATTTCTAAGTAAATATGCTTAATAAGCAAATATAAAGCTTTCATTTATAAGTGTGGAGCTTACTTTACTAAACTATAATATAAACTTCCAAAGATTATGTGCATGTGTGAACAAATTGCAATTCTATGAATGGGCCCATATGTGCTGGAATGATCTGGGGGGTGTTCCGCCGGGACATACTATTGAGTAGCTGAAAGAGTTCACAACCCTTCCATCTCCTAATCCCCCCTTGGGTAGACGGATGGATCTACTCAAGAGAGAGGGTCGTAGGACAATACTAGGCGTATGCCCGGATACGACCATTGGAGGATAAGGCTGGCGGAAGAAATGTGCAGGTTGTTATTTCGGCCCGGGTAGTTATAAGTGTCACTGTCAGGTGACAAAAGGTAGAAAGTGTGAAACTATATGTGTGCTATGTGTAACTAATGTGCACTTGACACCCGAGTACCTTATGTGTATACAGAAATGTTTCTACTCAACGTATGTTGATTACGTGTTACTTAATGATTTAGATGCTTCCGAAGCTAATCTTTATGATGATGAGGAGGAGGAACATTTTGAAGCATTTTACTAGGAAGGAAGGTGTAGGATTTCCACTGCGTACCTGTAGTTAGTAGTTTTTGCTTTTGCTATGTACATATAGTAGAATTAGCATGTCAATACTCTCCTTTGTTCGATGTACCCTTATGTTATGTAATGTAGCCTAGTACGTTTTGTAAATAACAATGTATGTATGTATGTAACCACTAATGATAATAATAATCATAATAATAACAATAATACTACTAATAATAATATAATAATAATAAAGGATTTTCGGGGTTGTCATATTATTATTACATTATTTCGTTTACACTAAATGAAAATATTTCCACTTTAGCTTCCCAGCGTTGCATTAATATGCCATGCGTATTTTTCCGGCCATTGGACACCGTTTGTCCAAAATGTGTCAAAAATTTTCAAAATCCTATTCTAAAATTGAAATTGAATAAGTTAGTGTTTTAAAATCATAGAACTTGCATTGCAGCATACTGTCCTAATCTTGTAATTTTGCACCCCTAAGAATAATTAGCAATGTCTTGCTCTAGTTGAAAACGTCTGACATTGGTGTCTTGATTGTGAACGTTTTTTAAACAATGCCATATGTCCTTTGTAGTCTCATACGGCCTTAAATTAAGGACAATAAAAGGATCAACTGATCCTAAAATCCAAGTCATCATCCGAGTATCTTTGATCTTCCATTGAGATAATTTTTTAGTATCTGTAGGAGTTGGATCACTCCAATCTATATGACCCCATATTTCTTTTTCCATCACAAACAATTGAAATTGGAACTCCTAGGCAGAATAATTCTTTTTTGTGAAACGAACACTAAAAGACTCAAATTGATTGGAAGTTATCTCTAGTGAAAATAGATAAAAACCAAAGAAAATTAAAAAAAAGATTTCTCTAGGAAAAACAGATCAAAACCAAAAAAAAAGATTGAAAAGAAGAACACCCAAACTCGAAAGATCCAGATCTAAGAGACCTAGATGTCTGGGACAAATCTCCAAAGATAGGCAAGATAATCAAAACACTTAAGGAAAAAAAAACACAAAGTTAGGAAATTTGCTCTTATACCATGTTAAAACAGAAAGGATTATTTTCATTCCTCTGTCTTGCTATTGCACAGGGGCATATATACATTATAAAATATCCCAACTAAAGTAGCTAGCTAATTTGCCTTCGAAAATCAAGCCTAGCTAATTAGGGAAAGTCAACTATCTCTAATACAATACAAGATAAGGGTTGTATACATTATGTTTAGGTACATTCTATAACAATGTGTATTACAAGATAAAGGTTGTGTACATTCTGTCTAGATACAATTTGTAACAACGTATAATACTGTGACAGTTACAACAATGTAACTGTCCATCTTACTAACAGCTATAACTTTTTTTATGTAGTGATATACGCTCGGTCCAGACAATAACAACTTAGTCTCGGTTACAACATAAGATCATTCCCTTCTTCAGTGTCGATTATTGGTTTTATCTAAATTATAAGCAGAAAATTAAAAGCTCCACTGTTAACTAAAGTGCCCATGACCTTTTATTGCAAAATATGATATATCCACAAAGCCAACACAACACTTAGTATATATTCACACAAAAGTGGAACCACTAGTAATTAACTACGTATACAAGTGATTCCAAGACGAGTACGCTCAACTAATACTATAGCACGCTTATCCAATACAAACTCTAAAACATATTCACAAAGCTATAAAGGACAGTTCAATAAGGCGTAGCACTTGGTTTGCTCGTGTAATAGTCCATTGTCGACAGTACCCCGTCATGAAACTGCACCACCTCACAAACTTTCATAATCTCTTCCGGTTTTACCTGATAAACAGTAGCCTGCTGTGGCTGATGCTGGTACGGACAAATCCGGTCGGGGCCTTGTGGAGCAGCAGGCTGTTCTTGTCGGCCCTTCACGTATTCCTTGCCTATTCTAACTTGGTCTGCCTTAGAAGCCATTCTTCTTTTTCTTTGTTTTTTTTTGTTTTGTCCGATGTAAGATACGAGTTAAGAGATGTTGGAAGATATTTTGCTTGATATTTGAGGATCAGATGAAGGCCCTTTATATAGGATTCACAACCTCAACTTGTGGGGTAGGTAAATGAAATTATTCAAAAGTTGACTAAAGTTAACCGACTCTTGTCGATTCCTTTCAGATAGATGTTTGAATGCTTTTTTTGAGGTGTAGGAAAATTAAGAATCTGTTAAAGTTGGCAAACTTAACCTAACTGTTAAGTTAAAACAGGACATGTTCCTGCGATCTGTTCAGTCAATATTTAGTGGATCCTTGTGATATATCCTTTTTTTACCAGAAAAATTTTTCCTAGTCAATTGACTCAATAAAGATGGAACCATGGTACCCTTATCCTTTGTACATAACTACTTTAACATATATTTGGTTACTTCTAATTGAGTAACAGTTTATTACTTGAGAACATGCATGAAGGGTGTAACAAGAAGTAAAGAAAACTACAATATGCTTGAATTGGCTGTTCATTTCCAAAGGGCTTGCCTTGCTTTTATCCAAATTGTGAATTCCTAATTTTATAGGTCATCTTTGTGTATAAATATCACAGATGGAGAAACAAAAGGGTAAACTTGGAAATTTATTCGGATTGCTGTCACGCTTTCGGGCGCACGAGTACACTGGACGCGTGAGGGTAGGCGGCATCCCACATCGGGTACTTAAAAATGAAATGAATTTTCTAATAAGGCTGGGTCAAAGACTTCGGATGCAACCATTGGATATTGCTTTTGGGTGAGTTCATCATGGCCTAAGTTCAAGGTACACTCGTTGGGTTCAGAGGCAATTCTTGCATCCAACGGGTTTGGTGAAGATTGTGCTGTATAGTCGAACTACAGGTTGGCCACGTATAGTAAGGGGTCTAATAACAAAAATTAATACGGGTTGAAGACATAGTGAGCCTCCTTTATTGGTGAGGATAGGGATGTTAAAAGTTACATGCCTAAGGTATAGGCCTTCCTTTATTACACAAGAAGAATCCATTAAGAAAGGACACTTACATTATGTGCTCTTAAGATCCTGAGAGGTAGTGGTATATTCTGAAGGCTTTATCCCTTTTGCTTCATAGATAATTCAAAGACTAAAGTTTCCTTGTAACAATAGAGTAACATAATGAGTTCATACTTCAATTGATTGTGGCTTCATTGGAGCTCGAATATGACACGATTTGTTTGCTCCTATTATTATTGTTGTTGTGTGTGTACTATTTTATTTTATTTTTTCATAAATTCTATCTTTGTCCCCAGTGTCAGATTAGTATTAGTTAGTGATTCGGGCTTGGTGAGTTCTCTTTCTGTAATGAACTGCTTGCACCAGTCCTAAATTTTGTTTCCATCGATTGATTAAAAAATGACCTCTTTGTACAACGTGTAATTATAAAATTACTCTATTCCATATCATGCGAGCAGCCATTGTTAACAAATATGAAGGTGGTACTTGTTCTTTTCATGATCTTTTGACATATTTTAACGATCTTCCTATGTGGAAAAACAAGTAGCGCCCGCCAGACACCCCCTGGGCCTCCCCTGCCTAGGCACAGGTGGTTTTAGCTACACACACACACACACACACACATAATTCATCCCTTAAGACAAGAAAACTTTTTATTCACACATCAAAAGTGTACAGACTCTCATATCTGCTAGCTAGAAACATCTAGCTAGGTAACTACATATACAAAGCAGACTCAAATATTAAGATCACAACATAACAAGCACGCTTAATTAATACGACATGCTTGGCCGAGGCAGACTCGTCTATGTATGTGTGTTTGTGTACGCAGACTAATAGAACCTAGCTGCAGGATTCCTCTTGGAATAGTCCATAATCGATACGCCATCATAGAACTTAGCAACTTCATAACTATTCATCATTTTTTCGTTTGCAGAAACCGGTTTTACCTGATAAAGAGGAGCCTGCTGAGGTTGATGCTGGTATAGACAAGTTTGTTTGGAAGGCTTTGGTTGAATATTGTAAGGCTTTTTAGGACCCTTTTTGTCGAAGTATTGATCGACTAACGCAAATCCTTCGATGCCTATACTGATAAGATCTTGCTTAGGTGCCATTTTAGTATCTGCGAGAAAAACAAGCCTTAGAGATGTATGTAAGAGAATGAGTAGTTTTTTCTTGGTTGAGATAGTCTTAACATGGCGAACACCACTTTATATAGAAAGCAAATGGCAAAAAGAAAAAAAAATAGAAAAGAAAAACGAATAATCTGTAATTACACTTCCCTCCCTTGTAAGTATTTGTAAATACACAAATCTCCCCTCTTAGTTTCAAGTTTACACGTCCCTCTTCTATAACTTATCTTCGCCTTACAATTTACCCCCTCTGTTGGTCATTCTACATCATTACCCGAATTCTATAAGTTTCTCAACTTTATGTCCTATGTATGGATGGTGTTATTCAAGTTTCCTGTAAAAAATTGTCAATCGGTCAATTTTCGATGATCGAAAAAGAGTGTATTTAAATTTAAAAATACAACTTGAAATCAAACTATGAACTATAATGCATGGACACTGCTAAAATTAGATCCATGCAGCGTCAGACACGACACTCCTAAAATTAGATATGTGCAGTGTTAGATATGAAACTTCTTCAACACTCCCCTTACACGTGTCAAGTGCACCACATAGCGTCTCCATAAATTAAAAAAATACGATATTTTTGATGGCGTATTGGACACACAATCAATAACGTGTCTGATACTTTTTGAATAATTGGAATTTTTCCCACATTGTTGTGATTATTCCAATGATAAAAAGATAACTAAGAATAGAAATTCTGTAAAACTACTTGAGAAAGATTGTTGTTGTAGTTAATTATTTATTTTCTCCACTATATTTTTTATAAAACTCAAAATTAATTTTCTTTTGTTTTCAAAATAAATAGTTCATAATGCATACAAAAATAATTGTGATACAATCACCTATATAAACTTTTTTCATCTTTCGTAATTATCAATACACACACACACATATGAATCATTTATAAATCTGTGTATGTGTAAGTGTAAGCATATGAATATTATGTCGCATAATCACTAAAATAATAATAAAAAATTATATAAATAGTGTTGTATTGGAGATGATTGTGTCATAAAATCTTTAAGAATTCCATTTCGCCGTGTCCGTTTCCGTGCCACATAGACTAGGGAAATTCTAGCTCAGACCCGGCTCGGTCGAACCAGTGCTAATCATGTGGCGAGTGTTTTACACTTGCCCTATGAATGGTCGATAATTTAGGGAGAGTGACCAATCACTTGACAAGTGCAATACACTTGCCATATGATTTGTTGGGTTCGGCCAAGCCAGGTTCGGGTTAGAATTTTCCCATAGACTATTAAGTATTTGTTGAAATGGTATACACTGAATGCACATATATAAATGTTTAAAAGTAAAATTATTTAACTTAAAGGCGTAACTACACTTTTGTGAGAAGGCATGTATGAGCGGCGGTAGATAAGTACTAAAATAATGCAGCATATCAGAAATATACTTTATGCCTGATTTATTCTCCTCGGACACTCAAGTTTAATTTCCATGAATTAGATTAATAAACCAGGAACCTTTTAAAGCTTTAAACAAAGCAAATTAAGCCGACCATAACAGAGGCAGCTTAACTGATTTTTTATTCCTTTTTACACCTTAATTTTATTTTATTCACTCAAAGATATTTATCTGATTCCCAACTAAGATAAACTATATGATTTAGATGCAAAAAGACTTATAGGAAAATAAAAAATTGGGATTAATTGTTGTTAAAGTTGAATTAATCATTTAATTTTCAGGCTAATCTTCTTAAGCAGCTCTTTAAAAAAAAATAAAAATCTTGGCTTAAGCTAAAGAAGAATCAGATCTTCACATATATTTTATCAAATAATTGGAGTTCTCGATGGTTGGCTGGTGGAAGAAGAAATCTTGATACCCATAAAAATGGGTCATGAAAAATAGAAAAATCGACAAAGTATATTTGAGGTGGAGCATATAAATTTACAAGATGCAAAGAACATAAACAAACTGCATTTTGCTTTAGTAAAGCAACATTCCTGGAAAGTGCAATGGCGTTGTTTTTTCACTTACCTTTTTAAAAAATAATATTCTTTTTTTAGCATAATGATTATAAGAGATTTAATAATATACATTAGATTAATCAAAAAAATGCAAATATATATATATATATATATATATGTATTCATTCATTGATGTATAAAATTTTAACAAATATTTATAATGCTCTATTCAAAATTCAAATACACTACAAGAAAAAGTAATATTATTGACAAGATTTAAAAGTAGCAATATAAAAATTGTCACCAAAGATTGCATAAAGTGATGATACATTCTATTTGGCCACTACTTAAACTTTTTTGGTGACAAAAATTTTTATGTTGTCACAATATCACTCAATAGTGATAAAAAATAATGTTTTAGTTGTCATCATTAATAATTAGCGACATGCCTATAGTGATAACTTGGTGACAATACAAATTGTTATTAGGATTTTATGACAAGATTCCATTGCCACTAGGTTGTCACAATAGGTGTGTTACTAATTATTACTTTTGCACTATGTTGCCACCTTTGTACTAATAAATTGTCACCATTGACATTGTACATATTATGTTTTATGACAACATCAATTTGTTGTCATCAAATATAAATAATTAATGACGACTTTTTGATTATCACTCATTATATTATCACAAATTTACTTATTTTCTTATTGTAATATTTAATTATATTATAATTTATTTTTATTTGGTACACGCATCAAGTGTGCCCAACTTCTAGTATAAAATTAATACTATTAACTTAATAAAAAAAAATTAACATTCAAATTCGAATCTTTAATATGGATGAATTGCTTATTTCCGTACTCATTCCACTTCTTTCAATTTGTGGATATGTATCTATCGTTGGATATGATCCATTGTATATTTTAATGGACTAAAAAGTTTAAAACTCGCTTTAAAATCCTCTCCGTTGGCAACCCTAAAAAGTTTAGGCTTAAAAATTTATATGTACCCATTATATATTCAACGAATTCAAATTTAGTTCTTACATCCAACAAACTCGTAGTCCTAGATATGACAACGCAACTCTTCAATACAATGGGCTTGTGAATCGTCCCGGCAATGCAGCATTCACCTCTAGATTATATTATTCTGCTCAACTATTTTAGAGGTTCTTGTAATTTAGACATAAGAAGCTGTAAAGCATTCATTTATATATAGCATTATTCTTTGCAGAAAGAATTCAGTGGTGGCAATTTGAAGAATAACAGATGTTTTTTGACAAAATAAGAGTAATTGAGGCAAAAGGAAAATTTAACCTTTTTTTGCCTTCTTGTGATTTTTAGCTATTTTGGGTTTAATATTCCAAATTTCAGGTTTGATTTCTATTGTCTACAGTACTAGGCACAAAGATTTTTCTATGTTGGACCAAATACATTTCATTTAAGGCCTTCGCTACCAATGAAAGTTCTCCTTTTAAATGCCTTCAAGCTGTAGCATATTTATGATAAAAATATATAGAATCAGTGTATATATATGGGCAATTTACACTTTGCACCCCAACAATAAACAAACGAACCACTTTACACCCTTAAATAAGAAATATAACAATGCACCCTTAAAAATGATATAACTATGATAGATTGCACCCACATTTACATTTAGACTAACATATTACTAACATGATGGGCAAAATTGTCCAAAGAAAGACCCGCTTCTCTTTTCTTTTAATTTTATTTTGATAGCACAGTTTATTAATTTAATTTCAAAGTGTATAGTGGAAATTAATTTGTATTTGAAATTAAAAAAATTATCCTGATTTGATTCTATTAAATGCTTAATTTAAGTTTTTATATTTCGCAACAAATGTAATGTTGTTGGGTCATGAGAATACAATGTAAAAATTAATCATCAAAAGTTAGGTGATTCAAGACTAACTTCTAAAATAATAATTTAAATTCTAAGACTTTAATTTTTAAATATTCAAACATGTATTTAAAATTATATTACATTATATATATTTTTTTGAAATTCCTCTTGGGTGTAGTGTTCAAAAATTATATATTCGAAAGGACAAATTTCAATTTAATATAGAATGTGCATCATGTTTTGATTCCAATTGTGTGTGTATGTGTATGTTAATTAGACTTAAATTTGAATAATTAACTATTACTCTTATTCACCCACCAATATTATTATTTTTTTCTATAAACCATAAAAAAATTAAATGACCATTTATAGAAACTCAAATTAGGAAAATTATTTCAAAGTCAATATACATACATACATACATATATATCAATTGTAATTTTCATCCTAAATAATTAATAAGTACTTTGCACCTTACAATATAAAGGGATCAATTTTCTTTTTTCAATAGACAAGTTTACCCTTCATTTTAATTGTATTTTGGCCTAAAACTAGGTGAGGGTGCAATCTGTTGTAGGTATATTAATTCAATGATGCATTGTGCTATTTTTCTTGTTTAAGGGTGCAAAGTATTCGGTTTGCTTGGCCTATTTTGATTTCATGTAATATGTTGTAATATAACAAGTAGTCCAACCCGCGTGCCAAATTCCATATTTGATTTGTGATATTCTTATGGACTATGCAACCATAATCCATGCACCCATGGATTGAATTCATGCTAAAATGTTGGATTGAGTAGTTGGGGGGAAGGTGTTATTGAGGAAATTAGAAATTACGGATTGAATCCACCCAATCAAATATGGTAGTTTAACTATATTATCCAACCTATCAACCAACTCAACACTAATACATATTTATCCAATCTACCCAATCAATTCGGTATGCAAAGTGCAAATTGCCCTATATATTGATTGGTAAGTCAGTAGATTTAGAGAAAGAAGAAAATGAGAGAATTGACTAACAAAGATTTATGTTTTACATTTTTTTTCCTTGGAAAAGAATATGATTATAGAAAGGAAAATCATCTTTGGAGTTTTGAGCATCCCCAACTAGTTATTGCAGCAATTGATGATCCACGTTTGATTGGATTCATTCGATTATGGCCTTTTTTGATTGATTGTATTATATCATAATACCAAAAATAATCCATTCAAAATTCTATATTTGATTCTTAATACTAGTATATATTAAAATGCCTAAATCCATGATACATGGATTGAAGCCATCATTTAAGTATGGATTCAGTCTTTGGGGGAGGGGTGCGACTGGAGGAAGTTAATATATACTACTTAATATTCTAAAATTAAATTTACTAAATTATCCTCATTATAAAATGCTCAAAAACCAATAAGAAATAATTTAATGGGCAAAATAGAACTTTTGCTAATAATCCAATGTAATCCATAAAATCAAACAAAGTTGGTATTACCATTGAAATTTGAGCCATGGACTAAATCCTATAAATCAAATATGGTAGTTGAAGTATAATTATCCAACATAACATCCACACAAATACTATATACATATCAATCCAATATGCAAAATCAAAAGAGGCCTAATGGGTATTGGATTCAACTTCCAAACATGTATTTTGTGGTATTGGATCATATTTTTGGAGGTAGACTTCCAATTTGATTTGTCATTTTATATAGCTTTTAAGTATATATTATGGAGTAATCCACAAATTTGATTCATAATATTAGATTGTATTGAATTGAAATGTCACATTTACCCTTCATTTTAAAGTTGGAAAGAAAAGATAGACCACAAGAATGGAGGAAGAGGGATAGAAAAGTAAATCTATAATTAATATCTTCCACCAACTAAATTCAACTCTCATAATAACACACACCCCCATGAGATTGAATATTGCTCAAAACCATGTACTTAGTAGATGCTTTTCTAGATTGTGGGATTTCATTATATGGTAGTATAATGAATCAAATATGGTTCACCCAATGGATTAAAATGTATATTATGTGGTAATACAATGAATCAAATGAAGCCATTACTTAACTATCAGATGAATTAGTCTTTATTCTTTTCAATTAAATGTCTCAAACTCTGAGATGATAATAGGGAAAAACAAGAAAAAAGAAAGAAAGAAAAAACTATAACATTAGCTATTATTAATATAGAACAATAAATTAAGTTAATTGAAGTTTCAGGGCGGAGATTGTTGGTTAAAAGCTCGTTAGAGTACATTCATAGTCCTGCTCCAAATATTCATCCAAATTTCATATTTGTTTCAAAATATTGTTGAAAAGTTATAATCTTAATTTTGAGGTCATCATATCAACCAAATTATTATATATTTTATAGGTTAAAAGTTCGTTTGAGTACATTCACAGTCCGGAACCAAGTATACATCAAAATTTCATATTTGTTTTCAAAGTATTACATATTACAAAATTACGATCTATATTTTGAAATCATCATATCAATCAAATTATAATATATTTTATAATATAAATTATTATTTTAATCTAAAATATATATATATATATATTAATGATTATGCTACTCTAATTATAACATAAATAATATTAAAATTCTATGCTACTCTAATTTTAGGACCATATGTTGCCCACTTTTTTATTTCAGGACTTTAACTTTTGACGTTTTAATTTTAGGACTAGAATTTAACCATAAATTGCACACTTAGGACAATTATCTCAAATTGTGAGATTTGGCCGGAAAAGTGATTTTTTGGTTGGAATTTGTAATCGGCGGTACTAAATACGTCACTTTTTCCGAAAAAAATGTAACTTTTCTAGCCAAATCTTGCAATTTGAGGTAATTGTCCTAAATGTGAAATGTATGGTTAAATTCTAGTCCTAAAATTAAAGCGTCAAAAGTTAAAGTTCTAAAAAAAAAAAAAAAGTGTGCAACATATGGTCCTAAAATTACAATTTTGCCAAAAAAAATTTTTTATAGTAAAGTTTATTGCTTCAATATAAAATCAGACATACTAGTATTTTCATATATTCTCCCATTCCATCACCATAACATGTTCTTCCAAAACTTCTCTCTTAAAACGGCCCAAATCAAAACCAAGCACTTTCGAAAGTTATTCAATTGATTAACATTGGATGAAGATTAATTTGTTTCAGGAAAAAAAAAGAAAAATCAAAATTCGAACATTTCATTCATCCCTACTCGATTCTTGAATATTGTAAAATGCAATACCTAATTTTGATCAGAAAAAAATGTAATTCCTAAAATATAAATTATAATTGACTCATTGACTCAGAATTGATTCCCTTTTCTCAACTTCAGATGTAGTATAGAGCCACATGATTCCTTACTATCCAAAAGACCAACAATCAAGTACTAGAAAACAAAATAGAATCTGCTTTTTTCTTTAATATGAAATGACCTTTCCTGCATATTTTATTTGGCATAGAATATTGGAAATTAATATGTTCTTTGTTCACATTTGGGCTCACAAAATTTTATTTGGAAAAGATAAGTATGAGTTTCAACTAGGCCTAGGATCTTTCAAAGAGGCATAACATTAGGGTTGATTACGCTTGGTACTAACTTATACTCTATATCGCATTTATTCCTCTAGACTATAAAATGTAATAAATTAGCTCCTAAGTTATACATATTAGTGTGGGGCGAATTACACTGACTACCCCTGAGGTTTGGCTAATTTACGAAAACCTCCATACTTTTTCAAAAATTACCAAAAATCCCCTAAGATTTCAAAAATATTACAAACTTATTCAAATTTCCGAAAATACCTCTTCCCTTTTTTTGGGTGATTTACACTGACCACCCTGAGATTTGGTTAATTTACGAGAAACCCCCTATGGTTTCAAAAATTATCAACCCCCCCCCCCCTCCCCGAAGTTATACCAATATTACAACTAGCACCTATTTAGGTTGACTTATTAACAATATTAAATCTTTTTTTTTTCCCTCTGTAATATTGTTATCATAAAATTTTCATGTAATAGATTTGAAAAAAAAATGTGATTATTTATTCAAATAAATATTCTGAATTTACTGCATTAAAGGTGTCTACCAACACATCAAGTATGTTATATTATCGCTAATACGGAGTAAATTTTAAGACAAATGAGTTAGAGTCCTCAAGCTAAATAAAATTTTCAAGTGCATTATTTAATTTTAATTTTTTATTTCAATCAATGTTTATATTTCTCATTTCACATAATGGATATATACGATGCATATAATTATATTTTTCTCAAATATAAATTTAGTACATATTACGTATATTTAGTATAAATTCATAACATTAAATTCGGAATATTTATTTGAATAATTAAGTAATCATATTTTTTTTCCAAATCTATTAAATTAAAATTTTATGATAACAATATTACAGAGGAATAAAAAAAGAATTAATATTGTTGATAAGTCAACCTAAATAGGTGCTAGTTGTAATATTGGTATAATCTCAGGGGGTTTTTGGTAATTTTTGAAACCACAGGGGGTTTCTCGTAAATTAGCCTAATCTCAGGGTGGTCAATGTAAATCACCCAAAAAAAGGGGAAGGGGTATTTTCGGAAATTCGAATAAGTTTGTAATATTTTTGAAACCTTAGGGGGTTTTTGGTAATTTTTGAAAAAGTAGGGGGTTTTTCGTAAATCAGCCAAACCTCAGGAGTGGTCAGTGTAATTTTTCCTATTAGTGTATGATTTCTTGTTAACGAACACTAATTTGTTCGTTTGAAAAGCTGGAAACATTTAGAATACATTTCATGTTCCACAACATATTGGAAATGCTCTTTCCAGAAGCAAATCAATCTCATTTTCAAGTTAGAACCAGACCTAGGGTATTCTATTTCTTTCCATTGATTAACAAGATGAAGTGTACACATAAATGATACAAGCACGAATCGAGCGAGGGATTGATAGACATAGTTGCCCCCTTTCGTATCTAGTACCCTCTCGAGTCTGTTTATAGGCAATATTTTACATGTAATATTATTAATATTGAAAATTTTCCTCCAATTGATAAAATTGCTTCTCTATTCATTATAAAAACCAAATAAAATAAAATAAATAAATTTTCTGCCTGCTAAGTTAACAAAAATGAATTCATGAAACTTTTCATCTATGGTGTGTAACATGAATTGAAAGCCATTCAGAGAAGGATCTACAAAGTGATATATAGAAGTGAACAAAATGATGAATCTGTATTACGTAATGAGGGTGACGATAGGTGTTCGCTGTCATGTGAAGTAGTATAAATTAGAGGGGAAAAGAGAGATTCCAAAGACTGATCAATAATTACTCAGAATATATTATTTCTTTTGTATGTTCAAAATGTGTGTGTAAAAAGATACCTTTGCTCCAAAAGAATAATATTCTCATTACAATTAGATGCAGATTTCGTGCAGCAAACCTGAACAGAGAGAGAGAGAGAGAGAGAGAGAGAGAGATGAGGTTCCATTCCCACATGTAGGGTTGTAAAAGGATGTTAAACAGATCGAATATGCCGTTTCTATATCCGTATCCATTTAATTTTATCGGATATTGGTACGGATACGGATATTGACGGATATCTAAAATCAATATCCATATCCGTATCCGCCGGATATTGGACGGATATCGGATATATCCATATCCAACTGTAATTTTTAAAAATTAAATTAAATTATAAATATTTGAATATCTGTATATTTTTATATATTATTTGCTTATTTACCAAATATTATGTATGTATATATATACATAGATATCATACACTTTTATTAATAACACCTAAAGTTCATATATATTTATTTATTCCTTTTATATATTTGTAAGTTGTAAAAATATGATATCTGTTAAAAAAAAATTCGTGTATTTTATTTGAAGCAACAATTTATTATGTATCATTCATATAATATGAACTATTTATTTTTTATTTCTATATATCATATAATATATTAAATATAACACATATGATTGTTGAAAATATAATTTTTTTAAAAAGTATTAACCACGAAATGAATTTTACAAAATTGTATCAATAAATAAATCAATTAATTTTAAAAATGAAATATTACTAAAGACACATAAAAACTTTAGTATACATATACATTATTTTTACCAAACATTATTTATTGGGTATAATTAATAAATACAACTAAATTACAAATAATTGAACATATAAAAGGATATGTAATCGGATCGGATATCTAATTATCATATCCGTATCAATTTATAATCAAATATCTATAATCAGATATGGATAATATTCGCTTTAAACAGATATGGATATTTTGCCTGATAAACGAATACGGATGCAAACTGTAATCGAATTTTCGGTTATTCATTTACAGCTCTACCCACGCTAGTTCACAATTTTGAAATTTGTTATGTATATTTTGATATTACTGTACATAGAATGGCTGATTCTACTTCATCTTGATGAATAGATTTTTATCTACTTTCGGTTAACGACAATTAGGTAGAAAGGCATAACCTCAGATAGGCTATGACACTACAAGAAATTTTCAAAGTAAAATCAAGCATATCGGAAAATAGATACTTAATTAGCTAAGGCTTCTAATAAAATGCAGCTTTGAGATTCATCGTCGTAATACAAACCCAGAATGGTTAAGGGAAAAATACATAAACTCTTCCGAGAATTGACAACCATGTGGAAAGTATTACTGTACTTTTATCGTCACTTGGACGTCCATTGAAGAAATTTTTTATACCAAATATTGCGAGTTTGTGACAGTGGAGTTATTGGCTTTAAGAGTTGTAAATTTATAATTGGGTTAGTTACAAAAAGACCCCTTTAGATTTTACCCATTTACACAAAATCCCTTGTGCTATGAAAAATTAAGAATATCCTCCTAATGTTTGATTTTATATTACAATTATCGCTTGTAATTTGGGGTATCTATAATACAAAACCAAATGTTATTAGGAGGTATTTGTAATTTTTAATACCACAAATATTAGAAGGTAATTTTAATTTCTCATTCCAAAAAGGATTTGTGAAAATAGATCTAACTTCGGGCAATTTTTTGTAACAAACCCTTTATAATTTGCAGCATGTAAGACAAAGATGCTAGAGGATCTCCTTGAAGAATTTGCTCTTGGTTAAGTCAAAGATTGATTTCTTTATTTTGAATTTTTTTTTTATAAGCATGCACAAGTACATTTGTTGATCTTCAACTCATGAAGATAAATTTTGTACCATGATTGATTTTGAATTCCATTACTAAGTCTAATATGCTAGAATGATAATATTAAAGTGCATATCATGTTATGGGAGGATAAATGTTGCAACAGGGAATTAAAAGAAATCTCTATCTTTTAATTTCTAGCCTTCATGCCATAATAACAGGTTGCATTAATTTTTAGCATCATCCTTTAATTAATTACTTGCCAACGACTAATGGTCCGACACATGCGCTTGTGCCGAGGACAACCACCTCATGTTGATTGTCGCCTATTACTATGCTTCGTACTGCCAAATGTATAAGAAAATAAAATTACGCCAGATCCTAACAACAACAAATTTGTGTTGGTCAGAAAAGCTCCATTGTTAACTAAAGTCCACTCCTTTTATTGCAGAATATGATCATAAAGCCAACAACACTTAGTATATATTCACACAGCAGAAGTGGAACCACTTCTAAGTACTAAGTATACAAAGTGACTCAAAGATGAGCATGCTTAACTAATACTTAGCACGCTTATCCGGTACAAACTCTAAAACATATATATTCACAAAGCTATACAAGACAGTTCAATAAGGTGTAGCTCTCAATTTGCTCGTGGAGTACTCCATAGTCGACACCCCGTTATGAAACTGCACCACTTCACAAATTTTCATCATCTCCTGCGGTTTTAGCTGATAAACACGAGCCTGCTGTGGCTGATACTGGTACAGACATATCCGGCCGTGGCCTTGTGGAGCTGCAGGCCGTTCTTGTCGGCCCTTCGTGTCTGCTTTAGAAGCCATTCTTTTTTTTCTTTGTTTTCTTGTTTTGTCGATGTAAGAAACGAGTTAAGAGACGTTAGAAAATGTTTTGCTTGGTATTTGAGGATCAGACGAAGGACCTTTATATAGGGATTCACAACCTCAACTTGTGGGGGGTGGCAAATGATATTATTCAAAAGTTGCGGCCTATATTTAACCAACTATTGTTGATTCCTTTCGGATAGATGTTTAAATGCTTTTTTGAGGTGTGTAAAATCAAGAATCTGTTAGTGAAAACAGGATTTGTTCTTGTGATCTGTTGAGTGATCAATTTGTGGAACCATGAGATATATTCCTCTTTTATTTTTTTTCCCCTTTTACCAGAAAACATTTCCCTAGTCAATTGACTCAATGAAGATGGAACCATAATTACCGTATTACCCTTTGAATCTTGTGCTACATGGTTGTGCAATATCTTCTATTACACTCATCAATATATACCACATGTATTGATAAATGGTTAAGATAAGAAAAGAGAAAAACTTGTGATATGAAAAAAATTTGTAAAGTTTCTTCTTAATTCCTTATCTTAATCATCCACCTAGTACAAGTGCCATATATTGACAAATGTGTAAAAAATATAAAACGATTATATAGTAAAAGATCCAAACTGAGCTTATCCTTTGCACATGACTACTTAACATATTTGATTATGCTTACCCCATATATATATATATATATATATATATTTGATTATTGTACTAGAGGTTAATTACTTCAAAAATTGCATCAAGATTTAACAAGTCCAAAACAAATGTGATTGCCCAATTTCATAGCTTATGTTTTTGTATAAATTTCACAGAGAGAAAAACAAAACGGTAAATTGGAAATTCTCTAGGCTTGTGTCGAGGATCTTCCAACAAGTCGGCCATATACAATCAAAGCGTCTTACCAAACCACAGATAATAAATGCATACTTGTAAATTAGGAAGAAAATAGTATTTATAGTAGGGTCTGGCGTGCGTCTATCATATCAAGCTCTTACAGATTCCCAAGATGATGACACGTGTCGAGAACAAGCAGGATTCCCACTGTTGAGTGTCCGGTTGGATGGGCGGCACGACTTGTGGGTCGATGGAGTGTTTGGGAATGAGTCCCGATCGATTCCGGGGACAAACTCGGAATATTGGTTGGCAACTTTCTCATCATTGTGTGTCTTTGTCGCAAAGTTGAGCTAAGGTATAGGGGATTTTTTAAAAAAATGAGACAAAATAGTATATTTTTTAATATTTTAATATAAAAATAAAAGTAATATTAAAAATAACATAAGTTTACATTAGGAATGAAGAGTCGACATTCTCATTGTCGACTCTTAATAAAATAATAATTTTTCTCAATTTTAAATTAAAAAATAATTTTCGATTATAAAAAAAAATTCAAAAAAAAAAGTCAAATTAACCAAAATTTCTCACTCACCCATCACTTCATCCATCACTCTCTCACCTAACCCATCACTGTCTTACCCATTACTATTCATCACCATCTTAATCCATCACCGTCGCCGCCAATCACCGGACGCCTTGTCGTCAGTCACCATCGCCGCCAGTCGCCGGTCACCGTCGCCACCTCGTTGTCGGTCTCCGGTCACAGCCTCACCGTTAGTCACCAGTTGCCGCCTCGCCGCTGGTCGTCGATGTTTGATGGTGACACCGGCCTCGCCGCCGGTCGTCGGTCGCCTCCTCGCGGCCGGTTGCCTCCGGCCGCCGATGTTTGATGGTGACGCCTCCGGCTGCAGATTAGGGTGGTGGTGAAGAATGAAGATGATGATGAATAGTGATGGGTGAGAGAGGAAATCTTTTTTTTTTTTGAATTTTTTTTATAATCAAAAATTATTTTTTAATTAAAAATTGAGATAAATTATTATTTTTTTAAGAATCGACGATGAAAATGTCGACTATTCAAAGAGTCGATATTTTCAATGTAAACTTAACTTATTTTTAATATTACTTTTATTTTTATGTTAGAATGTTAAACAATATACGTTTTTGTGTCATTTATTTTTAAAAACCCGGTATAGGCCTTCCTTTAGTACTTTGTCTGGATTAAAATGATCCACTAAGAAAGGCTACTTAGAAATGGTAGGTACTTGAGGGGGCAGGATAAGATGGCTTATTATTCTTATATTAGCAGGGGCCTAAGGGTACCCCTTATCTTCTGATTCCCCTCAAAATAGTTACATTTCATCACAATTTCTTTTGACTTTTCTCTGCGAAACACGTCGAACAAACATTAATTGCTCGTAAGATCCCGGGAGGTGGCGGTATATACTCTAGGCATGATCCCTTTAGCACCATAGATAATTCAAAGACTACATAGTTACATAGACTAGAAGAAGCTTCATCTATACTTTTGTGCAGCATCAAGTAGAATTCTTGCGACGATAGCGTATCGTGATGAATTCATAATTTATTTGATGCGAGCTCGAATATGATATGATTCGTTTAACGGCAGAGTCAGAACTTTCAGTCGGTGGGATCAATGCTCGTGGGTTAATCAATTGTTGGTGACCGTTTATTTCCAATATATTCAATCATCAAAAGCTTTCGACGAACAATCATTTAAAAAAATGTCGAAAATATTTTCAACAATCTTATCTTCGACTAAAAAATTTATTGGGATTTAATATTCTTGTTAGGTATATTGGTATTGTTAACAATTCAGCAAGTTGCTAAAATATAACTAAAAATGAAAGGTTTTGTATATTATTTTTTCTTCTTAATTGTGAAGGCCTTAAGAAATTTTGTCGGCCTCTTAGTTTAAATAAGCAAACTTAATAAATTAATTAACTCATCACTCAAACAAACTTAATAAATTAATCAACTCATCACTCATGTGGCATGTATGTATCATTTAAACTATTAATAAAACACTTAAAGAGGGTTTAATAACCATCTTTGTATCTTTGATCTTTTTTGGTGTCTCCGTTTTCTTATTTATATTCTCTCTCATCTCTTATTGTTAATGTGTTTTCAATTTCATTCTTTTTTCCTTTTATCTTTTCCCATCAATATATTTTTCATCTCTCTTTTATTTTTTTAATTTCTTATTTCTTATTTATTTGTTAATCTTATAATTCTATTTCTATTTTAAACTATTTTCTATAAAAAAATTTAAAAGACATACATTACAAAAACAAATAATAATGTATAAATCCAATAAATATAATATTTTAACTTTATATTCATAATTTAAATATCTAATTAAATTATATTTTATTTTTTGTTTGTGCACTCATCGAGCGTGTCTGAATTGCTAGTATGTATTTATGAATGAGAAGATAATTTATTATTTTTAATTATTATAGACTAGTGGATATCAATTTATACATGTATTATATATACATGATTTTTTTTTTTATTTTCACTATGAAAGGTTAGTAATTTCTTTTTAACTATTTTAAAATTGAAAGAGAGTTTTCAAATTTATTTGTATTTTTTTTCTTTTATGACCCCATTCTATTTAAATTTATACTTTTGTGAGTGCGGTCAATTAATACTATTATTGTTAAATTTTTTATAAATTAATGTACATATGATGCGAGGTCTTTTTAGTCGATCATGTGGCGGAGTTTGATACGCTATGATTGATAGATATGCTGGTGGTCCACCTATCAAAGAGGGAGGAACGCACGTGAGATTAGCCAATTTTACCTCAGTGTAGACTCTCAGACGCTCAAATTTGCTCAATGGTATTTGGAGGAGATAGTGAATAGTAAGAATGCTTTTTTTTGGATGTAGTGTGTAAAGAGTGTTTGATACCTCTTTGGGGGAGAGCCTTTTTTGTCATTTATATGAGAGAGGTCCCTTAATGTGATGTAGTTAATTAATTATAGGTTGGTCAGCAGATCTAACACATAGAGTATAAGTGGACATGCTTTTTGTCATTTTTTGGACTTCCAAAAGGCGGCTAACCTTACTTCTCATTAATGGGGGTTTAACATTGCATTTAATATATATTTTGAGCATTGATGGCCAAGGATTGTATTTATGAAAAGGCATTAAATGCGCATGAAGTTGATGAGATAGACCAATGTGCAGCAAGCGCATGTTTGGTGGCGCTAGGTATAGGGCATGTCAGCCTTGCCAACTGGGATTTGCCCATTGGCAGCCAACTTGGCTAAGGCCATGTCAAGGACTTGCCGTGTCGAGGGCACTTGACGCCTCAAAGCCACTTGTTCCATTGCCTCATTTGCCCTGTATAAAGGGTTTCGAGGGCTCATATAGGCCCCTCGTGGCTCAGAAGCCACGAACTTGTTGTTGGGGGGGGAGGGGGGGTGAGCCTGGGGGGTATCCCCCCTCTCGCTACTTGCACTCTGAGGCTCCCCCTTTTTTCACGCGGATGTACTTTCGAGGACAATGAATTTCTTTGAGGGTATAGATTCTCACACTTGTGAGTTTTTTGATCATCTTGCCAAAATGGTAACGTGGCCGGCTGAAGTGGTGAGTGGCACATCAATATACAATGGAGTTCTTAAAAGTTGAGGGGGTCAATTGCATCCCCTCACTCTCACATGGCTCCGCCTGTGGATTCGCTCGTTTGTACATGTTATTGTTGTTTATCTACTATGTTAATTCTTTTCATAAATTATTTTTTCCCAAGTATCAGATCAGTATTAATTAGTGAACCCCGCTTGGTGAGTCCATTTTCTGTGAAGAACTGTTGGCACCAGTCCTAAAAACTTGCCTCTTTGGATTTATTAAAAGAAGACCTTTCTGTGCAATGTAATTATAACATTACTTTTCTCCAAATCAGGCGAGCAGCTATGACTAATAAACATGGTGTTGTTTTTTGCTTTGATGAACTTGCAATATATATACTTAACACGCGCACGCGTGTGTGTATAACTCATGTTTGAATCCAAGAACACTTTTATATATACCCACATGAGAAGTGTTGCAGACTTCGACATCTACTAGAAACAGCAAGCTAGCTAGCTAATTACATACACAAAGCGACTCCAATATTCGATTACAACATAACAAGCATGCTTAACTAATACAACGACATGCTTGACCGAGGCAGATTTGTCCATATATGTGTATATATGTGTGTGTATATATATATATATATATATGCAAATACTATACATACAGACTAATAGAACCCAGAGGCAGGGTTCCTATTGGATTAGTCCATAACCGATGCTCCATCGTGAAACTTGCCGACTTCATAACTAGTCATGATCTTTTCATCTGCAGGAACCGGTTTTACCTGATAAAGAGGAGCCGGGTGAGGGTGATACTGGTATGGGCAAGGTTGTTTGGCATGCCTTTTTTGAGTATTGTAAGGCTTTTTAGGACCCTTTTTTCCGAAGAATTGATCGACTAATGCGAACCCTTCGATGCCTATCCTGATAAGATCTTCCCTAGACGTCATTTTAGTATGTGCAAGAAATTTTGAGTGGTAGAGATGTAAGAAAAGAGTAGTTTTTTTCCTTGGTTGGGAGTATTAACAGACGAACAACCCCTTATATAGTGTGAAGGGAACAAGAAGGAATCTGTAATTACAGTGCCCTCCCCTGCAAGTATGTGTAAATACACAAGTCTCTCCTCTTAATTTCAAAATTACAAATACCTCCCCTGGAACTTATCTCTTCATCATTATCCAAATTTTGAAAAGTTTCGATGGTGGGGGGGGGGGGGGTTGATTGGGGATTTTGGGGGATGTAATAATTTTGAGATAAATAAGGGAAGTTGTATGATTACACATGATTAGAGGGAAGGACACCAAAAGGAAAAAAAAAAGATAAAATCAAGAAAAATCTGAATATGGCCACTAGCTTCCCAAGTGGCGATTCGTTTCGGATCTATTCCTTTGCTCTTTCTTACAAGGAAAAGCAACATAAGTCCAAGAATCTTGGTTACTGTTTTTAGTTTAGCCTTCTCGATAATATCAACACTTTACTCTTACTACGAAACAATCTGATTGTTTGAGTTGTCCCTTTAGAAGAGCATTTGATCTTCCCAGATATATCCACTAGCTAGTGGCTTATGCCGCATGATAAGTTTTGTTTTCTTGAAATATTTTTTCCACATCAATTGATTCAAATAGAGGCAGTCATGCTGCGTACACTTTAAGCCTTTCGACAAAGATTTCAACAGATTTGATTTCTTGTGCAGGATCAGATCAACAATACATAGTACTTAACAGAAAATTTTTCATAAAAAACAATATATCAGGGGTTGCCTTATTTTATAACCTTAACTCATATCCTTTATCCTGATTATTGGAGGGGGTATTTGTAATTTTGAAACTAAGAGGAGATATTTATGTAATTACTTAAAAGAGTAACTCATTACTCAGCTGATAGTTATAAGTGAAGGTCGTGGGAATAAAGTTCATATGGACCATAGGAATATGATTCTTTCTTTTACTACTATAATAGTTAAGTGGCAGTTATTTAACTAATCTAACAAAAAGATCTTCATATCTGGTGTTTGTTAGTTAAAACTCTTATTAATCATTGTTCTTAATCATATGTGAATCTGATCCCTTGCTTAAACTACTTTCATTTGTTGGTGGTGGGTTTCTGTTTTCCGACAAGTTTTTCGGTGAACTTGAGACGGGTCTTAAACTTTTCGACATGGAAAACACGTTAGTGATGTTAACTTTGGGCGAGTGTCAATGGAGGTGGTGGAATTGAGGCGAATAGTGGGTTTTACACATTTTTTATCCATTACTTGTAATTATTACATACCACAGTGGGTTTATTGTAATATACAAAAAAATATGAGTTAAATTGTAATTTCACCAAACCTCGTGGGAGGTAGATGTATTTCGCTCTATTTAATATCAACAAAAAATAAAGGGCAAAACGGACTTTATACATTTTTCCGTCCATCACTTGTAATTATTACATACCTCAGGGTGTTTATTGTAATTTATAAAATAATGTGGATTAAATTGTGATTTTGCCAAACCTCAAGTAATTCATCCTTTATTTTACTCACTCGAAGATATTTATCTGATTCCCAACTAAGATAAACTATATGATTTAGATGCAAAAAGACTTACAGGAAAATAAATAACTGGGATTGATCTTAAAGTTGAATTAATCATTTAATTTTCAGGCTAATCTTCTTACGCAGTTCTTTAAAAAATCAGACCTTCACATATACTTTATCAAATAATTGGAGTTTCCGAAGATCGGCTGGTGGAAAAATCGACAAGTATATTTGAGGTGGAGCATATAGACTTTTAGAAGATGCAAAGAACTTAAACAAACTGCATTTTGCTTCAGTAAAGCAACATTCCTGGAAAGTGCAATAACTTTGTTTTTTTATTTATTTTTAAAAAAATAATATTCTTATTTTAACATAATTTTTATAAGAGATTTAATAAGATACATTAAATTAATCAAAAACATGTGTGTATATATATATATATATTCATTCATGTATAAAATTTTAACAAATATTTATAATGTTATATTCAAAATTCAAATATTTACTTATATTATGTTTTGTTTTTATTTGGCACACGCATCAAGTGTGCCCAACTTCTGGTATAAAATTAAAACTATTAACTTAATAAAAAAAATTAACATTCATATTCGGATCTTTAATATGGATGAATTGCTTAATTCCGTATTCATCCCACTTCTTTCAATTTATGGATATATACATCTATCGTTGGATATGATCCATCATTGTTGTGGAATTTTCTAACATGCAAGTACACGTGTGCCAACAAGTAATATAGATAGAGAATAGAGTGTCGAATCGCACATAGACTTGTAAATTATTGCTAACTAAGTACTGAAATTAAACTTCTTATTCTTGTTCTAAATTCAACTATGGTGGATAGAAATTAAATTAGACTAATCAAAATAAAATAAAATAAAACAAAAGTAGGCAATGCGAATAACAAATAGCAAAATAACTAACCAAATTGACTCAAATCTAGGATTACAACATCCGCCAATAATAACTTGAAGAACCAATATTCTTATAATCATGTGAATTATTCTAATAACCTAGAGAACAAATTTATTTGTAGGTTTCTGTTGAAATTTCCACAAACCAATTATCAAATAATGATATCCTACATGTCTATGGCTAGCAATTAATCAATAATGCATTAAGTTTACTCATTGGGTTACACATAGTTTGCAGATATATGTTTATACTACAAACTAATCGACTTTTGACAAATATAAAATCGAACATGTGTTGTTCAGTTTATTTTCCAGTTCCTAAATTTCCTTCGTCAAAGCTTATATAGGATTCCTAGCGTACAATTGATAGCCACACAATTGCAAACAAACATCCAAACTGAACAATTAGAATAAATACACAAAATTATAAAAACACGGTAAAACTCATAACAATAGCATATTAAGTTCAGTCATAATCCTAAAACAAAATATTTAGCTACTCATGTTAACAAAATTCAAAAGAAAATAAAAATTACCCATTAATACAACTGAAATTTAAAGTTAAAGAGACGAGAAAACTGCAATTTATTAATCTAAACTACAAATTATGAAAAAACTAAAAGAGAGAATAGACGTATGATTAATATGCGGCTACTACGTTTTTCCTCCATTTAAAGACCCTTAAAGCCCTAATTTTACCTAAAATCCTAATTAGAGTAGGAGTAAAAAGTTGCCAAAATTCATGGATTTTGTGCACAGGATCGTAGCCAGTTCTGCCCAATTGCTTTGTTTTTGCGCAGATTCACAAATTCTCGTGCATGATCGCACCTTTTTGCTGCCATTTTGCCTTTCTAGACTCCTTTTTCCTAAAATAAGAGAAATCATCATTAAAACTTTTTTAAATAATTTAAAATATAAGAAAAAGCATAATAAATTCATTCAATTAAATACATAAATATATAGAATTTATGGACTTATCAATCGTATAGTTTAATGTACTAAAAAGTTTAAAACTCGCTTTAAAATCCACTCAGTTTGCAGCACTAAATAGTTTGCACTTGAAACGAATTCAAATTTAATTCTTATATCCAACGAACTCGTAGTCCTAGATATGACAGTGCACAATTGAGAACTTTTGCATACAATGGGCTCGTGAACCGTCCCGACAGTGCATTCACCTCTAGATTATATTATTCTATGCAACTATTTTAGAGCTTCTTGTAATTTAGACATAAGAAGCTGTAGAAGATTTATTTTGTATATAACATTGTTCTTTGAAGAAAGAAATCAGTGGTGGTAATTTCAATAATAACTTATGTTCTTTGGCAAAATAAGAATATTGAGGCAAAAAGGAAAATATAACACTTTTTTTTTTGCCTGGTTATGTTCTTTTTTGGCTATTTTAGGGTTTAATTCTTCTAAATTCCAAGCTGATTTATATTGCATACAGTATTAGGCACACAGATTTTTCTAATGTTGGACCAAATACATTTCATTTCAGGCCTTGGCTACAAATGAAAGTTCTCCTTTTAAATGCCTTCAAGCTGTAGCATATTTGTAATAAAAATATATAGAATCAGTAGATATACTGAAAGAAGAAAATTAGAGTATTGATTTAACAATTAAAGATTTATGTGTTATCTTTTTCTTTTCTTGGAAAAGAAAATATATATATATATATATATATATATATATAATTATAGGAAAATCATCTTTGGAGCTTAGAGCATCCCCAGTTAGTTATTGCAGCAATTCATCATGATCCAGTGTTTGATTACTAAGCTATCCGATACAATAGGGGAAAAAAAAGGAAAGAAAAAACTATAACATTAGCACACACTATTATAAACGTAGAACAATAAATTAAGTTATTTAACGTTTCTGCGCTAAGATTGTTGGTTAAAAGTTCTATAAGTATATTCACAGTCGTGCCCGGCCCAAAGATTCATCCAAATTTCATATATATATATATATATATATATATATATATATATATATATATTAAAAATATTATTAAAATAACTATATCTTAATTTTGAAATCGGCATATCAATCAAATTGTTATCCATACTGTCAATACTTCTGTACTGTCACATATGGAGAGACACCCAACAATTAATAACTGTTTTGGTATCTCCACTTTTTTTGGTTTGTCATTTTGTTTTTGACTTTATTTCTCTTAATTTTTTTCCTATTTCCTTCCACTACACATTCTATTCTAACTTCTAGCCCAAACTCGATTTGGCCGAACCAGTGCTAATCACATGGCGAGTGTTTTTATACTTGCCATGTGAATGGTCGATAGTTTAGGGAGAGTGACCAATCACTTGGCAAGTGCAATACACTTATCATTTGATTTGTTGGGTTCGGCCAAATCAAGTTCAGGTAAGAATTTTCCATAAGATTTTATTTTACACAAATCAGTGTGCCTACTTGACTATTATATTTTATAGGTTAAAAGTTCGTTTTAGTATATTCACAACCCTGCCCATCCAAATTTCATATTTATTTTCAAAATATTATTAAAAAAATTATAATCTTAATTTTGATTTCGTCATATCAATCAAAATTATTATATATTTTATATCTATAAATTATTGTTTAATCTACCTATATATATATATATATTAATTATTATACCACTCTAATTATATCATATATAAATAGTGCGAGCCCCATGGACAGTAACCCTATATCAAAAAATATTTATACTAAAATTTATCTTTTCAAAATAAAACCATGCGTACTAGTATTCTCATATATTCTCCCATTCCATCACCATATATAGCATGTTCTTCCAAAAATTTTCTCTTAAAACAGTCCAAACCAAATCCAAACACTCAGAAAGTTATTCAATTGATTAAAATTGAATGAAGATAAATTTGTTTCAGAAAAAATAATAATAAGAAAAATCAAAGATGAAACAAAATTTCAATACATTCGGAAGAATTTGAAAAACATTTCATTCTTGTCTACTCGATTCTTGAATATTGTAAAAATGTAATTCCTAATTTTGTTCAGAAAAAAAGTGTAATTCCTAAAATATAAATTATAATTGACTCAAAGTGATTCCTGCAGATTTTATTAGGCAAATCTAGAATATTGGAAATTATTTGGAAAAGATAGGTATGAGTTTCAACTAGGCCTAGGATCTTTCAAAGAGGCATAATATTAAGGTTGATTACACTTAATATTAAGGTTGATTATGCTTGGTACCCCTAAATTATACTCTATGTCGCATTTATCCCTCTAGACTATAAAATGATATAAATTAGCTCCTAAGTTATACATATTAGTGTGTGATTTCTTGTTGATGAACAAGGTATCAATGACGTTTCAAAATGTTATTCCATTAACAGCCATCGGTTCCATTACATGGCCATCTCATCTCATCAACGACGAAGTATTATAATCTCAGGGTTAGAGTTAAAAAAAAAAATTATATCAAATAAAATTGGAATTTTATAAAATGCTAGTAAGATACACATGCTTTGTGTGTGGGTAAATAATATTTACTTTATTTTTAACATTAATTTTTATAATATAATTCAACTATATAAACATGATAACTAAATTTTTTTTGAATGAAATCTATACATAATATGCAACATATAATTATGGGATTAATGTTCTCAATACTTTTTTAATGATTATTCAATTAAGAGGACTTCGTCTACAAAAATATAATCTCAATTTTGTTCTTGTTAAATGTAAACATATATTTTCATTATTTTTCAAACATGATTTTACCACTTCCTTGTATTCTCCAATTTATTGATGCACCTATTTGGGAAAAATATATATATATATATATATTGGCTATGTTTTATTTTTTCCATTATATGTATTTTTTAGTTTCAAATTTTTTAAGTCAATTAACATGTAATTTGCACTTAATAACTTAAATAGAAATGTAATATATTCTCTTATACTTGTTAAGAGTGTTATTATTATATCTCGTAAGAATAAATATTCAAGATAAATAGAGACTAAGTTATTCTATTTCATGTTGCACAATTAGAATATCTCGTAACAATTAGAATACATTTCATGTTGCACAACATATCGGAAATTCTCTTTCCAGAAGCAAATCAATCTCATTAATTTTCAGGGATAAAAGATGGCAAAAGTGTTCTGATATCGTCAATAGTTAGCAACAGTCCTAAGTTATTCTATTTCTTTCCATTGATTATCAAGATAATGTGTACACATAAATGATACAAGCACGAAATCGATCGAGAGGATGATAGAAGTAGTCGTCCCCTTTCATATCTAGTCCACACTCAAGTCTAAGTAGAGCCAATATTTTACATGAAATATTATTAAAATTGAAAATTTTCCTCCAGTTGATAAAATTCCTCCTCTATTCATTGCAAAAACCAAAGAAAATAAAATAAATAAATTTTCTGCCTGCTAAGTTAATAAAAATGAATTCATGAAATTTTTTATGTAAGGTGTGTAAACATGACTAGAAAGTCATTCAGAGAAGGATCTACTAATTAAGTGGTAGAATTGAATGAAATGATGAATCTGTATTACGTAATGAGGCTGACGATAGGTTGAACACGTCATGTGAAGCTGTATAAATTAGAGGGGAAAAAAGAGATTCAAAAGACTGATCAATAATTACTCAGAACATATTCTTTCTTTATCTGTTCAAAGTATGTGTAAGATGACAGCTTTTCTGTTTTCTCTAAAAGAATGATATTCTCATTACAATTAGATGCAGATTTCGTACAGCAAAACAAGAGAGAGAGAGAGAGAGATGAGGTTCCATTCCCATTTCCTACATAAGTTCACAATTTTGAAATTTGATGAGTGTATTTTTTTAAGACTGTATATGAAGCTGCTGATTCCACTTCATCTTGATGAATAGAATTTGGGATAATTACTCCCACCACCCCTGAGGTTTGGCCTAATTACAAATAACACCTCCTTGTATCTGAAATTACCAATACCCCCCTGAGTTTTGTGGACTTATTTGTAAAATAGACGGAAGTAATACAATGTATATTTTGCCCTTTGAATATTTAAAATATTTTTTATTTAAAAAAATAAAAAAATAAAAATATAACTAAATTGACCAAAATACCCCTCCTTAATATTTTTGAAGAAAAATTACTATTTTCTTCCAACTCCCACCACAATCCCACCCCCCCCCCCCCCCACCACCACCACCAAACTGTCGCCGCCCTTCACTCCACCGCCGCCGCCGACGTCTCACTGGACCACCCGCCTCACACCACCACCACCGGCCCCCACCCCAACCTTCTTCTTCCTCTTTCTTTTTTCTTTTTCCTCTCTTTCTTTTTCCTTCTTTTTTCTCAAATCTGGATCTGAGTCGCTCTCCTTCTCTCTCTCTCAAACGGCGTCGGGCGGTGGGCGGTGGAGGCGGCTGGAGATGGCGGGCAGTGGGCGGTACGGCTGGAGATGGCGGGCGGTGGGCGGTGCAGCTGGAGATGGCGGGTGGTGGGCCGGGCGGCTGGAGATGGCGCTCGCCCCTCTCCCTCTCTGTCCCCGCTCTCCCTCTCTCTCTCTCAAGCGGCGTCGGGCGGTGGGCAGTGGAGGCGGCTGGAGATGGCGGGCTGTGGGCGGGGCGGATGGAGATGGCGCTCGCCCCTCTCTCGATCTCCTCTCCCTTGTCTCTCTCTCTCTCTCTCTCTCTCTCTCTCCCCGTCGGTGGCGACGGCGAACGGAGGCCGCGGACGGTGGGCGCAGATGGCGGTGGACGGCGCGGTATCTCTACCCCCAGCTGTATATCTCTTTCCTCTCCCTCAGCTCTCTCGCTCTCTTTCCTTTCCCTCTGTATTCTCTCTCTCGTCTTCCTCTGTCTCCGGCGAACAGAGGCGCGGCCGGTGGCGGCGGTAGCCGGCCGTTTGTGTGTGTGTGTATATATATATAATTTTTATATTATATATTTTGTATATTATGTTTATATATACCTATATTATGTATATAAATTTTAAAATGTGTAAATATATTTATATAAATATTTATTATTTGTAAATATGTATATATATATATACATAGACATTATAAACAAAAAATGTTCAAATATATTTTTCTATTTATTCAATATAAAACATAAAATTAGCATAAGGGTAAAATAGTCCATTCATAATTGGTCAAATATATTTCTGCCTTCAAAAGGGCAATTTTGGAAGTTTACTTGGGTTTACAAACGTTGACCGTTAGTCAATCTAACGGAAGTTGTAAATTGAAAGACGGAAACAAAACTCAGGGGGGTATTGATAATTTCCGATACAAGAGGGTGTTATTTGTAATTAGGCCAAACCTCAGGGATGGTGGGAGTAATTATCTACTTTCGGTCAACGACGAGTTGGCAGAAATGTATAACTTCAGAAAGGCTAGACACTAGGTCTATGACAGTACAAGAAATTTTCAAAGTAAAATCAAGAATGTCAGAGAATATGAACCTGTGACTTGTAATTTAGGATTTATCTTCGTAACAAAAACCATGAATGGTTAAGGGGGAAATATATGGACTCTTTCGAGAATCGGCAATCATGTAGCAAGTATTACTACACTTTTATCGTTATTAGGATGTCCACTGATGAATATTTTTATACAAAATATTGTGAGTTTGCAACAAGGGAGATATTGGATTTAAGAGTTATAAATTAAAAATTGGGTTAGTTACAGAAAGACCCCTTTAAATTTTACCCGTTCACAGAGAATCCCTTGTGTTATGAAAAATCAAGAATATCCTGTTTGATTTTATATTACAAATGTTACTTGTAATGTGGGATATCTGTAATACGGAACCAAATATTATGGGGTATTTGTAACTTTTAATACCACAAATAGTAGAAGGTAATTTTAATTTCTCATTCCAAAAAGGATTTGTGAAATTAAAATGGACCTAACTTGGGGCAATTTTTTGTAACTAACCCTTTATAATTCACAGCATGTAAAACAAAGATGCTAGAGGATCTCCTTTGAGAATTTGCTCTTGTTAAGTCAAAGATTGATTGCTTTATTTTGAAATTTTTTTTTTATAAGCATGCACAAGTGCATTTGTTGATCTTCAATTCATGAAGATAAATTTTGTACCATGATTTATTTTGAATTCCATTAGTAAGTGTAATATGCTTGATGTATAATATGCTAGGCTGAATGTTAAAGTTCATATCATATTATGGGAGGATAAATGTTGCTACAGGGAATTAAAAAGAAATCTCTGTCTTTTAATTTCTTGCCTTCAATTTTTTTTTTTTTTTTCCGAAACATGCGCTTGTGAGCTGGGGCAACCACCTCATGTTGATTGCCGGCCTTCACTATGCTTTGTACTGCCAAATGTACAAGAAAAAAAAAAATTATGCCAGATCCTAACAACAACTAATTTGTGTTGGTTAGAAAAGCTCCATTGTTAACTACTGTCCACTCCTTTTATTGCAGAATATGATCATAAAGCCAACAACACTTGGTATATATTCACACAGCAGAAGTGGAACTACTACTAAGTGCTAAGTATAGAAAGTGACTCAAAGACGAGCATGCTTAACTAATACTGTAGCACGCTTATCCGGTACAAACTCTAAAACATATTCACAAAGCTATAAAGGACAATTCAATAAGGCATAGCTCTTGATTTGCTCGTGGAATAGTCCATAGTCGACACCCCATCATGAAACTGCACCACCTCACAAATTTTCATCATCTCCTGCGGTTTTAGCTGATAAACACGAGCCTGCTGTGGCTGATACTGGTACAGACATATCCGGCCGTGGCCTTGTGGAGCTGCAGGCTGTTCTTGTCGGCCCTTCGGGTATTCCTTGCCTACTCTACCTACGTCTGCCATAGAAGCCATTCTTTTTTTCTTAGTTTTTTTTTTGTTTTGTCGACGTAAGAAACGAGCTAAGAGATGTTAGAAAATATTTTGCTTGGTAGTTGAGGATCAGATGAAAGCCATTTATATAGGATTGACAAGCTCAACTTGTGGGGGGTGGGAATAATAGAACTTGTGGGGGATGGCAAATGATATTATTCAAAAGTTGTGGCCTATAGTTAACCGACTATTGTTGATTCCTTTCGGATAGATGTTTGAATGCTTTTTTGAGGGGTGTAAAATCAAGAATTTGTTAAAGTGAAAACAGGATTTGTTTTTTTAATTGATTTGAATTCACTTGATTGCGCCTTGACTTCTAATCCAAAAGGTTAATGCGTGGAAGTAAGTAAACATTACCCCTAAAATTCTACGTGCCTACAATTTAATATATAATTTAAAATTCAGTGCTCAAAGGATAGCAAATGGTCTAAAAATACAAAACGAGAAGATGCATTGAAAGACGATGGCTACTCGCCATGGTTAATACATATTTTATCTACAAACACGTATATTGATGGCACGGGTAATATTTACGACCTAAGTGTATTGAAAGACTGTCAAGGACCTTAATTACAAATAAGATGCATTGATGACTCCATGCGATGGCTACACGTGAGTGCATTGAAAGAATTGCATTATCCTACGAGTATTGATGAATTTGGTTGCAACTCCTCATGCATGCGCTCAACATAAATGCGGGATACCACACAGTCATATTGATATATCATCCTGAATCAAGCCTAAAACGGGCAAGTAATGGCTACGACTTCATGACGCTACGGAGTAAATACATTGATAACCTCTTCTCGAGTCAAATGGGCATGACTAAGAACACTTGCATAACGATTTTCTACCTACTAAATTAAGGTAATTAATCTTGGTTTATTTGAGCTAAAGAATCAAAGAAGCATAGTACTCTTCTTAATTGAAATGCTATTATTATTGATTTGTTAAAGTGTAGACTTGTTGTGTGTCGATGTTCCTGGCTCTCTTTTGTAGACTTGAAGTTGCAACTATCTTTCTTTTATTTTTGGAGTTAAATAACTTATTCAAGCTTTATCATTTTAAATGGATGGTGCTCCTTATTTTTTGTCATAATAGTTATGCCATTTTATTTAAAATTTGAAGTTTTCAACACCACATGGCCAATTTTTTGGCATTGGTTACGCCAATCCCCAAACTTTTAGCCACATGCCTATTATTCCTCTAACAAACTCATTTTTTGAATTGAAAATATGATTTGACTAAATCCTACAATATTATCCTCGGATGGCATGGCTAACTATAGCCATTTGCCATGTATTTCCAAATTTACACAATTTGGGTCCAAACAAAGGTATATTCTTTTTTTTTTTTTTTTTTCTTTTACCAGGAAACATTTTCCTAGTCAATTGACTCAATGAAGATGGAAGCATGGTTGTCGTACCCCCCTTTAATCTTCCATTACACGGTTGTGCAATATTTTCTATTGCACTCATCAATACATGCCACGTATATTGATGAGCGATTAAAATTAAAAAAAGAGAACAGCTTACGAAAAAAAATTATAAAGTTTCTCGTTCCTTATTTTAACCTTCCAATTACACACGACATACATTGATAAGTATAATAAAATATTTAGTACGATTATATAGTAAAAGAACCAAATTGGCCTTATCCTTGTTTGATCTAGCTGTAACATATTTGATTGTTGTAGTAGAGTATATTTACTTCAAATTTTGCATCAAGCTGTAACAAGATAAAAGAAACTATAACTTGTTTGATCTATCTGTTCATTTCCTAAGCGCTTGGTTTTATAGCTTATGTTTCTGACTTTCTGTATGGATTTCACATAGAGAAAAGAAAAGTGTAAAATTGGAAATTCTCTGGGATTGTGACAAGTCGGACATGTACAATCAAAGGGTCTTATGACACCACAGATAATAAAAGTATACTTGTAAATGAGGAAGTAATTAGTATGTATAGTAGGGTCTAACGTGGATGATGGATCTACCACATCAGGCTCTTATAGATTCCCAAGATGATGCCATGTGTCGAGAACAAGT
This sequence comes from Petrea volubilis, assembly GCA_026212405.1. Taxonomy (NCBI): domain Eukaryota; kingdom Viridiplantae; phylum Streptophyta; class Magnoliopsida; order Lamiales; family Verbenaceae; genus Petrea; species Petrea volubilis. The sequence continues at coordinate 15,761,355 of CM047879.1, forward strand.
CGTCATGTTTCCCGATCATTACACTGTTGGCTGGTACAACTCGTGGGTCCACGGAGTGTTTAGGGATTAGTCCTGATTCCCGTGACAAACTCGGAATATTGATCTGCAAATTTCTCATCATTGTCTATCTTTGTCGCAAAGTTGAGCTAAGGTATAGGCCTTCCTTTAGTACTTGCCTGGATTAAAATGATCTACTAAGAAAGGCTACTTAGAAATGGTAGTTACTTGAGGGGGCAGGATAAGATGGCTTATTCTTATATTAGCAGCGGCCTAAGGGTACCCTTTATCTTCTGATTCCCCTCAAAATAGTTACATTTCATCACAATTTCATCTGCCTTTTCTCTGCGAAACATGTAACAAACATTAAGTGCTCGTAAGATCCCGGGAGGTGGCGTTATATACTCTAGGCATGATACCTTATGTATCATAGATAATTCAAAAACTACATAGTTATATAGACTAGAAGAAACTTAATCAATACTTTTGTTTACACCAAGTAGAGTTCTTGCGATGATAGAGTACCATAATTAGTTCGTAATTCATTTGATTCGAGCTCAAATATGATATGATTTGCTTGTTCATATATATTGATGTTGTTTATCTACTATGTTAGTTCTTTTCATGATTTATTTTTGGGAAAAAAATATTTTTCATACAGTAACTTGTCATTTTGATTTTGGTACACTAATTTAGGGGAGTGACACATTTAGTATACTATGTCGGAAAAATATGGCAATTTAAGTACAAATTTGGTCGACGTGGCCAAAATTCGCAAGAATGCTGACGTGTCACTGACGTGGACAAAAAATGCTTACGTGTCACTGATGTGGAATACTGATCACTTGTCACTGACACGTCAGCATTCTGATGAATTTGGGCCACGTCGACCAAATTTGTACTTAAATTGCCATACTTTTTCGACATAGTGTGCTAAATGTGTTACCCCCCCTAAATTAGTGTACTAAAATCGAAAAGTTGACAAGTTACTGTATGAAAAATGTTTTTTTCCCAAAAAATGTATAATTCCCTTTTTTAAAATATATTGAAGCGATAATTACACATAACTCCCTCCCTTTTGCCAAAATTTCTGACTCTATCCGTAGAAGTTGGCCGCTACTAGATTGATTAATAACATGTTCCAATAACCTACTCTTAGAAACAAATGCCCGATTTCGAACCTTTGTAGGTACATAACTCCAGAATATGAGTAATTCTCATGTCCTTCTTCCCATTTAAAGTTGTAAAATCTCGAAAGATCATCGAGTCATGTGGCCTTTTCTACTTGTGCAGGATAGGCCAAATTATATTTTCGTCCGGTAACTTACGCCATTTAACATGTAGTAAGGCGTAAGTTACCGGACGAAAAATATAATTTGGCCTATCTTGCACAAGTAGAAAAGGCCACATGACTCGACGATCTTTCGAGATTTTACAACTTTAAATGGGAAGGACATGAGAATTACTCATATTCTAGAGTTATGTACCTACAAAGTTTCAAAATCGGGCATTTGTTTCTAAGAGTAGGTTATTGGAACATGTTTTAATCAATCTAGTAGCGGCCAACTTCTACGGATAGAGCCAGAAATTTGGCAAAAGGGAGGGAGTTATGTGTAATTATCGCTTCAATATATTTTAAAAAAGGGAATAATACATTTTTTCATACAGTAACTTGTCAACTTTTCGATTTTGGTACACTAATTTAGGGGGGGTGACACATTAGCACACTATGTCGAAAAAGTATGGCAATTTAAGTACAAATTTGGTCAACGTGGCCAAAATTCATCAGAATGCTGACATGTCAGTGACAAGTCAGCATTCTACATCAATGACACGTCAGCATTTTTTGTCCACGTCAGTGACACGTCAGCATTCTTGCGAATTTTGGCCACGTCGACCAAATTTGTACTTAAATTGTCATATTTTTCCAACATAGTATACTAAATGTGTCACCCCCCTAAATTAGTGTACCAAAATCAAAAAATTGACAAGTTACTGTATGAAAAATGTTTTTTTCCCTTTATTTTTTCCCCAGTGTCGAATCAGTATTAGTAAATAATCCCGGCTTGGTGAGTCCTTTTTCTGTGATGAACTATTAGCACCGGTCCTGAAAGTTTTCTCTTTGGATTCATTAAAAGACAACCTTTTCATACAATGTAATTATAACAGTTCTTTATTCCAAGTCACACGAGCAGCTATTGCTAACAAACATCACGAGTGGTGTTTTTTTTTGCTTTGATAAACTAGTGATATATGTACTTAACGTGCGCGTGTGTATAACTCATGTTGGAATCCAAGAACACTTTTATACATACCCACATGAGAAGTGTTACAGACTTCAACATCTACTAGAAACAGCAAGCTAGCTAGCTAATTACACATACAAAGCCACTCCAATATTCTATTACAACATAACAAGCATGCTTAATAATACAATGACATGCTTGACCGAGGCAGATTCGTCCATATATGTGTATATATGTATATATATGCAAATACTATACATACAGACTAATAAAACCTAGCGGCAGGCTTTCCTCTTGGAGTAGTCCATAACTGATACTCCATTGAGAAACTTGGCGGCTTCATAATTATTCATGATCTTTTCATTCACAGGGGCAGGCCTTCTTGGAGTATTGCAAGGCTTTTTAGGACCCTTTTTTTCTAAGAATTGATCGACTAATAAGAACCCTTTGATGGCTATTCTAGTAAGATCTTCCTTAGATGCCATTTTAGTATGTGCAAGAAACTTTTGAGTAGTAGAGATGTAAGAAAAGAGTAGTTTTTTTCGTTGGTTGGGAGTATTAACAAACGAATACCCCTTTATATAGAGATAAGGGAACAAGAAGGAATCTGTAATTACTGTGCCCTTCCCCGTAAGTACGTGTAAATACACAAACCTCTCATCTTAGTTTTAAAATTACAAATACCTCCCCTGTAACTTATCATCACCTTACGGTTACCCCCTTCTCTCGGAAGTTGCATAATTACACGTAGTTAGAGGGCTGGGCACCAAAACAAAAAAGAGATAAAAGTAAAAAAATCTGAATATGGCCACTAGCTTTCCAACAAGTGGCGATTCGTTTCGGATAGCCATTCCTTTGCTGTTTCTTACAAGGAAAAGCAACATAAATCCAAGAATCTTGGTCAATGTTGTTAGTTTAGCCTTCTTGACAATATCAACACTTTACTCTTACTAAGAAATAATCTGATTATCTAAGTATGTATCCACTTGCTAGTGGCTTATGCCGTGAGATAGGTTCTGTTTTCTTGACATATTCTTTCCACGTCAATTGATTCGAATAGAGGCAATCATGGTACGTACGCTTTATGCCTTTCGACACAGATTTTAACAGATTTGATTTCTTGTGCCGGATCAGATCAACAATGCATAGAAATTTTCTTGTAGAACTGCATTATAGATGTAATAACATAGTACTTAACAGAAAATTTTTCATAAAAAACAATATATCAGGGGTTGTCTTATTTTATAACCATAGCTCATATCCTTTATCCTAAATGTCGGAGGGGGTATTTGTAATTTTGAAACTAATAGGAGAGATTTATGTAATTACTTAAAGAGTAACTCATTATTCAGCTGATAGTTATGAATGAAGGTAGTGGGAATAAAGTTCATATGGACCATAGGAATATGATTCTTTTTTTTACAACTATACTAATAGTTAAGAAGCGGCAGTTATTTAACTAATCTGACCAAAAGATCTTCATATCTAGTGTTTCTTAGTTAAAACTCTTATTAATCATTGTTCTCAATCCATATGTGAATCTGATCCCTTGCTTAAACTACATTCATTTGTTGGTGTTTTTTTTTTTTTGTGTACGGAAGCTATATGATGGGTAGATGAAGTATATCGAAATGATAATTCAGAGTTTCACTAAAGAAAGAAGCACTGGAAAATGTAATATACGGACAAGTCTTACTGCAGAAACTTGACCGTTTTACTAGAGGCTTTTCTTGTATTTGCTTGATACAAATCTGATGCTAGAGTACACAATTCATAAACTCAGAAATAGGAGCTAGATGGTCCATCTGTTGGTGTTTTTGTGTTAGGATGTCTCATGGGTAGATTGAAGTACATCAAAACGATAACACAGAGTTTTTACTAAAGGAATAAGTACCGGAAAATGTATAATATACGAACAAGTCTTATTGTAGAAACTTGATGGTTTTACTAGAGGTTTTACTTGGTTTTTCCTATATTTGCTTGATAGAAATCTGATGCTAAAGTACACAACTTATAGACTCATTTTCACCGAACGTTTTACTCTACACCAAGTTCCACGTGTCTAATAAACTTGAAAAGACCATTTGAAAATACACACAGTCGAAGCCCAAAGTCATCTTCAAAATAAAACCTTCCAACTACTTATTTAGGAAAAATATAAATTGCATTGTCAGTATCCCTCCCCTCACGCGCTCACAAAAATAAAGAAATAAACATATAAAGATGAAAAAAATGATCCCATGCTCAACATCGATTTTCTACAATAACATCAGGGACAAAGCTACATGAGGAGCTAGAGGGGGTCGTCTCCTCCCTCTGCCACAAAAATAAAAATAAAAAGTGGTATTCATCTCATTCCCCTTACCTAATTCTTGAAGACCGAGCTTCAGAAACAAATTCACCTCTTGCCTAAAGTTGGCCTGAGAAACAAGAAACGTAATTGCAAACAAAGAAGAGGTTGACAATTTTCAAACTCAATATTTAGAAGGTGTTTGCAAAAACTTTTGCTTTTGGAAAGTAGAATTTGTAGAGAGAGTTGAAAAAATATTGAGCGGCAAAAGTGGGCAGTGTTTGAAAAAAAATAGTGAAAAGAAATAACTAGAAACTAGAACAAGCAACCTACTTCCAACTTCTAACTTATTTAAAAAAAATTTTGAACAATAAGTAGGACAACAAAACTCTAATTGTCTGTTTTTTTCCAGCAAAAACTTGAAGAAGCACTTTTTTTTTTTTAAAGATTGCAAAGTATTAGAGGGTTTGTATGCACGCATACCTCGGAAGGAGTACCTCAAAAAGTAAAGTTGCTGATATGTTGTATCTGCCAGACAAGTTCTACAGAAAAATGTTAATGATCAATGCATGAGAGTGTTAGTTAATGCAGGAAATGAATCACAATCAAATTTAAAATAAAAACAGAAAAGATGATCTGAAGTAGCCAAGGTGACACTTAAAAAATTAGTTCAAAAAAACAAAAACTGATTTAGTTAAGATGGCTCTTTATATTAAAGAGCGACTTGAAAGATTGTTTTAGAGAACTATGTGACTTAAGTGATACATATTCTCCCGCGGGCAGAATTTTGAACAAGCTAAAACGAGAATTTTGTCCTATTGCAAAACTCAAAGCCCTTTCAACAAATAAATAAAAATAAGGGTTAATTGCATGAAATCCCATGTTGTGGCACCCCTCTCGCCAGGGAATACCTGAACGATTGGAGCCCACTGGTGATCATACTAAATACTCGTCTTCGGACTAATATTTAGTACAGTCACCTCAAATACATACCAATACCTCATTCTAAAATTAACGCGGAAGCGATACATAAAACCAAAATAACAATACGAGTTTCAGTCAGGTACGAGGCCAAAACAACATGATTGTACCAACTACTATACTTCTAGAAGATTACATAGCAAAAGTTATACACTACTTGTGTCCCTTGCTCGTACCAGTCCTCACTCAAGCAAGTGACCTTATTCTGAGACAAAGAACAGAAGGAATAGGGGTGGTAAGTCCAATTGACTTAGTGAGGCCACATATACATATATACAAGAGAGGTACAATGATTAAACGAAATACTTAAATCTCATAAACATGATTTTCTTATGTGCAGCAAAAACAGTTCTAATTATGAGCCAAGAAATTTAGTTGTAAGCATGAAATACGTATCTTATCATAAAACATATTCGGATCATGCAATGGTGAGCTGTGTAGACATCTCCAACCTTGTAACTACCCAAAACGGATAAAACGTAATAGAAACCCTTATGCCTCCCTCGTCGAGAAGCCACCTCGACATCAGACAGACGGATGGTGTACCACGTGCCCGTGCCATACACCGATCCAATCCTACTACAGCCAATCTCCAACTGTACGTAGAATTGAATCCTACGGAATGGTATCGTACAAAACGTTTCTATCGTCGATCCGTTCCGCCCAATAGTCCCTTTTTGTACGTACCTGGGCCCGACTCTCCCAAGGGCGTCCCCAAGGGTGTCCCCAAGGGTGTCAACAGATCATATCGAAACAGATACAGCTCACATTTCAGAAACGTAATAATTTCGAATAAAGCTTAACTTATAATTCGGAAAAATATTTCATTAGAAATATAAAGAGTAAAATAAAATTCCAAAATAATAGCCTACAATGAAAATATAACTAATTGGTAAAATAAATGAATAAATAAATCAAACATGGTAGGTTATACAATGATATTTACGGCATATAGTTCAATGTCCCAGAAAGAAAGATGAAAGGCACTCACCGAACTTAGTTATAGTTCACTAGTAGCTCAAGATGCGTCAAAAGTACCAATATGTTCTTCGCCTATAATAAGTGACACACTAAAATTAGCATCCTATAATTATACCTACTAAAATACATTAGTCCCATAAACTAGAATTAATATACTTTAGGGTTCGTATTCAAATATCAATTTCTATCGGCTCAAAGCACAAATAATAATCTCCCTAATTACAAATGTAAAGACACTATGTTATATACTAAAATTTAGCTTATTCATATATATATATATATATATACACACACACACGCATATCTAAGTCACCCACACATATATATACGAATTGAATATAGATTATATATATATATATATGCACTTCTGTACATGTGTGTGTGTTCGAACCACAAATCAAAAAAGTCATACAGCTATTATATATTAAATATTGAAATGATTCTTTAATTACCACAATTTACCATTACAATAATTTATTATCACTAATCCCTTGATTAAATTACTCTTATTATCACTAATCCCTTGATTAGATTACTCACAAGAATATAAACATATATATAATCCAAAAACATGAATATATGTATATATAAACCAAAACATGTATATATGCACGAACCAAAATATATTTATATATATACACACACACGAACTCAATATGCATACCCACTATATTAGAAATCACAAACTGTATTACCAAAATAATTATTAAACTCAATCTTGTTGGTACTTAATAATAGGATCATGATTAAGTTAATGCAATTACCCACTTATTAGATTCTTTAATATATTAGTATTAACATAGGTGTGTGTTTGCAAACATATACATATAGATAGATACATAAGCAAGGCGGTGGATATATATATATGGGTCATGAAAATAATTCATACACGTATATATATATATATATATATCAACAGTAATTAACATTAACCTTAATGTAAAAATATCAATCCTAAACTGCTTTATAAATTAAGATTTATAAATTAAGAATCAGTAAGATTTATAAATTAAGAATAATCAGAATAAAATAAAACACTAATAATGATAATAGCAAATTAATTACTTAACTAGTATACGTGTGTATATATACACCCACATAACATACATAACAAGATGAATATCTATGCTGATGAATCCATACATAGACGAATATATATATATATATCTATATAAACATATATGACACAAATTTTTCCTTCAGTTTTAATACCCAAGAACATAATGATCAAGAAGTCTAGGATTTGACTACTACTAAAATAAAGAAACAAAGAAAAGATGGCATGTAAGAGTTCACTAATTAAATCATAAAAGAAATAAGAGTGCGTACCTGGTGTGTGGGAGAATGTGTGGGAGAATGAATTGCTACATGCATATATATATAGTAGATGCTTTAGTTAGACTAGGCTTATAGGTGCGAGACGTGTTGGCTACAATGTGTGATGACTAACCCTATGCACAAGGATAGAGTCTACTAGATTATGGTGAGTGTAGGCACAAGGTGGCACATTTTCAAGAGATAAAAATCCGGCTTTATCCCCCTCCTTATTTTTTTTTAAAAAAACTTAACAAATTAACAATATAGTCTCCATAATTTCTATTTGTGAATAAAGGTCCAACCAAATTAGTATCTAATTATAAAAACTACTTATAGAATTATATTAAGATTTCTTATTATATCCTATTCCCAAACTTGTAAATAAATTTGGGGTGTTACACATGTGGTTTCTCAAAACTGCATGTTATTATTTTATGATTTAAAAATATGCAAAAAAAATCCTCATTTTTTCGAAATCATGCGAAAAACACAATGTTTTTGTTAGATTGCACTACACCTGCCGTTAATGTGAACTTGATAGTATTTTGACCTCTTTTCCACCTCAAAATGCATGTGTCTTGACTATTATACTTCCGTTCATTTATAAATGTAAATATACTTATATAATATCACAAATAAGCCCTTTGAATTATTAAAATTTTAAAATAACTTAAACTCTAATATCTTTATCCTTAAAATAGAAAATTGAAAACATATTTTTATTTTATCTATCTTAAAAAATCAAATTTCTTATTGGATTTAAAAAATCAAGAAAGCAATAAAATCATTCTTTATAAATAAATTTGATTTCATGTTAAAATATGAATGTATATTATATTATTATTTTTATAATAATTTTTTACAATAAAATTTTCTTTTTTAAAATTTTCTTTCTCTTTATTTTTTATTTTTCATTTCTTTTCTTACAATTAATTAGACAATATCAAAATAATTTTTTTTTTTTATCAAAGCATTTTATCATCATCCTCCCCAACCCAACCATCCATCTGCATCCTCTTCGTCACCCGGCCTCCACCACTGCCACTGTCGCCGCCGCCGCCATCTTCTTCGCCTATAGCCACCGCCACCCATCTTCTTCCACCGGCAACCGCTACCAACCCCCCCCCCCCCCCAACACCCCAACATCTCTAGATCTCAGATCTACAAATTTTCATACAATTTTTAGGAAAATCTCCAAATATTTGAGTATGCAAGTGTGAACAATTTTGTGTGTTTCTATGTTATGTGTGAGTAGTGTGTGTGAATGTGAACTGTTTATATATATATATATATATATATATATATATATATATGTATAATATTTTATATTATTCATATATTATGTATATATTTAACGGCGTTAAATTAAAACTAACAGAAAGAAAGAGTATGCATAAGTTTGGATATTTTCAAACCATAAGAAAGTAACCTGCATAAGATGAGGGTTTTTTTGCATATTTTTAAACTATAAGATAGTACTAACCTGTAGCTTAGTGAAACCACAACGAGGTTTTATGCAATTACCCTAAAATAAAAAACCCACTTTTCTTAATAGACATCCTTTAAATAATGATCAAATTAATTTATATTAATAGAAATGGAGTTAGAAATTTTAATTTAAAATAAAATATATCGAATATTTAGAAAATATAAGAGACGAGGTTGTAATTTTTATAGTTTAAATTTTAATAACAAGTATAATTTTACTATGGTTTTATATGCACTTTGGAGAGAACTATTCCATTCTTATTTGCAAATATCAATAAAAATTATTCAATTGATTAGACTAAAGTCTTCGCGCAAAATGGTTGAATAAATTATCATACTATAGAAGATATCTGGACTTTATTTTTTCGATATTTATCTAGCTTATTTAATTAATCAACAAAATTTGAAACTTTAAATGAATTAAAAGGAACTTCATGACCACATTTGACGATTTTTTTCTATTTGTACGAAAAATTGAAAGCAAACGACTTCATGTTGTGATTGGATGTTTTGCTTTTTTGCTTGTAGAAATTTACAATGACTCTTGATTCTTGTTATAGATATTTTCTAATTCCAAGTTAGATCCCGCATTGACCGAACACAATTAATTATATAGCGAGTGTTAATACATTTGTTATATAATTGGTCATTTTCCATAAATTGTATACAAATCACATGACAAGTGTAAAATACTGTCATATGATTAGTCTCGATGTGTCTAAACGTAAAATAGCCACTAAAGATCACCTTTATAGCAGTGTTACCTCAGCTTGTGATTGGATTGATAAATTTGATCAAATTCATGGTTTCAAAAATCTATAAGAAAATTAATTCAATTGGTTAGGACATATATTTATATGTTTACACAACACAAACATTATCGAATTCTTGTTCTGAGTCATTGTGGTGGATTTCAAATTCAAAATCCTGTCCTCAAATCCGTATCTTACATTAGAACCTCAGAACCCCCAAATACTAAGGATGAAATCTCGGCTTTCACATGTTCTTACTCCTCTCGTTTTTCTCAATCACTCTGTATATATTCCCTTTAATTTCCCCATGTACAGTTTCACACCAAAAAAACCAGGGTGCAAGGACCTCGGACCGCCGTGTCCTTGCATTCTTACATTTTTTTTTTTCAAAAGGCAAAAAACAGAGAAAAAGAAAAAAAGAATATTAAATGTCATGGCTGCAAACAAAAAGGTCATTTTCGTCGGCATACTCGCCACCCTCCTAGTGGCCGGAGCGGTGGCTGCCACGGTAGTCCTAGTCCGCAAGAAAGGCGAAAGTGACGAAAACAAGAAGAAAAATGCGGCCGCAGTAAGAAAAGCTGCCGAAAGCCTCTGCCAGAAAACCTCTTACAAGGAGACGTGCATCGAGAGCCTCTCCCATGCTGAGGACCCCTCTGACCCCATCAAGATGATCCGGGAAGGTTTCAAGGCCGTCGATGAAGAGCTCCAAAAAGTGCTCAAACAACCAGGCCCGCTCAAGCACTCCACCAACAAGGACAACCAGTTAATCGAAGCCTACCAAATTTGCGCGCATGTTCTACACGATTCCATCGTCGATATCCAAAAAACGCTCAACCGGACCGACTCGATCAATCAATTTGAAGATATCAAGCTTCTGTTGAACGACGTTGAGACGTGGCTGACGGGCGCCCTGACGTTCCAGACAACCTGCGTGGATGAGGTCACAGATGTTGACCAGAAGGCCGGCGAGACAATGAGGGAAATGTTGAACCACGCTCGTGAGCTCACGCTCAACGGGCTCAATCTAGCTCAGGAGTTCTCCGAAGTTGTGTCAGCCATCATTTCTTCCAGCAAAGGAACCAACACGGGCACTGGCAGGCGTCTGATGATGACGGCTGAAGATCAATTCGACATTCACTATCTTTCACCAAAAACTCGTCGCCTCCTCCAGGCTACTCCTCAAGACATTAAGCCACACGCGGTGGTGGCTAAAGATGGATCAGGGAAATACGAAACCATCAGTGAGGCCTTGAAACAAGTCCCCAAGCGCAAGAACGATACATTTGTTATTTACATTAAGGAAGGAGTGTATGAGGAATACGTCCACGTTCAGAATCATATGTGGTCTGTCATGTTCCTTGGGGATGGCCCGACGAAAACAAAAATCACCGGTAACAAGAGCCATGTGGGAGGGATCGGAACATATAATACGGCAACTGTTAGTAAGTGTCAAAAACAGAATTAAAACTTCTGACTCTCTCTCACCTGCCTGCCTACCTGCAGGGAAAGCTAATGATACATATTAATTTGTGCTATTAAAATGGTGGTTGCAGTTGTTGAAGGCGACAACTTCATAGGCAAGGACATAGGCTTTGAAAACTCAGCCGGCGCAATAATGCACCAAGCCGTGGCCTTGCGCGTGACGGCAGACAAGACCATTTGCTACAACTGTCAGATTGACGGCTACCAGGACACCCTCTACATCCATAGTCACCGCCAATACTACCGCAATTGCGTCATTAGCGGGACCATCGACTTCATCTTCGGCAATGCCGAGGCCGTGTTCCAAAATTGTACATTATTTGTCAGGATGCCACTTCCGGAGCAAAAAGAGTGCATGGTGACGGCTCAGGGCAAGGATGACCGTATGGAGAAGTCAGCCATTGTGCTCCAAAATTGTCGGATCTTGCCTGCCCCCGAATTCCCTATCACCAATAAGAACTTCAAGGCCTATCTAGGCCGGCCTTGGAAGCCGTTCTCCACGACTATCATCATGAACTCGTTCCTAGATACTATCATCATGCCTGAGGGGTGGTCGACTTGGAACAAGATGGGGGTTCACTTGGATACTTGCTGGTACGCTGAGGTGGATAATCATGGCCCTGGTGCTCATTTGAAAAGAAGGGTTAAATGGCAGGGGATCAAGAAAATCACCATTCAGGAGGCTATGAAGTTCACGCCTGGACAGTACCTTTATGGGGATACATGGATCGTTGGGAAAGGGATACCGTATGATTCTGGCTTGATGCCGATGGTGAAATGATAGATCAATATCATAAGATTTCTCTTTGCGCTTCAAGAAAACACTCCCTATCTACGATGAATATTATTCGTTGCGAATCTGTTAGTAATTGATTGGTGGGAGGCGTTCTCTTCTATAGTTGTTGGTTCTTCGTTCCGAGCTTCACTTGATTGTTGGGAGGTGTTCTCTTCTATAGTTTTGGTTCTTTGTTCCGGTTTCTACTTTCATTCAAGGGCAGCAGCCCGAATCCTCTACTACAATTGGTCCTCCATCTTGTCCTACACTTCTTAGATTTGCGACGTGTATACCAATCTTAAGCCCACTAACAGATTGTTTATTCTTCCCTTCTAACTTCGTTTTCTCACCCAAACTAGAAAAGAAGAGAACATTGGCAACGAAAAGAAATGATCAGGAAAAAAAAAGAAAGAAACGCTCTGCAAATCCTTCTAGGATTTCTCTATACAAAAAATACTAGGATTTTCTTTAAAACTGATGGACACATGATTGTGTTCCTACACCTAAGGCAAGCTGAGGTGATTTCTTTTGCTTAAACTAAAAAAGCAACTGATATTCCTATGGTCAATTTATTTGATTCTATTTGTATGGATTACAGAGAGTAATAGATTGGATATGCAATTGTTTTATATGCATCGATCTAAGCCAAACTAGCTTCATTGTCATATAACAAGCTACTGAATCATATAACGAAAATCAATTTTCTTGTTGGTGAATGTCTTACCATACCAACACTTATTTCAAGTATAATGCATGAATCAGCTAAATCGAGTAAATTGTATCAGCACCATAGAAAATCACTACAGGACAATAGGAAAATGCTAATTCCGGAGGAATTCCAATCAGTACAGGACAACAGGAAAATGCTAATTCCGGAGGAATTCCAATCAAAATGTGTCTGCCACAGAATGCAATTCTCTAACAATGTCCACCGGACCGCCGCCGCCTCCACAAGAATAATATCCTCAAAATGTGTAAATTTTTGTAGCTGAGAGGATTTGAACCCATAACGAATTCCGGAGGAATTCCAACCAAAATTTGTTTGCCACAAAATGCAATTCTCTAAGAGATGTCCACCAGGACCGCCGCCGCCTCCACAAGAATAATATCCTCAAAATGTGCAAATTTTTGTAGCTAAGAGGATTTGAACCCATGACGTCAAGGTTGGATGACAAGCACTCCACAACTAAGCTATTACAAGAATTTATAATATTTTTTTTTTTGTATATTTATTATTTATTTGTTTGATTATTCTTATTTTAATTTATTAATTAATTTTCATTTATTTTTTGTAATTAGAAGATAATTTTTGCACTCTAAATTTTTGTATGGGAGCTCCATTCTCTTTATTTCATTAAGAGATTAACTGAAAACAGTATGTTTTTTTTTTGTTTAACATTATTCTTTCAATTTTAAGAAAAATTCAAAATTCTTTTGTTTATGTTGTGTTTTTAGCCTTTCATTTCATTATTTAATCAACTTTTTAATTCCCCTGGAATGTTTTTTTATTTAATTTATTTACTATTTTTTAAAAAATAAATGTTTAAAAATTTTGTTTGAACCTTGAACCTTGAACCTTTTGGCTTAGGACGGAATTGCATTACCGTTAGGCTATTTAACAATTTGATAATAGAATTCTTTTTTTTTTAAATAATCTAGGGAAATTTTCTGCCAGAATAGCCCAGTGGAATTCTAGAGGAAAATTCCCCCGAAATATTTTTTAAAAAATAAAATTAATTTTGTACTTATTGGGGTTTGGACCTGAGACATCTTCCTTTGAAGTGCAATACTTTGTCACCAAGATAATTCCAATTTTTTTATTTATTGTTTTTTTTATAGTTATTATATTATTATTATTTTTAAAAAAAATACTCCAGCCGAAATTTCCATTGGAATTTTTATTTTTTTATTTTTTGAATTTTCGGAGGAAATTTCCTCCGGAATTCTACTGGATTATTTCCAACGCAAATTTGTTCACTGATAATTCCGTCAGAAAATGCGTTTTTTTCCTATAGTCAATCCATACTCCTAAATTTCTCATAAATTGATAGAAAATACAAGTTTCATGTAATTAAAATAATAATTTATTGAGAAAAACAAAGTGGGAGGACACTAACAAAAAGAACAAATTAATTTGGTAAGAAGAGTTTATTATGATTATCTGGAACTTCGAAACACACGAGTAATCAACTTTGACGAAGACGGAAGCAATCTTCTTATTAATATCAATTTGATGATTCGGCTTAACATCCTGTCTTCCTTTTTTTTTTTTATTTGGATGGGAATAAATAGGAATGTGAGTCTCCAAGTCAAATCCCATCTCTGTTTCTAGCATCGGCAACAAAGATGTTTTCTATGGAGTTTCATTTTTTCTTTTCCACTTTGATTCGGTTTTGACAGCCGTCGTGATGGTCACTGCGTGTGTTCTTTTTTTTTAATCTGATTTTTTTCTTTTTGTTGTTGTTTTTCTTTGTTTGTGGCTTTTTTTTTTTTTTTTTTTTTTTGCAGAGGGTTTCTTTTTTGTGATATTTTCCTTTCGTTGCCAGCATTCTCTCTCTCTCTTTATTTTTTCTATTTTTTCTGCTTTGGGTGAGGAAACAACGTTAGAAGGGGAAAATAAAAAGGATGTTGTAGTTGGCTTAAGACTGGTATACACGTGTTGCAAATTTGAGTGTAGGACATGATGGAGGACCAACTATATATAGTAGAAAATCCAAACTGAGCGACATTGTAATGTGTGAACCCTTGACTTGAAAATTATCTCCATATATAAAAATACATTCTCAATATTGATAGAACGTCTAACTATCTTCTAGTGTAGGCTTTGAAGATGTAGGTTGTGGCAAAATTATAATTTTAGAATCTTTTATTACACTGAATTTTCAAATTAAGAAACTTATAATTTCTCATTTTAATTTTAGAACACGAATTTTAAAAAGAAAATTACGTTCAGAATCTTTACTGTGAATTGGCCAGAGTTTGCTTATATGACAAAAGAATTTCCTGTGTGGCACAAAATTTGACAGGAATCCGACCATCAACGTTGACATGGCACAAAAAAATAAAAATTTTAAAATAAAGATAAAATCTACCTAATTATTGTGTATATAAAATATATAAGATCAAGGAAACTACATAAACAAAAATAATATAAACTAGCAAAATAAATATATATTTAAATTCTATATTTATAAATTATAAATATATATTAGTTTTTGACGCGTGATATTTTTTTAATTTAGATATTCTATATTCATATTTACATATGTATTACACTTCAAAATTATTTCAGTATTCCCATGTATTACGTATGTAATATTTTTCTCCATTTCTCATCCTACTTGAAATCCTCAATGGTGGCAAATGTTTTAATTTTTCACAAGTTGAGTGACAATATATTATCCAACTAAGTAAAATAGAAGGAAACCTATAAAAAAATCTCCAATTTAGGGTGCCACTTCATCATCATCCACTAGAATCCGGCCAAAATTACATCGAAAGTCTTGCATGTAAATTTTTTTTTTAAAATTCATGATTTAAAATTGAGATAAGAAAAATTAGTGTCCTAAATTGAAAATCAATGCAATATACAATCTTAAAATTATAATTTTGCCCATAGATGGTAGATATAAGTGCTCCCTGACATTAGGGCTATGGATATGAGTTCCCTCCGAACATTAGAATCCTACCTTAGCCGCTGCTTTCATTTGCTATCTGTCTTCTAGTGTAGGCTCCGTAGATGTAGATGTAGATGTAGATGTAGATATAGATGGTAGAGATAAGTACTCCCCTATCGTTAGGGTCAGTAGACATAAGCGTTCTTCTAACATTCAAGTCCTACCCCGCCTCCGCTTTCATTTGCTAGTTGGTTTAGTTTACGATTCACATTTGAGTTATAACTTCCCAACAAAAAAATAACAAGAATAATAATTCAAATAGAAATCCAAATTTTTAGATTTTAATATATTTTTTAATTTTATAAAATTATTATGATTTAATTAAAAATTATTATTTTTTATTTTATTTTTATTTTTTAATTTTTGATAGAATTTTCGATCGAAATTCTGCCGAAAAATTCAAATTATTATTTATTATTTATTTTTATTTAAAAATTGTTATTTTTTTATTTATTTTTTATTTTTTATTTTTTTGAATTTTCGGCAAAATTTTCCATCGAAATTCCTCCGAAAATTTTAAAAATTCTTATTTTTTATTTAAAAATTATAATTTTTTTTTTAATTTTCAGTGGAATTTTTAGCCAAAATTCAACCGAAAAATTCAAATTTATTATTTATTATTTATTTTTTATTTTTTATTTTTCATTTTTTTGAATTTTAGGCGAAATTTTCCACCGAAATTCAACCGAAAAATTCAAATTTTATTATTTTTAATTTTTTTTAATTTTGGTGGAATTTTCCCCAAAAATTCCACCGAAAATTTTAAAAATTCTTATTTTTTTATTTTCCTTCAAAATTCCGCTGAAAATAGCGTTTTTTTGTTATAGTGTATATCCCCTTTGTTAACTGTTCATTTCCTATGTTTCACAAGAAAAAACCTAATTAAACACTGACTTGAGCATCAAAAAGCTTACGCTCATGGCAAAATCTGCTACTCTCGCATGTGTTCACTCTCTTTGTGTAAGAGGACCGCCAGCAAAGAAGTCCTTGACCACATTCGACTATTCCTAGACCCCATAAATATATATTATTGAAAATATATATTTGAAATAGATAAAAAAAAATAACATATTAGAAATATAAATTTAAATTAAAAATATCATATGAGTATAGTTTTAAAAAACAATATTTAGTTAAAATTACACCGAACAAATATAAAAAATATGTATAGATCTCTTTATTTTAATATATATATATATATATATATCTCACCCGATCCATCCCCCCACCCCCAAACCCCGAACACACACACACACACACACTACAAAATCAATCCTTCAAAATTAATACAATCTCAAAATTAAGTACATATTCAATTTGTTTGTAAATTAAGGACGTCATTATGTTAAAAAAAAAACAGAAGGAAAGATGGTTGGAGCTGATGTAACCGCCGCAATGAAAGTGAGCGATGGCAGCGACAGTGACACCGTCTCTAGCTAGCCATCGTCCTTCAAATTTTTTTAAATATATAAATAAAGTTCTGAAATCTTAAATGATCAATTTTAGTGTGTGTATTCTGAGTTAAGTTTAGATGAATTAATTTTATTTTATGTTTTATATTTTGTTCTGATTTATTATTATATAATCACCGTATATAAAAAGGGGCATATATACATCCATTAAAACTAGTGGAGTGGGCGCAAACGATGCATGTGTGAAATGAAAATGAAATATAATTTTAATAGTATAAAATTAAATATTCATAAATATATTTATATGAATACATATTTAATTTTTTAATCTATTAATTAATTTTATGATAAGTAAAAAATAATTCTAAACTAAGATAAAATTTTAAAAATAAAATAGAAGATTAGATGAGAGAAAAAAAAATAGGAGAAAGTTAAAACATGTTAAAAAGATAGTGAAAATATGTGGAAGGAGAGCTCAGATGATAGATCAAAGACACTACAAGGCCGTTACCATGTACCCCTTGTTTGATGAAATTCCCACACAAATATACTTATGTAACACTTTAGCCCCTTCTACTGTAATATGTTTCACTTAAACCTTCGTCTTAATTCTTAAACAAACAAGATATTAACTATTATTTATAAGGGATAAAAATATTTTGCCCACCAAACTATGATGCATTTCACACTTTGCCCCCTGAATTTTTTTTCTTGGCACATAACCATCTAAACAATGCGAATTTTACATTAACCCATCTCCGTCCAATTTCTGTCTATTTTTTCGCCTGAAAGTTGTCATGTGACACTCACATGTTTTTTATGAGGACATTTTTGACATTTTAATCGGATTAGTTAGTGTAATTATGGGAAACACAAATAAATCCATCAATCTTGAAGGTGATAATCTCCCAAGGGCCGATTAAGATTAGCAACACAATCTGGGTTTTCTTTTGCCAGCAATCAAGAACATCCACTGTTCACTCACCAAATTGGGTTTGCAAAACAACATTCAAGTGGCGGCTTTCTTTCTTTTTTTTACCCCCCTTACTTTCTTTTTTTTTCCCCCCTTATGATTGTCCGGATTTAAACTCTGAAGCATACAAAGTTGATTTAGCCAAGAATTACCTCAATCCCTTACTTACCATTTCGTGAGACATGATTTCGCCTTATGTGTTGAACTCATCTCCAAATCCGCACACATTGTCCGATGAATCGTTAGTTTGATGAAACCACGCTTTAAAGTCATCGAAAATCTTAGGGTTTTGCATCTGAGCAGGACAAATGTGATCATCCTAAGTCCGAGACAAAGGAAACCCAGTAGAAAAATCTCATGGATTGATAAAAGCAACAGGATATTAGATCCAATATTTCCTCCAAGGCCAAGCCCTATAACTCCATCTCATTCAACTTTGGTTACTCTTTTTCGGCTTACGCCGCAAGCCCTCTACCTCTATTTGGAGGAACAGTTTCACCTTGTTGGAAATAATTGAACAGAATATCTAAAATTCGATATTTTTGTGGGTGGATCTATTCGATAATATAAATACAATGCAATAATAGTTTTTACAGTAAAAACACTATATCCAAAAGCAAATTAAACGATGTCGTAACAAATAAATAAACAAGAAAGTACAAGTAGACTTATCAGTATTTATTTGAAAGGGTATGACTGAATCACCGAATTGAGCCGGTTTGCCTTAAAGAAATATTCGCCCCACTGACCAGTGCGATGGGTCTGCGATACTCCTTCCAAGATAAGATAGGCCAGAGATCCGTTCCAAGTCGTACTGCTACGTTGGACCTCACTTCAAAAGCTAAACAGCTCAAGTGGTTATGTATGCAACGCAAAACACACACTCAAAAAGCTAAAAGTGTATACACTCTTTAAGACTCAGCAACTTCTTAAAACAGTATACTTTCTTATTTCTCTTGTTTCGTATGTGTGAATTCTGTGTGTTTTATAGAGAACAGGAGCTACTATTTATAGGAAAAAATAATATAGGATATTAATACCAATAATTAATTCTAAAACCGTGATTGATGTAACCATTTGTAACGTTTTAGATAATTAAATCTGAATTCATAACTGTAAGTAATAGCCGTCGGTTATTCAACAATCAATATCGCGTATTAATATTCTATAATCGTTAACCGTTTCAAAATTAATGTTGTGTATTAATATTCTGTAACGGTTGAAATTAAGTTTGAATTTAAAATTCAAACATAATTCCAAGGCTAGTTCAGTAAAAGATAAGATCGGGACCGTGACAATTCACCCCAACTCCCGCAGTTGAGTGTGGGACTACCCATATGCAGTACTTAGCTGTTTAGTTTACACTACAACAACACTTAATTAACCGCATAAATACTCGAATTGTCAAGATTAAATATCCCATATGGGATTTTATACTTATCCTTTAACATACAGACAACATTTAACGAGTCCTTTATCTATAGATTTACACCACAAATGGGTTCATCCTAGATTAATCCCTATAAATGTTATCACAATTAAGCTCATTTCGAGCAATTCCCCCCCCCCCCCCTCCCCCCAAATACATAGCATAAAGTCATGTCTTGCATACTTGTAACATGCTTTCAATAATGGTACCTTTCGATTTGAACCACTATCTAGTTATCCAACTTATGTCATCACAGGAACAAATGGACATATGCCTTGAATTTGAACCTTGGTTGTGATGACGTCTATTGAAAACAACATATTATATCGAGCTTAGCAATCTTCAGGGGTGACACGTTAATGGTCATGTGTCTTGATCCTATTTCATGAATATTTTTCAAGGAGTAACCCATCTCCTCTAATCGCGGCCACACGATAATATTCATTAGTTGGGTCTCTGAAAATGTACTGCTCGCATCTCGTCACTTAAAACCTTGACCCCATTCAGCCTACTATACTAGCAGTAATACAGCACCTCCCAAGTATACCAGAGGACAGACTTCAGGTACATAGTACCAATCTAAATTTAGGTGCTAGTGTTTACACCCAACAGCTTGTTTATACCACATTGAACCTTTCTTGTAGGATCTCCACTTGGTAGGTTGGGTTGCTACTGTTGGTATAAACTCAATGGGTTACAAGTCCCATCCTCAACCTGATTTTTTGAAATGAGTTAAACTCAAGTCCTTTCGTTAAAAAATCAGCCACATTGTCTTTGGTACCAACAAAATCAATAACTATGATTCTTTCAGACACTATCTCCCTTATAGACTTCAGTCTAACTTGGATTTGTCTCTTAATCTTTTGATTATACTTGAAACTTCGTATTTTTGCAATTGTGGTTTGATTATCACAATACAAGGCAATGGCAGAGACAGGTTTACCCACCATAGGTAACCCACACATTAACCAATGTAGTCACTCAGCCTCAGTTTTAATAGTATTTAAAGCACACAACTCAGCCTCAAACGTAGACCTAGTTATGATGGTCTATTTTGCAAACTTCCAGAAGATAACGCCTCCACCCAAAGTAAATACATACCCTGTACATCCATTACTCCCGGAGTTTTTGACAATCCAACTCACACCACTAAATTCCTCAAGAACTTCAAGTAATTTTTCATAATGCAGCCCAAGAAAACTTGTACCTTTAAAGTGCCTTATTACCCTATCCAAAGCCTCCCAATGAGTACGATCAGGACAGCTCGTATATCTAGCTAACTTAGAGACCGCAAATGAAATATCTGGTCTTGTACCATTAGCTAAATATTGCAAGCTTTCAATCACTTGAGAGTATCTTAATTGAGATACTGGAGTACCAGACATATTCTTGAAAAGAGTCACAGAATGATCAGAAGGCCTTTTCAGGATTCTGCCGTTAGTATAACCAAACTTCTCAATCATCTTCTCAACATAATGAGATTGAGAAATCATTATACCCTCAGTTGATCGAATCAACTTGAGTCCTAGAATCACACTAGCTTCACCCATGTCTTTCATTTCAAACTTACTTTTCAAGAATTCTTTTGTTTCATTAATAATCTCAAGATTTGACCCTATTAATAATATATCATCCATATAAAGGCATAAAATGATACATGAACCACCTTTTATTTTGCAATATACACACTTATCATTATCATTTACAACAAAGCCAAAGCTCAATATAGTTTTATCGAACTTTTCATGCCACTGTTTAGGCGCTTGTTTCAACCCAAAAGAGATTTGACAAGCTTACAAATTTTATTTTCACTCCCGACAGCCACAAATCCCTTTTGATGTTTCATATATATCTCTTCCTCTAGATCATCATACAGGAAGGCTGTTTTTACATCCATCTGATGGATAGAGAAGTTATATAAAGAAGCCAGTACAATCAGCAGGCAGATTGTAGTTAATCGAGCTACAGGGAAATACCCTCTTTAAGACTCAACAACTTCTTAAAACAGTATACTTTTTATTTTCTCTTGTTTCGTATGTGTGTATTCTATTTTTTTTGCAGGGAACAGGAGCTACTATTTATAGAAAAAAATAATGCAGGATATTAATACCAATAATTAATTCTAAAACCGCAATTGTTGTAACCTTTTGTAACGTTTCAAATAATTAAATCTGAATTCATAATTGCAGGTAACAGTTGTCGATTACTCAATAATTAATATCGCATATTAATATTCTGTAACAGTTAATTGTTTAAAAATTAATATTGTGCATTAATATTCTGTAACGGTTGAAATTAAGTTTGAATTTAAAATTCAAACATAATTTCAGGGCTAGTTCAGTAAAAGATAAGATCGGGACCGTGACAATTCACCCCAACTCCCGCAGTTGCATGTAGGACTACCCATATATGGTACTTAGCTGTTTAGTTTACACTACAACAACACTTAACCGCATAAATACTCGAATTGTCAAAGTTAATTATCCCATATGGCATTTTACATTTATCCTTTAACTATACAGATAACATTTAACGAGACTTTATATATGGATTTACACCACAAATAGCTTCATCCTAGATTAATCCATATGGATTCTCTCCTCATTGCCCCTTGCTCTATCTCTGGCAGTTAACCGCACAAACCCTCAATTTTTACCACATATGGCTCCAATTTCATAAAATTTGTTTTATCTGGGGCAAAGGACGATTAATCCAAGAAAAACCCAACTCACGTGAATTTCACATGCTATATTAAGCGGTGAATGTATCATCTTAGGGTAAATGACAAAAATGCCCTTTAAAAAACATGTGAGTGTCACATGACAACTTTCAGGCCAAAAAATAGACGGAAATTGGACGGAGATGGGTTGATGTAAAATCTGCATTGTATAGATGGTTATGTGAAAAAAAAAATGGGTGGCAAAGTGTGAAATGGGTCCTAGTTCAGAGGGCAAAATATTTTTATCCCTATTTTTAAAATAGCTACTATAACCTTTTAGTCTTTTAAACTCCAACATTACTCATACAAAATATAGAAAATACAAAAAAAAATAAAATGATAAGTATCAAGCAAAACATTATAAATTTTCATGTTATGGTACTGATGTATTTTGGTAATGAAAGTGGCAACAATTTAATTCTCAATTTATCAAGTTTATTATTGTATACATATATAAATTTTCAGCTTTTTATAATTTCATTTTTTGATCCAAAAAACTTAGTTCAATTATTGCACATTTTTCAACTCCTTTTACATAAAATTGCAACCGTTATATTTATCTATAATAAACTTTAGGACTTTGAAAGAAATTAGAGACAAGCATGAACTATTAAATAATAATAATAATAATAATAATAATAATAATAATAATTTGTCAAGATTTAAAAAAAATCAATTTTGATATTTATTAGAATAAAATTATAAGAATTAACTAACACACAAAAAAGTATTTATAAATAAAACAAAATAAAATCCCAACAGAAACTTTGAAGTCTATTACAAACATTTACATTTGCATTTGCATTATAATAGTGTTATAATAGAGATAGAAAAAATAATTGTGGTTATATAATTTATTTCTCTCACACTAATAAGTGTTTTATTGTTTAAAATTTTCGAAAAAAAACTAACGTTATTATAGATATTTTACAAGTAATAGTTAATGTCTTGTTTGTGTAAGAATAAAAATGAAAGGGTTAAGTGAAATTTATTATAGTATAAAGAGATAAAGTGCTACATGAGCAAAGTTCGAGGGCCGAGGTTAAGTGTATTTAACCCTAAAATATATACATATATATATATATGTATGTATTAAAATCTAAAATTTTGTCCCCTAAAAATAATAAAGTTGCTCTTTATAACTCTAAAATTCAATCTCATCCAACAAAATTAGAACTTCCAACTATGTTCCTCAATATAGATATGTAATGATGCCTAAAATAGTGCATTTTGTGTTTTTTCTTTCTAATTTCAACCTTTTATCAATAAACTATGTGTATCCCATCTATAATTATGCTTGGCGGCTTTTTTTCTAACCTTTTATAAAGTATAGGTCCGGTTTTTATTCATCAATTTATGGGGTAGTCCATCCCACCATAGGAGTGGAATGTATAATCCACTTGATTTGGATTGAGTTGATAAGAGTTGTAATTTACTATTTACCCTTATATATATATATATATATATATATATATATATAATGAGACTTAAATTAAAGGAATTTTCAGTAATTTGCTTCAAATCCATATGGAAAAAAAAAAAAGAATACTACCAAACATAATTTGTAGAATATCTCATGAAATAATACTTGCTACCAAATATATTAATGCAACTGATTGCAATCTTATATTGCTACCAAACGCAACCTTAGTGTGTAATAATAAGTCTAACAGGAAAACAATATATTTTTTATTTTCTAAATTCAACCGGTTATCAATATACTTCGTGTCAACCATCAGGGATGGAGCCAAAAATTTGATTTTTTTTAGGGGGGGGGGGCGCGAAGTTTTGTACAGATCATGAGTTATTAAAATGGATAAACATTAGAGTAATTATATTTAATATTAGAGTAATTATATTTAATGTTGACATATAAAATAACAACAGTTATCATATTTATGCATATACTATCACTATAAAATTGTTATGATCAAAGCAATATATAAAAAATGATACTAAAAAAAATAATGCGTTATTCTTTGTTCCAATAGAAACAAATATAGTAGATTATATATATATATATATATATATATATATTGATAGATAGAGTGGATAATGAATTCACTACAAGAAAAAATGTTATTAAAAAATTAAAAATATTAATTTTTTGGGAATTTTGGCGGGAAATTCAGCCAAAATTTTTTAAAAAAATTAAAAAAAAATTAAAATTTAAATTTTTGGCTGAATTTTGGCGGGAAATTCTGTCAAAAAAATTTTTAAAACTAAAAAATATTAAAATTTATATTTTCAGTGAAAAATTTCTCCGAAAATTTAAAAAAATATTAAATTTTTCAATAAATAAAACATCTTATTATTTGAATTATTATTATTATTATTATTATTATTATTATTAATTGAATTGTTGCATGGTATATACATAATATTATTTATTATATATATAATTTTTTGTAAAAATTAAAAATATTAAATTTTTCAATAAATAAAAAAATATTATTATTTGAATTATTATTATTATTTTATTTTTAATTATTATTATTGAAATTGCTATATGCTATATATATAATATAAAACCCAAATATATATATATATAATATTATGTATTATGACAAGAAATTAAGCAATTATAGCCCAATGGAAAGAGAGTTGGTTGCCAATGAAAAGGCAAAGATTGGACTCCCAGCAACCCAAAAATTTGGGGTAATTTCGAGCGTGTATAGACACGTGCGTGAGAGTTGGGGTCGAGGTTCTAGGTTCAACTCCTAGATTGGGCAATTGAAAATTCATTTTAAAAAATTTCGGCGAATAATTCCGCCGAAAATTGATTTAGTTAAAAAAAAATCGCCGAAATTTCTCCGAAAATTGAAAAGTGATTTGGCGGACTTGTTCCACCGAAATTACTTATTTTCGACAGAATTCCACTGAAAATCCACCGAAAAATTTGCGAAAAACACCCCTTTTTTTTCTTGTAGTGATTGCTTCTTAAAAATACTTAACAAAGTAAGTTTTTAACAATATTCAACAAAAGTGATATAAACCTATATAAAGATATATAATCAATACTCATAAAGCATTAAAACAGATTTTTTTTTTTCTCTCTCTTTTTGTTCTCTGTATCATAAACCCACATAAAGATAGTGTTTAATTTGTTTTTTGTTAGGTTCTTAGTTGGAATAGAATAGATAAGCAAAATCATATAGGATTTTTAGTATTTTAATTTGAAGAGAAGAATGAGAGAGAGAATTTAATTAATTATGATAAATAAGATTTGATAAAAATAAATCACTAAAAATAAAATAGAGTAGAGAAAATCAAAAATTTTATTATATAACTTATATAAAAGTCAAATGTTTATTTTTAATGTGAAATTCTAATAAATATACATGCTAAAAATGGGTTTTTTTTTAATAATATGTGTCACTACTTAGTGTGTAATAATACATGTATTCATAATTGTAACAAAAAACGTTAGAATTTTCTTTTCTTATTTCATTCATGCATTAACCCACATGATGCATAATAATACATGTATTAATAAGTGTAATACAAGACGTTAGTGTATTAACTAAAATGTAACAGAAGATCCGAAAGCAAAGTCGAAATTACGACGACATCGAGCAATTTCCACATGCATGCATGGTCGCCTCTCAGTCCCTACAATTTCTACTGGCCTTCCTTTTCTTTAAACCCTACTAATCTTAGAAACATAACCTCCTCCGTAAATTAATATCTTACAAGGATCCTAATTAATGGCTTCTTTGCATTAATGTCGTCGCCTATATATAACCCCCTTTATCCTCACAAATTTTCCATCACTTTCTATCCCTCAGAGTTCAAGGGGAATAAACATTGTACAATATTGCTTAAGAAAGCTATAGGAATAAACACCCTAGAGCTCTGCTATAAAAAAGAAAAAAAATAACATCATTGAACAAAAAATCCAAAAAAAAAAAAGAAGTGTAGAATATTTTGTGTAAATTAATTTTTTTTTTTTAAAAAAAAAGAAAAAGAAATGGCGGCCAGTAGCAAGACAAAGAAGATAGCGATAACGGGCGTCGCCTCCATCCTCTTGGTGGCAATGTGCGTCGCCGTGGCGGTGGGCGTCACGAAGTCGAGAGGTGGTGGTGACAAAGGTGGCAAAGGTGGTGGTGGCATCACCACCACCACCAAGGCAGTGCACGCCATTTGCTCCCCGACGGACTACAAACAAACGTGCGAGCAATCCCTTTCCGACACCAACTCCAGCGACCCGAGGGAACTCATGAAGGCGGCGTTCGAGAAAACGGTGAAAGACATACAAGAGGCTATAAAGAACTCAACTCTGTACAAAGAGGCCGCCTCAGACGAGAGAACAAAAGGGGCTTTAGGGGTGTGCGAAGAAGTTCTCAACGTATCCATCGATGATCTGAGAAGATCGTTTGACAAAGTGTCGGAGTTTAACGCTGACAAGATGGACGAGTACGTTGAGGATCTCAAGACGTGGCTCAGTGGCGCGATTGCAAACGAAGAGACATGCATTGATACCTTTGAGAACACCACAGGTAGGGACTGAGCGAGTGCAGAACTGGTAAAATTATTTGCCCAGCCTCAAGAGGTGTGCATTATGCGTGTGCATAGACATAATGAAAAAAAGTCCCCTCCAAGAACTCAAAGCGAGGAGGCTAGTAAAAACAGTCGTCCTAACTTTAACAATTATACAGCGAACAGAGGGCTGGTAACTGCATTTGCCCCTTGCAACATGGCTGAATCGAAGAGGGGACTGATAGAGACAATAGTCACATTCGAATCGGCTTTATTACATATACTCCTACCAAAAATTTCGAATTTTTGACCTAAATCTATAGGAATCAAAATTCATTCTTCCTTTCATAGTGTGACATGTTAATATTAAACATCCCTTTCCATTATCATTTTTGGTTTGCAGGTGACACAGGGGAAAAGATGAAGAAGCTGTTGAACACGTCGGGCGAGTTACTGAGCAACGGCCTAGCCATGGTGACCGATTTCACCTCGATTCTGTCGTCGCTGCAGATCGGGGGATTCAGCAGCCGTCGCCTCCTCGGAGATGATGGGATTCCATTTTTCGTGGACACCACACAGCGGAAACTCATGGCCACCAGCGCCTCAAATGTTAAGGCCAACGCGGTGGTGGCGCAGGATGGGAGCGGGCAGTTCAAGACCATCACAGAAGCTATCAACACACTGCCCAAGAAGAACGATCAACCCTTCGTGATCCATGTCAAGGCCGGTGTTTACAAGGAGACTGTTATCATTCCGAGGAAAGTCAATAATGTCGTGTTGATCGGAGATGGCCCCACCAAAACCAAACTCTCCGGCAATAAGAACTACGCCGACGGTGTCCAGACCTTTCATACCGCCGTCCTCGGTGAGTTTAATTTTTTCAGTTTCACAACCGCAGCTCAAGTCTTCTTCAACATCTTTTAATACACTTATCAAATTTAATTAATTATTTCAGTTTCACAAAGCAATTTGGATCTTTTGTAACATTTTTTGATATGTTTATCAATATGCATAACACAAGATGTTACATTAAAATGTTATAATTGAAAGCACCAGAGCCTTAATTAATTCATGACTATGACCTCATGTTAGTTTCCATTTTTTTCCATTTATTATTCTATATTCTTTGTCCTCCCTCATTCATCTAACATTTATTTTACTTACTATTAATTTTTTAAAATTATAAGATTTCTTTTAATTTTAAATTATTTTAAAGTTACTATTAACTTTAATAAGCCATAAAAATATATTAAAAAGTAAAAACACATACACATAAAAAATTTAATAAATATAAAAACTAAGTTAGACGCATAGAATGTTCTCATACTGCTAAGTATATAATTATTTCCAATATCGCAGCAATAAACGGGGACGGATTCATCGCGAAGGACATCGGGATCGAGAACACGGCCGGGCCCGAGAAGCACCAGGCTGTGGCGGTGCGCGTCTCCGGCGACAAGGCGGTCTTCCACAACGTCCAGATGGACGGATACCAGGACACCCTCTACGCCCACGCCTACCGCCAGTTCTACAGCGGCTGCACCATCACGGGCACGATCGACTTCATCTTCGGGGACGCGGCCGCGGTCTTCCAGAAGTGCCGCCTGGTCGTCCGTAAGCCGATGAACAACCAGGCGTGCATGGTGACCGCCCAGGGCCGCAAGGACAAGCGGAGCGTCGGCGTGACGGTCATCCAGAACTCCGACATCACAGCGGAGCAGCAGTTCCTCGACGCCAAGCCGGCCCTGAAGGCCTTCCTGGGCCGGCCCTGGAAAGAGTACTCTAGAACCATCATCATGCAGTCTAACATCGGGGGCTTCATCGCCCCCGAGGGGTGGTCCCCGTGGATGGGTTCATTCGGGTTGAACACGCTCTACTACGGGGAGTACCAGAACCGCGGCCCCGGGTCGGATCTTTCGAGGAGGGTGAATTGGAAGGGATACCATAAGCTTAGTGCAAATGAGGCCAATGGATTTGTTCCCCAGAGAGTGTACAATGGTGATGAGTGGGTCAAGGCCTCGGGTGTGCCTTATGTTCCCGGAATGATGTAGGTGTAAATAATAGTAATTTATTGACAATGATGATCATGTGATATGATCGTAATAATTTTTTTTTTATTTTTGGTTTTCTTTGTTTTTTTTTTTTCTAGGTTAATTTGGTGATTGGACTTTTGATCAGGTGTTGATATTTTTATCCACCGGTCAATAGATTGATCTTTCATATAAAGATATATCATACCATTTGGTTTTAATTTTTTGGGGTGAATCGGATTTGGCTTTCTTTTCTTTTTGATATAAATTAGGAGAAATAAATAATTATAAAACTATACAATTAGGAAAATTAATCTATCTGACTTGATTGTCAAATCCAACAAATTATATGGCGGCCAAACCAGGTTAGAAAACAAAGAGTTTAATCTCAAAAGAGCGCAAGATCCTGGTGCTAACAAAGAAAAACATTCTTAAATGTGCCTTAGAAATTTTTCAATGGATTAAAAAAAAAAAGATTATGATACAAAGAAAAATTAAAGAAAATATATATCTAAATATATATGACTGTGTATTGATTAGTGTAATAGAAAATTTAATGCTATAATATAACTGAATATCCCAAGAAAAATCTTCAATGCTCGTAAGATTGGAGGGTTCTTGGCCTTTTTTTTTTTTCTTATAAGAAAACTCTATACATCTTGCCAATGAAACCTTGTCTCCATTTAAAATGGAAGTCCAAAAATCTCGTGATTGTGGATTCGAGTTCTTTTAAATATGGGTATCATTTTAGTTTAATGCTAGTTTCGTGTTCTATTGTATAGAACCTTACTCTAGCTTGAGAAAATGACCGATATTTGCTGAAAAATAATGAGCACTTGCCTAATTTAGGCTCATTAAATCTTTTTGTTTTTTTTTTTTTGCTATTTTTTGTATTTTATTTTATATTTCACTATTTGTATGTATAGCATGTACGCAAAATAAGTATAAATCATGCATCAGACTTAATAGAATAAATACCTAAAATATGTGATTTAATACTCTATTTATTAGGGCCTCTAGTTTGAAATTCCCAACAACTATTGAACTTGGGCCTCAAAAAGCCTGAGCATTGAGGGCCATCTAAACCCTACGGCCCCACTACTGTGGACAGTGTGCCTATCCACATCCTACGCCATAGCTGGCCCGAGGAAAATTATCTTATCAACGTGCACACTGTTAGAATTCGAATCATAACGATAAATTCTCCTACTTTCTGAAGTAATATATTTGTATTTTAAGAATGTATTTGAAATGAAGAGAGAGGCAGACAGAAATTGAAAGTGCCAGATGTACATGCTCAATTGGATTGAGAATTTTATTTATTTGTTAAACAGTATTATATTGAATTTAATTGAATCGTGCCGGTGGATTGCAAAACAAACTTGTTGCATTATCTTGTGATAATAAGACAACTTGAATGCGGACAAAATTTTCATGTTCTTTCTTAACGCATCAATTTGTTATCGACAGTTCACTAATATCTACTTCAAATTCACATGTTAAGGTTGCAAATGAGCTAAGCTGAGCTTTTTCGATTCGAGCTTTTGCCGTCTTTTTCATGCTCAAGCTTCATTTTCGAATCTTTCCTTACCTCAACTAGGCTCAATTCATTTGGCTAGCTCGAAATTACGAATAAATAGGTTTGAGCTTGAGTTCAAAACTTTTTAATCATTTCATTATGCTTGAATTATAAGCTTGAGCTCAATATTGGGCTCGAGTTTGAAAATTAATATATTATAAATATTATACACACACACACACATACACACACACACACACACATATATATATATAAGGTTCGCCACACGACTCACAAACTTATGAACTAAATTTACTTGATTCAAACTTAAACCTTTGGCAAACTAGCTCATAAAGAATTATGTGGTCCTAATTTAACTCGAAACTTATAAAAGCTAAATTTGAACTTAAACATATGATGAGTCAACTAATCAATGGATGAGCAATCTCGAATTATTTACATTCCTAATATTGATTATAATTTATAAGTTGAGTTGCTTAATGAAACAAAACGGATTCATAAATTTCTATCCTTTGTAATATAATCATCAAAAATAAAAGCAAATTACTTATTAAAAAAGAATATTTGAACAAAATATGAAAATGAAAACCTCATCGGATAATTTCATCCACCCTTTCCTACGAATCCATTTACAAAAAACGAAAAAAAAAAAAAAAACAATTATAATAAATAAGATTTTATCCCGTCTCTTAGTGCGCCACATGTCCAAAACAATTCATTTTCGAAGCACGAGATTTCGGATATTTGCCTTAATGTCGTTTTTCACGAAAGTACGACGTTGCTTCCTCTCCGACATGCTTCTCACACGCTTGTCTGAACCGCACCCGATTCCCGAGTCACCTGACTCACTCCACTCTCCAGGTCCAACTCGGCGGTGCCACCGCTCGTCCCCGCCCCACTTGGCGTCGACGGGCTGCCGCCGCCTCCAATTGGCGATGATTTCCTACCTATACTCAGAAAAGACATCAGCCGACTCGCGGGCGAACTCTGAGTGCTCAACTCGCTCTCCAACTCGGCCCGCCTCGGCGGCACCTCTATCCTCACACCCACCAAGTTCAACCCCTTCCTCAGGCTCCCAAACGACGCCGTTTCGCCATCCCGGGACCCGGAGCTCGACCCGGGATCCGACGCATTCTCTCTCTCGGCTGGCGGAGGCGGCGGCGACGCCGTCGCGTGTTCCACTGGCGAGCGGCAGAGCGGGCAGGTGGAGTGAGATTTGAACCACATGTCAATACAATCGATGTGAAACGAGTGGTTGCACTTGGGCAGCCGCCGCCCGATTTCTTTGTCCTCGAACTCCGACAGGCACACGGCGCACTCCGGCGGAGGTTCCTCCTCCGCCGCCGCCTTGTCGGCGGAGTGGCGGAAGAGCGGGAGGGAATTGAGGACCGTGGGCTCGAGGCCGCGGCCAGCGGCGCCGGGAAGGCTGCTGTCGACGTACATCAAGATATGTGACCGTGACATGACGCGGCGGCGCTCAAGCTGGCGGCGGCGGAGGCGGATGACGTACCACCTGCCGTAGAGGTGGAGGCCCACCATGAAAACGACGACGGAGAAGAGTATAACAATCGCGCAGAGCATTATTTTCCCGCTCAAAGCGTACTCGTTTCCGGGATCTGTCCGGACTGTCCAGAACTCTCCGTGATCCGAATCCCCCATGCAAGAACGTTCAAGAACCCTTTTGAAAACCCTTTTGAAAATTCAATGAAAAAAGACTGATTTTGAAGGAGAAGATGAGAATGAACGAACGCTAATCAGAATAAAAGCAAGAAAATGAGAGGGGAGGGGTGGGGTGGGGTGGGTGGGGTGGGGTGGGCCGCGTTGGGGTGGAGTAGGAAATTTCTTGAGGGTTTCAGTTAAGACTTATTAGTACTGAGAACAATGATGGTATTTTGGTAAGCTGTTCAATTCAACAGCTTGGGTCAAAATCAAACGGAAAAGAGACGACACGGTTGACGCGGGATTGCGTGAAATGACCAAAAGCGTATGGAAGTCGTTACACAAAATTCTCCAACTCAATATCTTTTATTAAATTCATCAATATATAATATATATATAAATAAAATAATTTTCGGTGGATAGAAAATTTTCGATGTTCACACATCACAACTTATGACGTTCATTTCTATACATTTTGTGTGTTGATGTGTTACAAACGAATATTGTACGTTTATCTATTACAAAGTAAATTCTACTAAAAAATGATCTACTTTAACTTATAATATGATGATTTTGAAAAATATTTTAATTATATAGTATATATTGACTGTAATATTTCAAATAAAATCTGGTCAAACTGCATTAAATTTATAACTAAAATCTATTTTATGATGTTATGAAAAATATTAATATAGGTTATTGAGCACTATAAGAATATATATCTTTTAGTGACAATAATTCATTATAAATTTAGTATTTGTGATGGATTTCGATTTTAATTAAAAATTTCAGTAGGAAATATTTTGTGAGTGGGTATTTTCTTGTGGTGTGACTCTTGGTTGCTTAGTATACTTTTTTATTAATGTTTTTAAATTAAAAGTGTCACAATATTTATTATAATAATATTTTATGCTGCTTTGACGGAATTTAAAAAATAAATAAAACAATAAAAAAAATGAATGAGGGTCGTCGAACTGGTATGGGTGGGAAATTAAAATATTAATGAAGGGCAGATTTGGGAGGTACAGAAAAATAAAATTAAACGTAACATCAATCCATAGAAAAAAAAAGAGAACGTGAAATAATGCACTTACTATTTTAGTTATATCTCTTTGCCTCCATTTATGAGTCAATGAATAAATTTGCTTTTTAATTATGAAAAAAAAAAATGAATAAATGTGCTTTTGGTTTAAAGTTCTTATCCACACAAACCCTCTCTTTCTATGGGAAAAAAATATGATTGTATGGTGATAATACGATTATGAAATTATGATTTTATGTTTTAAAGCTAATCATGCAAATCGGATCATCTGCTGCACAACGGTGCTACATCTCCTCATCCACTCGTCAATATATACTACGTATATTGATAAGCGATTGAGATAAGAAAAGAGAAAAATTTATGATATAAGAAATTTTTTTAAATATTTTTTTTTTATCTTAATTATTTATCAATATACATAAATAAATAGAGAAAAAATTATAATAATATTATATAACAGATGATCCAAATTATTAATTATAACTGTTTCTAATTTCTTAATTACCTAACCTACTGAGAAAAGACGGAGTCAATGGGCGATTGGAACGTCCAGTCGCTGCCCCCTAGAATTTGAAAATTTTTTCTTTCCCAAACTAAAATTTCTTTGAATTGTAAATTTGTGACAAAAAAAAAAATGTTTCATTTTCATTGGACAAGGGAAAGTGATATAGACTTTTGTGGGTTTGGGCTGGTTTGTATCTTGTAAGCGTGGCCTGGCCTAATTCAATCTCTGTTATATGGACTAAAAATATCAACAAATTATTGATCGATTAATAAACAACTCTGACCCTATAAGAATAAAAATATATATTTAAATTTTAGAAAGCACACTTATTAAAATGGGAATTAATTTTTAATACTTTATCTCCAAAATTTATCAGAGCAATATCTAAATATTATTGAAAAAAACAATATATATGGACCAAAAATCTTGTACTCTTCTAAATAGCCTGTTAGGAAAACTTGTTTGGCATTTTTTTCAGGTCTTGTGTTCTCTTTTTGTTTCTAAATAAATTCTTGGTTTGCATAATAGGAAATATTGCCGATAAAATATCACTAAAAGTTCGTGGGGTGAAGTATTTTTACCTGAATTATCCCTTATTGGATATCTGCTCTATTGAATTTGAATTAATCAACCAATGTTTAAAATTTGGGTGGTTTATTAGACTTTGTTTGGTAGAAATTATTTTATAAATAGAAAAAAATAAAATAAAATAAAATAAAAAAGTTTTTCTTGGTGTTGGATCATTGAATTTTTTTTAGTGTTAACCATCATATTCCGATCACTAATTGATTAATCTGAATTAGTTATTGTAAAGATCTATCATGAGGACAATCATCCCAACTCAATTATTCCATTTATAACTCCAAATTTCAAACCATATACGTTGCTTAAGAGATTCAACGTCTTATCTGGCTAAAGTAATTGATAGCTGATTTTGATCATTGAATTCAAATTAATCGATCAATGAATAAAATTTGGGTGGTTTATTAGATTGTGTTTGGAAGAAACGATTTTATAAATGGAAAAAGTAAAATGAAATGAAAAAAAGTATTTCTTGGTGTTTGATCATTGAGAAAAATAATAGGAAAAGAAACTTTGCAAAGAAAATGAAAATTGCATGCGCAAAACTTATTTCCTCAAAAATTAGTGAGGAACGTGAGAAAATATCAGATAAAAACATACTCCAATCACTCATCGATTTCCGATACTCATATTTTATCAAAATTATATTTTTACAACAAAATTACATTCATCATCAGCGACAGCCACCGTCGTCCGCCACTCCGCCGGGGCCGCAGCAGTCGCTCGCGGCGCCAGCCACCACCGTCCTAACAGTAACTACCCTGCTTTCACTTCTACCTGGAGCTTCAAGTGTCTTCTTATTTGGGTTAAGAATAATCTCATATTAATCTCTCCTCATTCTGATTTTATCGCTGTGCAGCTTTATTTAGTTGTTTGGTTAGATTCAGGAAACAAATTATTCATTGAAAAACAATTAATTTTGACATCAGAGTATTTGGAAATTCAAGTATAATTAGGCGAGAAATGTATGACCTATTTTCATCGAAATTCATTTTTGCAAGTGCAAAATAAGCAGATTCTTTTTTTAAGGAAATATTAATATTTGTGTTGTCATGTTTCTTCTACTTCAGTCAGGTCCGGTTAACCTCAGAATTTTAGTTCTTTTCTTTTTCTTATTATTTTTTTTCATGTTAGCCTGTCCATCAAGAAGTCAAATTTAGCTAACTTGCTATACATTGCATTATTAGTAGTGTTATCTGCAAGTTCTGTTTTTGAGAGTGAGGAGAGATTAGAAGAGAGAGATATGGCTTACAATCTGGAGTCCCTTATAAGGATTCTAGGGCAGATCCTGAACCCTGATCAAGAACGTTGGGAGATTCATGATCACAAGAGACCACAAGTTGAATCCCTCTTGGAAAAAGCTTCTTCTTTGAAGCAAATTCTTGAAAAATCTTCTTCACCGTTGAGCAGCCAGAGAGAAAGTTTGGAGAGTCGAATTCGAGATGCAGCCCGTAAAGCTGAAGACGCCATTGAATCCCATATCGTGGATCGAATGCTGTTGAGGCGTGGAGCTGAGAGCTGTAGGATTTCCCCGCCCAAACTGCAGCAAGTAATCCAAGAACTTGATTCTGTGATGGACCAAATGAAGAAGATCGTGGAGATTGGGAGTGATCAGGTGGTGAATAGTTCGTTACCTACTGGCACTGTTTCATTCGCACCTAATCCAATCTCCATGAACACTGTGGTGGGACTTGATAAAGAATTGGATCAGTTGAAGGATCGGCTGATGGGACACCGACGTGAACTCGAGCTCATCTACATTGTTGAAATGGGGGGGATATGTAAGACCACTCTTGCTCGAAAGCTTTATGATGATAAAGTCATTGTTTCCCACTTTGATAAATGTGCTTGGATCACAATACTATAACGTGCGAGCAGTTCTATTGGGGCTTCTTGGTTTTATATAGTTGGAAAGCTTACTGATGAAATTCTTCAGGAGAAAAGTAAAGAATTAGCAGTCAGGTTATATCAAAGTTTATGGGGTAAAAGATATCTAATTGTATGAGATGACATATGGAGCTCTAGTGCGTGGGACAATGTACAGAACTTCTTTCCAAAGGACATAAATGGAAGTCGCATCATACTGACCACAAGGGAGATGGATGTGGCTAATTATGTGGACTCATCAAGTCCAAAACACCAGATGCATCTCCTAGACGAGTCTGAAAGTTGGAATCTACTTCGTGAGAAGGTGTTTGGAAAAGAGGATTGTCCAACTTCATTAGAAAGGGTTGGAAAGAACATTGCAGTTCATTGTGGAGGGCTCCCTCTTGCAATCCACATGATTGGGGAACTCCTTTCCAAAGTCAATAGATCAAAAGATTCTTGGGGGCATGTTGCAAACGACATAAAAGCAGCTGTAGCTGGTCAGAAAGATAAGCAGTCCTCTAATATATTGTCGTTAAGTTGCAACCACTTGCAAGATCATTTGAAACCCTGCTTCCTCTATATGGGAGCTTTCCTGGAAGATTATGAGATTCGGGCCACCAAGCTCATTAGATTATGGGTAGCTGAGGGGTTTCTAAAATCAAATGGAGATTAAAGCTTGGAAGAGGCGGCAGAAGGGTCCTTAAAGGCTTTTGTCAACAGAAATCTTCTTTTTGTTAAACAACACAAGTCTAATGGCAAGGCAAACAGCTATGGCATCCATGATCTTTTGAGAGATCTATGTGTGAGAAAAGTTGATAACGAGAAGTTTCTAACTGTCAAGAGTCAACCAGTTCACAATGCCTCTGAAGACTCGTTCTATAGCGTGCACCGAGTGAGTATTCCTCCATCATTTCGCATTGGAAATATATTATCTTCAGAAGAATATATGTCACTGGCCTGTACTTTTCTATGCACTGGTCTTGCATCATACATGATTGATTCGCCTGTGTTTTTCACGCTGAGATTCTTAAGGGTGTTGGATGTCTTTCGCATTCGGGATTCCTATGAACTAAAGGAAATCCCCTCTGGCATCGGAGAAATTACAACACTGGAAATAATTGAGTTGGATGGATCCTGCAGCGCTTCTGCTGTGGCTTCGGCACGACAGATTCAGGAGGATCAACAAGAGTTTGGGAACCATAGCCTTGAAGTTCGTATTGGTTCATCCTTGATTTGATCACTTTCTACCAGCTGATCTTCTTCAAAGGCACATATGAAAGCTTGACTCTTTTACTAGTTATCGGTTTTATACATCTTCTTGTCTTTGTTTTTGCTTCTTAAATACATGCTTTTGTTTCTTGATCTTGAATCGATCAGTTATCAAGCCATGAGAAACTTATTAATGTGTAAGCTATTATTTTTCTAGCTTGAAAGTTGTCGTTATCAATTATACTATCAATCCATTTCTACATCTAGTGCAGTTGGTAGTATTTGTTTGTATTTTCTCATAATAGATGAATTGATTTTCAATTCATTTCACCGCTATCAAGTGAATGGATATCATCGATTTGGAAAAAATGGAAATATTTTGTAAAAGTTGAACGATTCATTCGCAAATGTTGTGTCTTTTTGCAATCAACTTGTTCACTGTTAATATGCTTTCATCACTGTTGTTACTTTTAACCATAAAAGTAAACGAGCCATGATGGCTCATATCATGCTCTCGTTCTCGGGGCTTTTGCTTGTCCTATGATTTTCTGTCTTCTCTCTATGGGTATAATGAGTCAAGATTGAAGATTCAAGTTGAGACGACAAGGCACGTGCTTCTGCGTGTTTTCAAAACAATAAACCTTTTGCAAGTACTACATTCATTAAGACCACCTCGCTTGATCATGTGATATATATGTACAGAGTATTATTTAATCACGTGCCTCGGATCTCTCTCAATAAATCATTTTTTTTTTTTTTGGTTACAATCAATAAATCATTATTTTTATCATTTCTGGTTCCAAAACTTCCCTAGTCAATTTTGGTCTTATTCATTTAATTTTTCCCTCATTTGGTCTCATCTCTCACAAAAATTTTGAATTCTCTATCACATTTTCCATCCCATTTAAACGTTACATGGCCGTTATGTTGCCTCAAAATAATATTGAACCTCCCCCCCCCCCCCTCCTTCCACTGCAAAAGTTTTTAAACTTTACACTTGCCTTTTGCATTTATAGAATTTCTGACACATAACTTGACAATAATTAATCCATAATTTTGCATAATTACACATAAAATATTTAGCATTCATTATTCAAAATAAGGGGTTATTACAAATCTAAGAACAACTAACCCCCACCCCCCGCCCATCCCAAAAAAAAAAACAAGAAGAAAAAACTATAACAATAATTGGAGCTAATTTTAACAGTGTACTATCCATCGATCGGAGAAAAGGATTTAGATAATGGCTCTAAAGCAGTCAAATAGTGGGCTATTTGTGGGGTTAAAGAGAGGGCATGTTGTTACCCCAAAGGAGTTAGCGCCACGCTCATCTAAAAGGGAAAACAAGTAAGAGTGTGCATTTTGTGAGGAGTCTTATCAAAGAAGTTGCTGGGTTTGCACCTTATGAGAACAAGATCGCTGAGCTTCTTAAAGTTGGAAAGGACAAGCGTGCTTTGGAAATAGCGAAGTGAAAATTCAGCACCCATGGAAGGGCAAAGAAAAAGAGAGTGGAGACAATTGGTGATCTCCAAAAGCTGAGGGCTGCTAGAGGTGGTGAGAAGAATTGTCGGCCCCTTATTTTGATTAATTAATGTGTAATCATGTCGAATTATGGATCAATTGTTGTCAAATTATGTGTGAAAGAATTCTATGCATTATAAGGTAAGGTTTGAATTAGGGGTGGTTATTGTTATTTGTAGGCAACTTGCACGGGGGTTAGTGTAATTTTTCCCCTCAAATGTTGAAGTTAGCGGCAAACATGACTTCCATTAAAAATTTGACGGAGAAAGTAACAGAGAACTCAAATTAATAACTTTTGTGAGATATGGGATCAAATGTGAAAAAATTAAACGAATGAGATTAAAATCGAAAAAGATTCAAGTTATGAGACCAAAAATAATGAAATCCCACAAATGAATTTGACACATCCACAAAATCTTCTAAACTCATGTGACAGACAGATCCACATACTATAAGGGTTTGTTTGGTTGGAAAGATTACAACAGATTTGAGGTGTTTGTGGGGGCTAGTTGTGTGTTTGGTTGGCAGCATAAGTCAAGATGATTTCTCGGCTAATCTTGCCTAGCCGCTACTATTTACCTCCAATCTCAGGATTATAATCCCGGGGGGAGGGTGAGATGGCAATTATGTGCGATGAGATTAAATGAAACTCACTTGTTGAATTATGGTTCCGTCCTTAACTATAATTATTCTTTTAACATTATGTACCTGTATATCAAAAGCTCTACAGGAAAGGTATAGCTTGTTTGTCGCCTAAACTAAAGAGAAGTGGTTATGCCCTGCACGCGGAAGTTTTGGTAGCCTATATTCAACCAGGAATCGTAGATTAGGGTTCACAGATTCAAACAATACCAGTGACGCCACTGACAAGTTGAAGGAATCGCCGATTAAGGTTCACAATACCAATTTCCTTTTCAATTTTTTTTTCTTTTTTAGCGTGAAAAATGGAAATCTGCATTAATGAGAAGAAACCTCCAACAGAAATGCAATGTTTTACAAAATCTAGAATTTCACTAGTTTGCAAATGATCAAAAGAAGCACATTTAAATAATCTATGGGCTACTTCATTTCCCACCCTCTTGATATGTGAGAACGAGATGCTAGATAAATAAGGAAAAAAGTGCCTTGACATCAATATCAGGCTAATATAGAAAAAGTTCAAAGCGTCAAATTGAAGAGCCTTATTGATGGACAAGGAGTCTCCTTCCAAAATGATATTTAATTAGCCATGCGTCCTCCCTAATTCAACCAGGGCAAAGCTTCCATCACTCGTTTGAATCCGTCTATGGCTTTCGATTCACATTAGTTGTTGCATATGTTGAAGGAAAGTCTTTTTGTTTTTTTTTTTTTTTTGATAAATTAGGAAAGGGGTTACTTTTATCATTGAGATCCATCCCAATATTTTGTTTTGCGTTAGGATCACACAGAATCTTGTTTTTTACACCACCACCAAGAGGAAATTGAACTTTGGCATATCTTCGCGCGCTGACTGATAACCTGAAATTGTATTTGATGCGGTTTGGAGACTGAAATTTCGCCTTCATCTACCAGATAATCTCATGTGTGGGATGTCTGCCAAACCGAACAGCAACTTGTCCAGTGGGCCAACTGCAATCACACGGCTCCCTTGTTCAACCAAACAAGAGAATTAATTGTGGATAAACTTAGGTAATCTTTAATGTCAAGACTAAACCACACAAGTTAATTGGAGCAGCCAAACGCACCCTAAATTTACTAAAATTCGAAGCTTGTTTAAAATATACTAATAAACCTGACCAAGAAACTAACTGGACTTTGGGTCTAATGCTAGCCTCTTGCATGCGTTAAATTTATTAATACAATAATGAATAATGTGAAAAGGGTTGTACCATGCATGAGCATTCCCAATAAAAGATGTGATTTCATTTACTAGCCTTCTCAAACTCCAACGCCCACTCCAATTTCCCCCCTTTCTCTCTCTCCTCTCTCTCTCTCTGTCTCTCGAGCCCCAAACCAACCTCTTCCATTTCTCCACTCCAAAATATAAAACAAGAAACAGAGTAGATAGTGTCACAAGAGAAAAAAAACCATTATTTACCCATGTCAAATATAACTCCCATTTTCCCTATATCCCAACCTCAACACTTTAGTGACTATGGATTTGAACCTCAAATCGACTATCTTCAGGTACCATTCTTCTACTTTTATGTTCTTTTTAAACAAGAAGTCTGAAGTATTGTCTGAGGTTCTTTGTCCTACTCGACATATATCCCGTCTCTAGAGGCTTGATGAGTATCGTCAGACTTTGAATCCCGACAGTATGCGAGTGTATGAACATTAGAAATGTGCACACATTCTAGAAAAGTCCTTAACTTTTTGTGAGATTTTATGATGTTTGTTTTTTTTATTTTTTATTTTTTGTTAAGGTTTTGGAAGAAGCAAGAAAGCACAAGAGGGAGACATCATCAAGGTCCATAGACCTGCATTTCAGGCTACAAAAACCCATCTCCAAAGACGACCACTACTCGTCCAAGAAAATCAAGAAAAACAAGAAACGCTGGTGGCGCAACGCCCTCCTCTTCTTCAAGTTCCCCAAGTGGCCGGCAACTCCGGGCGGCGGCGGTTCCGCCGAACTGGGCGGCCGCCACCGCCGCATTGGGTCGATATCCGGCCCACTTTACGTTACTGAGAGCAGGAGCGGGCCGTCCACTCCCTACAGAACCGTGGCCCCCAGCCGGGCCGGGTCCGGCCCGCTCATGAAGGGTGGTGAAGTTGGGATCCCCTACATCAACCTCAGGGAGCTGAATGTGGACCAGAGCCATAGGATTTCTGCCACTGCTACGCCCATTTATTTGGTCACATGAGTACTGCCCATGTTTGGCTTCTCTCTCTCTCTCTCTCTCTAGGATGGCCTTTCTTTTTAGTGCAAAGGTAGCAAGGTGCTTTCATGGTGGATCTTGGGGTGGGGGTGGGGGGTCAAAGAAATTTTAGCTTTTCTATGTGGGTCCTTTTTCGGGTTTTCAAGAATGTGACTTTTTTAAGTGCACAAAGCTAATTTGGTTATGATGGATTTAACTTTTTCTTTTTGTCAGCTTAATTTTCTCTCTGTTTTTTTTTTTTTTTTTTACCGTTTATAAAAAATAGTGATAGTGGGTTCAACATGCTTACAAAGTTGGTATGTGTTTATATTTTCCAATCCAAAATGTTTATTTTGCATCTTATTTTGATGCCTTTTCATAAGTCATCTTAATTATTTGCTTAGTTATACAAGTTAAAAATTCAATAAATGAGATTATTTAAACACTGAATATGTAACGTTTAAACATCAACTAAACTAAGAGAAATTCTAATCTAGGCCCGACTTGACCAAACCAATATTAATTATGTAGCGAGTGTTTTATACTTGCCTTACCTTATGAATGGTCGATAATTTAGGGAGAGTGATCAATCACTTGAAAAGTGTAATATATTTGCCATGTGGTTTGTTAAATTTAGCCAAACTAAATCCAAATTAGAATTTTCCCTAAACTAAAGCTTCAAAACGCTATGATTTGATTTTTCATAAATAGTAGTCGAGTATATTTCAATCATTTAAGATTGTCCAATTATGTTGGTAAGTTGTGCAAGTCAAGTACATAAATCTTTAATTTTTAATGTTAACGTTACACTTGTATACCATTTATTGCTTTGAGTGGCAAGTAGATGAATTTATTGAGATATGATTTATCAAAAAAAAAAAAAAGAATTTAATGAGTGAAGGCTCCTAACCGTTGGGTTTTGAACATTCTTGTTTGTCTGTATATACAAGTGGCCCTAATACTATATATATATTTTTTTCTTAAAAATTCGATCTTGTACTTGGTATATTGCAAGAAAGTCTTTAGTAACCGTTTGCTTTACGGGGACTAAATTTGGGTCCGCATTTTTTGAAATAAGTATATGGATTCTTAATTATTTATGTAATTGTCTTATTAGTTTTTTGTTTTATTTGTTTTTGGACATTGGTTATTCACATGACTTTTGGACATATTTTAATTGTTTTTGTAGCTATCGAGGGGTCATCTCATATGAGGACACATTTCTAGACCATGAGAATTATGGCACTCTTTAAGGGCGACAAGGTTGTAATTATTATATTGATAATTTTTTCAATGAGTAGTGGGTGTAAGTGTCATTTTTCATACAAGAGGGATACATTTGGTGATATAGTATATTTTGAGGGGTTTAGATGCAATTAACCCTTAAATATAATATTTATTGTTTATCTATTTGGAATTTGGAAATGTACATTTTATACTAGAGTAGAATCCTAAATACTGGACGGTGAGCAATGCATACATGTTCGGAAATAAGCCCATTATTTGTACCCAAAAAAAAATAAACTAAGAGAAAATAAGCCCATTATTTCACATGTAAATAATACTAAAGTGTGTTGTGGTTGTAGTTCAGTGGTAAGAATCCCACGTTATGGCCGTGGAGACATGGACCCGAATTCCAACAGCCACAAATGGGTTAGACCGTTTTTAACCCAGAAAAGAAGAGAAAAAAAACTGTCTTTGGGTATATCACAATCAAGTTCAATAAATTATATCAGTACTTCAATTGGAAAACAAATTATTACAAATCAGTAAATATCAACAAAATACAAACAAACCTAGCATTATATAGTGGACAATTTATGAAGCCTCCACCTTATCATAAGCCTTACCTCAAACTCATGAACCCTCCGTCTTATTAAGTTGGAATCTAAAAAAAAAAATCCAAAACAACCTCATTTTTGTTTTTTTTTTTTTTTATGGTTAAATCGAAAACAACCTCAATGAGAACTAATAATAGCTAAAAGTTCAGTATTAATGACTAACAAAAGTTTAATACCTCGTATAAAAATTAAATTTAGAAAACCTACAAGAAAATTGTAACGTACATCTATTGCATTCTATTCACG
>CM047879.1:16413577-16461982 GCA_026212405.1 Petrea volubilis
ATAACTATCTTGTTATAATGATTTTAGTAAGTCCCGACTCCATTAATGTAGATTAGTCCAATATTCTCA
This sequence comes from Petrea volubilis, assembly GCA_026212405.1. Classification (NCBI taxonomy): domain Eukaryota; kingdom Viridiplantae; phylum Streptophyta; class Magnoliopsida; order Lamiales; family Verbenaceae; genus Petrea; species Petrea volubilis. Next base: position 16,413,647 of record CM047879.1, read on the forward strand.
TGCTCATTCTTTCTTTTGTATCATTGAGAATTATAGCAAGTACTTCTCCGGTTCTCTCTCTATCTCTAAAGTAGTAACTTATTATTTTCAAGTAAAAAGGAATTTCAAAAATTATATCATACATGTATGTGACTTAAAAATTAATATATGTATTAGAAAAAGAAATATTATTAATTATTATAGTTCATGTATTAAGGCTAGATTTATGTTAGGTTAAATGTATCTTTGATACAAGTAATTGGGGTATTACTGTGCATTGCAATACCAAGAATCCATGTGTGATAGCTGTGCCTTTTTGTACTGCACTGGATCGACTTGAAATGCGAGTCGTATTAGAAATCTTAAAAAGTGAAAGTTTTGAAATTCTTGTAGAGGGCGCTTATTTAGTATTTCATTTTTGAATTTCATTTGGCCATTGTACTTTTACAACTTTTTCCTATTATTTGGATGTGCTCAGGGACATTTTAGTAATACACTCACACATAAGGAATACTTACACACTAAACAAACATACAACATTTTCTTGGAATTTAGCACAAGAGTTGCTTAATATCAAAGTTAACCAACTTATGAAATATTAAACTGTGGGGCCAATACAATTAAGAAATTTACTATCTTATCATTCTATCCCCTATCAAATATGTCCAAAGTCTTTAAATACCTATGAACTATAATAGTGTTATTTGGAATCATAGAATGAAAAATAACATATATTGAGGGTGACTCCTTTTTTTTACATATAATCAACTCGAGACACTTCATACATGTCAATCGGAATCTATAATGTACGGACATGGACACAGGGACACGGACACAGCGACACGAAAAATCTCAAAATTTTAGGACACGACACGGTTATTAAAAAATATTTTATATTATATTATCTATTTATAATTTATTAAATTAAAATATGTGAAAGATAATAATAATATTCATCATTAAAACAAACACCTCTTAATTGGGTTATAAGATTTAAAGATTAAAAAAATTATTTGTTATTTTCAGTATTTCCACTAAATTTTTTAAAATTTAAAACAAGATCTCATTTAAACTTTGTAATATATCAAAAAAGCCTCAGCCGTGTCCTAGCCGTGTCGGACACGTCCTTCAGCCGTGTCCGACACCATGTCGGATTTTTTCTTTTTTTTTTTTTAATTTTCGGACACGTTTTTGCCGTGTCGGGGCCGTGTCGAAGCCATATCCGACACGTGTCCGACACTGCACCGGGTCATTTTTAGGTGTGTCCGTGCATCATAGATCGGAATGTTACGCACGCACGCGCACACGCACACCCAAAGAAAAAGAAAAGAAAACAAGAATATTCGAATCCAAAATCTCAATGGTGCTAATTCGAAAAGTATTGATGAGGCCAATTCTCCCACATCGAATGGAGACGAAGGTCTTGGTCACTATATACACACCAACCCTTCTTCACCTAGCATGACGCGTTTTGAAAACCCCCCCAGTCCCTCGACTGGCAGACGCGGACAGTATCGTGCTCAGACTGGGGCTATCTCGGGTGCGAGCAGAAACAGTGCTCATCATTTGGCGCCCACCGTGGGGCCGCTAGGCTCCTCCCAAGTCCCTCGTCTGGGGGGCTTATGATGAAGCCAATTCTCCCACATCGAATGGAGACGAGTGTCTTGGTCACTATATATACACCAACCCTTGCTCACCTAGAATGATGCGTTTTGAAAACTCCCCCAGTCCCTCGACTGGCAGGCGCGGACAGTATTGTGCTCAGACTGGGGCCATCTCGGATGTGCAGCAGAAACGGTGCTCATCAAGTATGATCCCTTCTTTGTTCGCTTGTTAATATGAATTATTAAAATTATGCTCACCATGCTTTTCAACACACTCTCCCTTGGAAGCATTCAGCTTCATGACATTTTTAAGAACTTAATTCTATGGGTTGATTGGTATGATTACAAGTTACATCAAAGTTAATAAAAAACTTCATTTGATAGAAATGTTGACGTAACAAACTTAAAAAAAAATGTTGACGTAACAGAGTGTATAAAACAAATGTCAAAGAAATAAGACAAGATACGATGTCCTTCTCACCAAACATATGATGATGATTCATTTATATTTCTTATAGTTTTAAGTTCATAATTTTCCAATATTGAATATGATTCCACGTCCTCCTTTCTCTTTCTGGGGCCATATGAAACATCAATACAATAAGTTATAACTAACTTTCCAACGAAATATTCCATCAAGACCACCAAATGTTCCATCGAGAACACCAAATTTCCACGAAAAGAATTTGTATTTCCATCAAAGCGTGTTCCGTCGGAAAAGTGCTCTTTATACCTATTTTTCGTATGATTTTTGGGACTTTGGACAGAAATATTTTTTTTCTTTTTTTTTAATTTCGGACAAAATTTTAATTAGAAATCTATTTTATCGCCGAACTTTCCGGACGGCCGACAGAAATAAATTGAAAGTCCGATAGAAATATTTCTTTCTTTTTCTCGATAGAAAATTTAATTAGAAACCTATTATTTTCGTCATATTTTCGGGATTTCCTACATAAATAATTCTTTCTTTGCTTTTCGTGGACAAAAAATTTAAATAGAAATCTATTACTAACACATTTTCTTGTAGTGCATCAGGCCTAATTGCAGAGAAAGAAAATGAAACAACAACAACAACAACAATATTCATTCAAACTTGTTGCTTATTCTTAATACAAATCCTCAAAAGCTCCTCTGCTACTCCATTCACCTCTTCTTCCTCTTCCTCTTTTATCTTCACACTCAATTCCTTAGCTCTACCCCTCATATCCTCACACCCTATCACCTCATTTATCGCTTTCGCCACCGTAATCTCCCGCATAACTACATCCATCGCCATCCTTCTCAACCTCCACTGCGACACCGGCTGCCACAACCATTCTAGCATTCACCGGCTGTTCGAATTGCATAGGCATGGCTATAATCGGAACACCAAAATACATACTCTCCGTGATGGAACTCCACCCACAGTGACTCACGAAACCACCAACACTCGAATGTGCTAAAATTTCAGCCTGTGGGGCCCACCCAGGGACGATTTTACCCCTCTCCCTCACTATATCCGAGAACCCTTGGGGCAATTCTTCCCCTATATGTCTAGTGGCTTTCTCTTCAGTTGGAAACCTAATCACCCACAAAAAGTTAGCATCACAAAGTTGCAGCCCTTTTGCTACTTGTGCTATCTGATCCTTAGACAAAAAAAACTCACTGCCAAAGGATATGTACACAGTAGAACCCTCTCTTTTCATACTCAGCCATTTCATGATCTCTGAGAACTCATCCTCATCATCATCATCATCATATAATCTATTCGAATACATGAGAAGCGGGCCAGTGGGCACGATCCGTTTCTTGGACAAGAAAGAGAGATGCTCAATGTACTTCTCCTCGACAGCTCTACAGCTCTTCATTAGGACAACTTCATTGGACAATGTGAAGTTCCCAAATGCAAAATCTTTATCATCATCAACTCTAATAAGTGAATTAAAACGATCTAGTATATCTAATATCTCATCATCCGGCATCTGCATACCCTTATACGGGAAAGTCGAGCCCGTCCCGTACGTATGCACGTGATGGTAGTACGAAAACACCGCAGCGCCTGAGGTTGCAAAGTAGACAGATGGTATGCCTTGAGACGAGGCAAGCTTCGCGGCCCACGGTTGGAACATATCGTATATCAGCAAATCGGGACTTACACAGCTCAAGACTTGTGTGAAGCTTGGAGCAGAGTTTTGAAAGGCCTCTACAAGGGCTGGCACGAGATTTGACGGTAAATTTTTCGTCGTGTGGAGCTCCGGAGGGAGCCCCGGTGATGGCGGGACATTGAGCTGCACGAGGTTTATTGATGATGATGATTCTTGTTGAATCAAACTATGTTTGATTGAATCAAGATTGATCGCTGTGGAGCACAAGTATATAGTGGCGTTTTTTGTTGATGAGATGAGCCTTTTGGATAGTTCAAGAAAAGGGAATATGTGTCCATGAGCTAACCATGGAAACATGAGAATCTTCAAATTAGGTTGTTCTGATTTATCCATGGCCATGAATGGAAAGCCCTGTCCTCTGTTCAAGCAACCTTTTCTTTGAAGTTTTGTCGAACATGTCGAGTGCAAAAGCTATAACAACAACTTTCCTTGGCCGACCGATTATTAAGTTGAAATTTGTTCCAAATTGGAGACCAAGTCAAGAATGAGTTCTTAAATAATGACTAGGTTGTAGTAAAATCTTGGGAATGTCCACAAATTAATATATTCTAATGCAATCTACTGAGTCACGACACGAACATATACAGACATCATTTGGCGCGCGCGCGCGTGTTTACCATAGGAAAAAAACATTGTTTTTTGAATAATTGTCACCCGTGACATCCGTGTAACGTGTTTACTTATTCACTCTAATGACATTAAATTATATTAATAATCTCCTAATATAGTACAAATAGTTATATATGTTCCTGTCAGTTTAAATCCTTGTAGCAATCTTAGTTACCGCTAAGACGGATTTTGAAAAAATATATATTTTTCGAACGGTATTTTTTATAATACAATTTTTGTTTTTTTAAAATCAAATAATTTTGTATTTGGATACAATAATTAAAAATGTTTTAAAAGACGTTTTTATTTGATGCTATTTGAAGTAATGTTTTAAAAAAAGTCAACGATTTTTTGTTTTTAAAAAAAAACCTGTCCGAACACAATTTTTTTCTTCTGAAATGTTTTTTTCAAAAAAAAAAAGTGTTTTTCTTTGAAAAAAAAACCATCCAAACAAGCTCTTAGTCAAATGAAGGGGAAAAAAGTCCAAGCGATTAACTTAGATACAAGGACAAAGTAGGAAAATTGTATAGGGGATTCACTATTTAATTATATATATATATATATATATATTATAGAGAATAATAGATTTGATATTTAGACCTACTATGTAAAGATTTTTTTTTTTTTCTAGTGGAGTTATTGACCCACTTTTTACCAGGTAGCTCCACCCTTGCTTAGATGACTAATGAATCCACGCCTATATTAATTTCAATGGTTTTTTATTAGATTTTCATCATCACAAGAATAAGTTACTGAAATTGTTCTTCGTTTGTACTATCGTAAAATATCACATTTTATTTAAAATTTAAATTAGGGCGAATTACCCTAAACACCCTTGAATTTTGGTGAAATTCAAAACAAAAAAGGAATCCTACCTTTTCAAAAATCATCACGGCACTCTTAATTTTCGGATAGAATTCTCTATTGTAAAATAATGTTTCATCTCATATTGTATAATTCATATTTATGCAATGTATATAAAATACTTTTTTAATTCTACGGCTTAAAATCTATACATTTGGCACATATTCATACATTAAAATAGGAAATAAAACACAATTTGCAATAGAAAATCTCGTATGCTTGACCTTATACCTCTTCTTGCATGATAGATTAAACAGAATTATGTAAATTACATAAATGCCCATACCCTTAGATGCTTTCTTTTTTGGCTTTTCTTTGTTTAAACAAAAAAAAAAAAAAAAAAAAAAACCCTAAAACTAGAATTTCTCGAAATACCCCTACCATAGGGCAGAAATCAAAGAGCTTCAAAAATGAATTTGAGAGTGTGTATTTCCATGTGTGTGAAAGTATGTGGTTAGCGTGTATAATCGGGATTGAGGCTTCACAATGGTGGAAAAAGGTCGTTTCATATTTCTGTAATATTCGATATTACAAAAGCACCACTATAAACTAAAAAACTTGCAATTCACCCCTTGAATTTATGCCATCGCCTTACATACAAGTCCAAAGGGCATTTTTATCCGACAAAAGGTGATGAAATTTTTATTTGAGGGCATTTTAGGAAAATCATACCTTTTGAAATGAAAACCGTCCAAATCCTAAAAGTGGACTAACAACAAAATGTTTTCCACTAATGACATTAGAATTCAAAAGTCGGTCGAAAAACAATAATTTTTAGAAGGTAGAATTTTTTTTTTTTTTTTTTTTTTGGTAATTAAAATTTATGCGAGTACATATCAAACCAAGTTCAAGACCTTATTCGAATCGACTTTGGTAAATAATATCAATAAGCACAAAAAGTCATAATATCAATAAGCGCAAAAGAAGTCATGAAATAATGCAATTATCAGATTGCTCACCACTTTCACAATAGAGGCTCTTATCCACTTCTACTACCATTGTGGAAGCTTCGCACTTTATTTGTTGTCCATTGATGGTAATGATCCTGAACACAACATTAGTTTAGACACTAGAGATCAACATGTCACTATAAACAAATTATTCATGGATTTTCGTAAGGATTTACTTCAAATTTTGAAACTAAAGATGGTAAGAGTGCAAACACTAGATGTTGGAGGAGAAAACTAAAATACAATGTACATAATAATTGTTGGAATAGAAAAATATGTTCGTATATTATTCATAGTCTCCTATCTCCTTTATATAGAGATGGAAATAGAAGAATACAAGAATTCTAAGCAAACTAGAAATAAGGTAACAAAATAATATTAGAATTCTAATTGATATAAGAATCCTAACCCTACCATAATATACTAACTTACCAAATATTTTATTAGATCTTCTAACACTCCCCCTCAAGCTGGAGTATGCTTAAGAAACATACACAGCTTGCTAAAAAGAAAAACAACAATAAAAAACATAAAAATAATCCTAACAAATTGAAAATTGCATTCCTCCCCCTCAAGCTGAGAATTCTGCAAGCTTGAAACACCAAGATAGATTGAGAAAGAGCACGATTAAATTGTGAAAGTATAAAATAGAATACCGGCTAAACGTGGCACAATGTATAAATCATGGTTTAACCTTGATAGGTAAAGAGTAGATCACGAAGAGAGTTCATCAAATCGTGAGAGAAGTTTACAAATCACAAGAAATAGAGATAAAGTCATGGCGTAGCCATGATAGTGAGAAAAGCACAATTGAATTGTGACAGCAAGATAAAAGACCACGATCTAGTCATGATAGAAAGCACAATTTGATTGTGATAGAAGTAGATAAAAGAATCACAATATCAACTGTGAGAGAGAGAAAATCATGACATAGTCATGATAGAAATCACAATGTAATTGTGAGAGTATTGGAGAAGTAATAGAGAAAAAGAGAAAAGAGTACCACATAGGTGTAAAAGAATGAGAAAAATCAAAGAGAAAATTTTGAAATTGTTTGGAAATTTATGATAGACTATAAAAAAAAAGGTAGAGAGTTTTTTTTTTTTTTTTTTGATGAGGCTGAGTTTGGAGAAGTTTCAATAGCAACGACAATAGGGAAGGGTATGGAGAAGTTTGGAGAAGTTTCAATAGCAACGACAATAGGGAAGGGTGTGTCGCGGGAAGAAGAGGTGTTAACATGTGTTTCTACCGCCTTTTTTTTTTCTCTTCTTCTTCTTTCGAACCTGCTCTGATACCATGTTGGAATAGAAAAATATGTTCGTATATTATTCATAGTCTCCTATCTCCTTTATAGAGAGATGGAAATAGAAGAATACAAGAATTCTAAGCAAACTAGAAATAAAGTAACAAAATAATATTAGAATTCTAATTGATATAAGAATCCTAACCCTACCATAATATACTAACTTACCAAATATTTTATTAGATCTTCTAACAATAATCATGCTTTATTACTTATAATTGATGCAAATCCTCAACAGCTCCTCTAGTACTTCACTCACTTCTCCTTCCTCCTCCTCTTTTGTCTTCACACTCAATACCTTAGCTCTATTCTTCATATCTTCACACCCAATCACCTCATTCATTGCTTTCGTGACCGCGTCTCCCACATAATTACACCCATCGCCATCCTTTTCAACCTCCACTGTGACACCGGTCGCCACAACCATCCTAGCGTTCAAAGGCTGTTCGAATCTCGCCGGCAGGCCTATAAGCGGAACTCCAAAGTACATACTCTCCGTGATAGAACTAAACCTGCAGTGACAAACAAAACCACCAATGCTCGAATTTTCTAAAACCTCGACCTGTGGGGTCCACCCGAGGACGGTTTTACCCCTCTCCTTCACTATTTCTGAGAACCCTTAGAGCAATTCTTCCTCTATACGTCTAGTTTTCTTCTCCTCAGCTGGAAACCTAATCACCCACAAAAAGTTAGCATCACAGGGCTGCAGCCCTTTTGCTACTTGTGCTATCTGATCCCTAGACAAGAAATACTCAATGCCAAAGGATATGTACACAGCAGAAGCCTGTTCTTTCATACTTAGCCATTTCATGATCTCTGAAAACTCATCGTGAGATATAGCAAGGTCCACCTCTATACACCGGAACCGGTTTCCTTGTTTTCGAGGTCGTGACCACTTCTCCGATCAAATAGGAAAACCGCCCCATACAAAGTACGAACAAGTAGGGGGAAATTAGATCCCCTTGTCATAGTCTACACTTGGTTTGCATAGGTTGTAATGGTTCACCATTCCAAAGTATGGGTGGCTTGATGCAAGTAACACAACTCATTAACAAGTTGATGATGTTTTCAGGGAATTTAAAGAATCTCACGGTTTCCTCCAAAAAATCCCATCTAACTTTGTCATAAGCTTTCTCAAGATCGATATGAATGATCATACTCCCATTCTTGCTTTTTGAGTTATGCAAAGTGTGAACCATCTCTTGAACAATTGTGATATTGTCGTGGGTGCACCTTCCGGGCATAAAGGTACTTTGATGGGGCCCAATTAATTCAGTCATAGATGGCTTCAAACGCTGGACAATGAGTTTTGTAATGGCTTTTAGGATGACATTACAAAGTGCAATCGGTCTTGACTCTGAGACGGTTGCCGGATTGCGAACTTTAGGAAATATTAGCACAATGAAAGAATCTCCAATGGCTTGAGGGACCCGTTCGTTGTAGAAGCAAGATTGAATGAATTCCATGACCGAATTACCAATAGAAGCCCAAAATTTTTGATAAAAGAATGCTTGGCACCTGTCCGGTTATTATTATTATTATTATTAAACTACTAATATTATTAATCACAGCAAATCTGATACAAGAATAGAGTACAAGAACTGAGTACAATCGTTCCAGTCGATCGGACCTGATATAGAACCAGCCTACCTAGCAACATAATGAGCTAACTGATCCACAGACCGCTTTACAAAATACAAATGCGAACCACTGACATCTTTGCTAAGTAAGTTACAATCTTCAATCACTAGACCAAAGGTTGATAAGTTTGGAGATTTATTCTTAAAAGCATTAATCACCACTTGAGAATCAGATCCAAGAATTGAATCACCACTTATTCTTTGGTTACAACTTCATTTTGAACTTGCCCGAAATCTCATGCCTAAATCATTGCCAAAGAATCACAAGAATCAAATCATTCGTGCATTTTTATAAGGATTCATTTTAAAGTTTGAAACTAGAGATAGAGAGTACAAACACTAGATATTGGAAGAGAAACTTATAACTATGTACATCATCATATTTGTTGCTTATTCTTGATACAAATCCTCAACAACTCCATTGGAGCTTCATCCTCCTCTTGTTCTTCTTTCTCTTTCATCTTCTCACTCAATTCCTTAGCTCTCTTCCTCATATCCTCACACCCAATCACCTTATTTATCGCTTTCGCTACTGCATCTCCCGCGTAATTACATCCCCCATCGCCATCCTTTTCGACCTCCACTCCCACACCGGCCTCCACAACTGTCCTAGCATTTAAAGGCTGATCGGATATCATCGGCATGGCTATAATCGGAATGCCAAAATACATACTCTCCATGGTGGAACTCCATCCACAGTGACTCACGAAACCACCAATACTCGAATGTGCTAAAATTTCGGCCTGTGGGGCCCACCCTCGGACGATTCTACCCCTCTCTTTCGCCAATTCTAAAAACCCTTCTGGCAATTCTTCCTCTATGTGTCTGGTTTGCTTCGCCTCAGCTGGAAATCTAATCACCCACAAAAAGTTAGCATCACAGAGTTGCAGGCCTTTTGCGACTTGTGCTATCTTATCCTCAGACAAGAAATACTCACTGCCAAAGGAGATGTACACGGTAGAAGCCTGTTCTTTCATACTTAGCCATTTCCTGATCTCTGAAAACTCATCATCATCATCATATGAGCTATTCGTATATGCAATAAGCGGGCCGGTGGGCATGACCCGTTTCTTGGACAAATAAGAAAGATACTCAATGTATTTATCTTCAACTGCCCTACAGCTCTTCAAGAGGACAATTTCACTAGAAAATGCAAAGTTCTCGATTACGTAATCAATACCGGCATCTTTTATAAGCGGCATGATTGGATCACGCAACCTAAATATCACCTCATCCGGCACGTGCATTCCCTCATAAGGGAAAGTCGAGCCCGTCCCGTACGTATGCACGTGATAGTAATACGAAAACGCCGCAGCGCCTGAGGTTGCAAAGTACACAGATGGTATGCCTTTGGAGGCGGCGAGCTTCGCAGCCCACGGTTGGAACATATCGTATATCAGCAAATCGGGACTTACAGAATTGAAGATTTGTGTGAAGCTCGAAGCAGAGTTTTGAAAGGCCTTTTTGAGGGCTAGCCCGAGATGTGACGGTAAATTTTTTGTCGTGTGGAGCTTCGGAGGGAGCTCAGGTGATGGTGGCATATGAAGTTCTACTAAGTTTATTGATGTTTCCTTTTGACAGCTAGTTCTGATGGAGTCAAGATTGATGGCTGTGGAGCATAAGTATATGGTGAAATTTCTTGTTGAGATGAGTCTCTTGGCTAGTTCAAGAAAGGGGGATATGTGTCCGTGAGCTAACCATGGAAACATGAGAATTTTGAAGTTAGGTTGTTGTGTTTTATCCATGGCCATGAATGCAAAGCTCTGTCCTTGCTTCAGGCAACCTCTGTATATTGTTTCTTCGAAGTCTTGCAAATTTATAAAGTGCAAAAAAGCTATGAAATTATGCTAAAGTAGAACAGTTAAGATTTATGAAATTTATGCTAAAGCAAAAAACTCAGAGATTTATGAAATTTATGTGATTTATGATATTGCAGACACTTTTGTTTTTGGAGAAAAGCTATAGATAAAGTAGAAAAAAAAATAAGTTAACAAAAGTCTGTGGCGTTTGAAAAGAAATGATAAAAAACAGTGCTTTAAGTTTTGAAAAAATAACTAGAAATTGGAACAAAGAGTGAAAAAATTGCTTCCAACTTCCGGCTAACTTTAAATTTTTTTTCTGTACAAATAGGAAAATAAAACACACACGATCCATTTTTTTAAGTAAATGTTGGGAAAGCACTTTTTTTAGGGATTATAAACACCCCAAAACAGAAAAATCAAGATTTATGAAATTTATGATAAAGTAGAAAAGTTAAGGTTTATGAAATTATGCTAATAAAGCAGAAAAATCAAGATTTATGAAATTTATAAGATTTATGCTAAAGCAAAAAGGTTTAGATTTATGAGAAAAAGTCAATCTTTAATAAATGCATAGGTGTTGGCAAAAAGTAGGGATTCCCCACAGTCAAGTCTGCAAATTTCCCTCTTTTCTGCGTTTGTTTTACCCAAAAAATTGATATTTAAGCTTTCAGATCTTCTGCCATAAAATATTATTGTATTTTCTCTTTCATATATTAATACATATTAAGGAGTCGTTTACTTTCTAGGTTAATGATGGTTTGTTTAATTTAACCCTTGTTGTCAACCGTTTACTTTGTTGGTGTGGCAAACCCCCATAAACCCGGAGCCCCGGGTCAATGAACGGTTGTGGATGGATAATTTGACTGCCCAAATTGGGTAGTTAAAATAAACCTTCACAAAGTTGGCTCAATACATTACGAAATTAGCCCCCATTATTGACTGAAAATTACCACTTTTTGCCCTTCAAATCCAAACAAAATCCTCCATCAGATTTCTCACGCAATGAGTCATCCACAGAATTCTGTCTTCCCCAGAAGTCTTACCCAAATTACCTCTCTAGGGTTTGTTAAGTAGCGTGAAGTCGGGATCTCTGACCTTCTCTGTCGTCAGTGTCTCAGCCCTATTCTGTCGTCGGCGGCGTAAGCAATCGAATATTCTTAGTTAATTGATTTTGTTCAACACTTTTTGGTAGAAACTGAGCCAAGTCTTGTAGCGACGGGATGGAGTTGTGATTGGTTTCATCCTTGCATATTATTTTCGATCAAATCATTTTTTTGGGTTCGTTGATTTTTAATTTGTTTTTCCTTTTTTTTCCCCTTCCTTCGGTTGCAGGGGGTTTGGTAATCCAATGTTTCCTTTGGATATTTCTGCATTTTTATTTCCCTTAATTTGTTTTAGATCCCAATTTGAACGATTTGCGGGAATTAATCTTCTAATCGGTTGGCTGTGTATCTCCTAGCAATCGAAAACTAGTTCCTGCCAAGGTATTGTGTATTTCAGCAACTATGAAGAAGCTATTTCATCTTTTTTGTTTTTTGTTTTTTGTTTTTTTTTTTTGGTTTGGAAGCTGCCTTATCTTCATCTTTTTTTTCATTTTATTTTTTGGTTTGGAAGCTGCCTTGTGCTTACCCAACCGATTCCAAATTCGTCGGACCACCATATCGCTAGGGGTGTTCTTGTTCTTTGTTAACTCAATTGGGAATTTGGGTGTGCTCTAATTGTTCTTATCCATTCCCATCTAACAAAATGAGAAGGGCACAAATGTAATAACACCATGAAAAACATCCAATTTTACAAGAAAAGTAAACATAGTATTTGTTGACGGATAAAACAAACTACAGTTAAATATAGAAGTAAACGCCTCTAATACTCTCCAACGGCTTGTGTAAACCATCAAATTAACCCTCCCTAAACTTAACGTTTGTTGACTGAACTTGCAAAGTAAACGGTTCCTAAGTATATTGGTGAGCAAAGAGAAAAATTTATAATATAAAAAAAAAATTAAATACTCTCCTTTCTTATCTCACGTGCCCACGTGGTGTATATTAATGAATGGCAGAGAAAATATAATATCGTTTTGTAGTAGAGGATCCGTATTGCCTTATGATCCTCATAGTAAAAATTGATGCTCCAAAATTGTTATCGACACTCCTACTTAATTTATAATTCTATCAAATGATTAATATACCCTTTTAATTTTTAAGTATTAATTTCATTTGATTTATTGGACAAAAAATCCTAATAATTTTATTATTCACCTTGATGCTAAAGAGAAAACTATTCTTCACCTTATTTTGATTAAATTAATTCTATCAAAATAAGTATTTTTATTTTCTTTTTTAAAATAACTTGCTATACCAATCGAAAATCGAGCCATAGAACCCGAATTCTACACCATGGCGGGCCACACTCATGTACGCTAGAGAGATTATTTTTGTATTACTACTATTGTAGCATTTTGCAACTTTGATGATGTAACTCGAGAACTATTCTTCAACTATATCTTAGTAGCATTGTCTTTTGTGCAAATAATTTGCATGTATTTTTCATCATATTTTTCTATTTCTTTCTCATATTAATTTTAATCAACTGAAAATAGAGGAGACTAGTATTTTAGAATATTTAACAGTTGTTTTGACTTGAAGAAGAAATTTTAAAGTTTTGCCATTCTTACAACCTACTCGGTGGTCATCTAATGACAACGGAGGTATTGATTCTTTTTCATATTATTTCTTTAAGATTCTTGTTTACACTTTTAGTTTAGAAATTTGTTATTAAATAAACAAAATTTGTGGATTGATCAACTCAATAGTCTTCTCAATAATTTCCAAAATCCATATGAAAAACAAATGCCTCTTTTTTTGGTACGACTGCCTAAAATTAATTCTCGGAAAGGGCATCCATTAAAAGTCCTATGTATGACCTAGAAATTTTGATAATAATATTTATTTTGTATTAAGTAACTAGGACAAAAAAGATAGGTAAAACAAAAAATTAAAGAAAATGATTAAACAATAAAGCAAATGGTATACACATCATTCAAATTAATAGAAATAATGGTTCAAAGAGGAATGAGCATTTTAGTCATTTTTTTAATACGGAAAGTAAAGATATAGTGCCAATAACAAATCCTAAAAACAATTTTTGCTAACAAAGCGCTACAAATAGTGAGACAAAGACAGCTAGTGCAAGTCTTATTAGGCAAATCCACCAATCCTCAAAGGAGCCAAGGGGAATTGTAGGGGTTCAAGTTCATATTGAACTAAAATTTAGCCGTATTATTTGAAAATTTTGAATGGCACCCCACTCCTAACCCAACAAAAATTTCTGGCTCCATCCACCACTAACAGCTTGTTATATGTTTACTTTCCCCTTTGGTGTCATTAAATAATGAGGATAATTACACCTAAACCTCATGAGGAAGTTTGTTGTGAATATACTTGAGGTTTTTTTTTTTGCCCTAGACCCCCTATGATAGGTCTAATTGCCAAAAAAAACTTTCATATTTTAATTAACACCATCAATTCTTTGAAACTATAAAGTTGCATAATAAATTTCATGGCATCCACACACGTCTCTTGCAAGTAGGAGTTCGTTTTAGTGTAGAAAAAATGACTTTTTTTAACCTTAATTGATTTGAATGAATTTTAAAAATTAGTATAAAAGATCCTATGATAAAAAATATAGGCATAGTTACCCCTCATCCAATCCAAATTTTGAAAAAGTCTTTTTTGTTTTTCCTTTCTTGTCATTTATATTTATTTTTATTTTTACACTTGTTAATTTTACAAAATACATAATACACACACACACACATACATATATATATATATATATATATGTTTTACGTAAATTATATATTTATTATATATGTATACACAACAAAAAAATTGCCTTTTTTTTTTGGCGGACAATACTGGCAGAAAAAATCCGACAAGAAACCTTCCTTCTTGTTTATTTTGCACCTATAACTTTTATGTATAAATTATGTATTTATTTTTCTTTCATATATATATATATATATATATATATATATATAAGTCTTATACATATAAATTATATATATACTCTTCATATGCGTATGCTTATACAAGTTTTGTATGAATTATACATATTTTTCCTATATGGATGTGTGTGTGTGTAAATTGTTTATATACGTTTCATTTATAATGTATTACATATAGATACATAATATATATATATATAATTATAATATTTCTTCTTCTTTTTTTTTCACTGGATTTCTATAGTGCCAATATTTTTTAACATAGGGGTTCTGGTGCATAAATTGAATATGGATAATTTTTTCTATTCAACACTTTTTTATGAGAGGGCGGTGAGGTATGTTATTCTTTCGCAAGAATTTTTATGTTAATTAAAATAACAGAAGGTTTATATTGTTATTTTTCAAAAACACAGGAGGCTTGATACAATTGACCCCTTAGGCTATTTTTCCATTTTTTAATTCATTCATTTTCCTCCCATCCAAATAAATACATGTAAAATTAAAATTCACCCATTTTCTTTTCTTTTATTTTTTTTTCCCTCTCATTTCCGTTTCTCTCAATTTTCTTCCTCTGCCAAACGCATTATAAGGTAAATCCATGCAAAATTGCAAATTATCTCATACCGGTATTAATGTCATTTACATGTAAGGGAAATTACACGCCCAAAATCGAATTATGTGTATCACCTGTATGTATATGCCTAAAATCCAACACCAATTCAATAATTCTTTTTTTCTTTTTTGGTCTTGACCACCCGGTTACTATTCATTGGCCGATTAATCTGGATCGGGTACTGAAAAGGCCCATTATGGGGACAACCCTCCCAACCCAGTTGCTCCAATTCAATAATTCACATGGATCTCCATATTATAGCAATCTCAATATTTATTTTATCGAAATTCATCACCACAAAAATCGTTTGTCCTACTGTAAAATCCCACATTTTTTTCAAATAAAAATTAGGGTGAGTTACACCCAACAGCCAAAATAAAATTAAATTTAAAAAAAAAAAAAGCTATCTGTTTTGAAATCACCTTGACCCCCTAACTTTATTACCTCCTTTATAAATTAAACAGAATTTCGTAAAATACATAAATGCCTTTAGATATTTTTCATTTGTAATAATAAAAATAAAAAAATAAAAATTAGAATTATCCAAAAAATACCCCTACTATCGGGGGGTTTTTCGTAAATTTCTCAAAACTCAGAGGTACTAGATGTAATTCGTTGTTGCCGCCTGCCACCTTCTTTAGCCGTCGTGCCACCACCATCGGAATGGGGCGGTCTCAACATAGTATACTCGTCTCGACCTCCCTAGTAAAACGGACTTGAGTAGGTGTACTTGTAATTACACTTAACCTTAGGGGAGGAAGTAGTATTATTTTAAGCTCTATGTTTTCACTTCTTCTTTGGTGACAACTTTGCTCTGAATATCCCGAAATATCATGCCTAATCATTGCCAGAGAACATTGGGCCTCGTGGGACAAACTAAGCTCGCCCGATTGCGGGAGGGTGGTTTGGGGTTCCGGAACTTTCGTCTCTTCAACATGGCGCTGCTCATGAAGCAGGGGTGGCGTATTATTTCCAATCCCTCATCTCGTTGTGCACAAACGCTGCGGGCCAAATATTTCCCAAGTGGTGACTTCTTGAAGGCTGATATGGGTCGTAACCCATGCTTCTTTTGGCGAGGTCTTATGACCGTGTTCCCCACTTTCACCCAAAATTTGTGTTGGCGCGTTGGTAATGGCGAGTTGATCTCCGTTTGGAATGACAACTGGATCTTTGGAGAGAACTATCGCAAGCCCCTTATCAAACGGTTTCCACCGGAGGAGGCCAAAGTTTCCTCTCTAAAGTTAGAACACACCTTCTTGCCGTTTGAGGTTGTGTCGATTTTGAAAATACCCATTAGCCCGCGCTTTCTGTATAAAAGTGGAATATATACCGCTAAGTCGGGATATGCAGCGGCGAAACAATGCCAGGACGCTGCAGCGGCTGTAGCATCGACTTCACGCTCGGACTCACGCTTGTGGGCTCGTATATGGAAGCAACCAGTGATGCCTAAGATTAAACACTTCGTATGGAAGGTAGCCAAAGATTTCCTCCCTTGCTCTGATGTGCTCGCACGTCAGCACTGTGGTACTTTGCAAAGCTGCTACTGTGTGGGAATGGGGTAGATTCGGCTATGCATATCTTTCGGGAGTGTGATTTTAGTGCCGCTCTTTGGTGGGATGCGGGATTGGGCAGTGTGATTTGGTCCACAAAAGCTCCAACACTGAGTCAATGGCTTCTTGAATTGATTGATTTGGTGAGTAAATTGGAACTTGGGGAAATGTCTGTTCGGCTGTGGCTCTTTTGGTTGAACCGGAACCTGGTCTGTCATGGCAAGGAGCGGATACGACCGCCTATGCTGAATGAGATGGTGCGGCGTTATTGTCCTGGGGCGGAAGATAGGTTGCCTGGAGTTGGGGGCGCGCACAGTCATCGGCCAACAGGACGCTGGGCACCTCCTCCCCACGGACGCGCAAAGCAGAATTTTGACGCCTCTTTCTCCAGAGCAACAGGGAACGCGGGCTTTGGCATGGTTATTCGGGATGGGAATGGGCAGGTGTTGGTTTCGGCGGGAAGACGAGGCAACACCTGCTGGGATGAGGAGAGTGTCAAGGCCAGGGCAATGCTTTTCAGGCTAGGAATCGCAAGCGACTGCGGCTTCAAAGATTTGATTGTAGAGGCTGATGCCAAGGTGCTTATCGACCATTTGGCAGCGGGTGCAACGTCGAGAGGCAGTATTGGGGTGCTACTTGAAGATTTGCTCTCTTTGGCCAGAACTTTTGACAGGCTTTCTTTTAGTTTTGTACACCGGGATGGGAATCGCGTAGCTCATCTTATGGCTAAATGGGGTGTCAATCAGGACACCCCTGTTATTGATATTGAGGTACCTCATGGAGTACGGTGTGCTGTAACTGATGATATGCTGTTGGTTTCAGATTAATAATACAACACAAAGGGTTATCAAAAAAAAAAAAAATCATTCATGCATTTTATAAGGATTCATTTTAAAAATTTTGAGACTAGAGATAAGAGAGTACAAACACTAGATATGGGAAGAGAGACTTATAACTATGTACATTATCATACTTGTTGCTTATTCTTGATGCAAATCCTCAACAACTCCTCTGCAGCTTCATCCACCTCTTGTTCTTCTCTCTCTTTTATCTTCTCACTCAATTCCTTAGCTCTCTTCCTCATAACCCCACACCCAATCACCTCGTTTATCGCTTTCGCCACCACGTCTCCCACGTAATTACGTCGCCCATTGCCATCCTTTTCGACCTCCACTCCCACACCAGCCTCCACGACCATCCTAGCATTTAAAGGCTGATCGTATGTCATCGGCATGGCTATGATCGGAACGCCAAAATACATACTCTCCGTGATGGAGCTCCACCCACAGTGACTCACGAAACCACCAGTACTCGAATGTGCCAAAATCTCGGCCTGTGGGGCCCACCCGTGGACAATTCTACCCCTCTCTTTGGCCATTTCTAAAAACCCTTCGGGCAATTCTTCCTCCATATGTCTAGTTTTCTTCTCCTCAGCTGGAAATCTAATCACCCACAAAAAGTTAGCATCACAGAGCTGCAACCCTTTTGCTACTTGTACTATCTGATCCCTAGACAAGAAATACTCACTGCCAAAGGAGATATACACAGTGGAAGCCAGTTCTTTCATGCTTAGCCATTTCATTATCTCAGAAACCTCATCATCATCAGCAGCAGCAGCAGCATATGAGCTATTCGTATGCACAAGAAGCGGGCCGGTGAGCACGAACCGTTTGTTGGACAAAAGAGAGAGATAGTCAATATATTTTTCTTCAACAGCTCTGCAGCTCTTCATCAACACAATCTCACTGGACAACTCAAAGTTCCCGCGTGCGAAATCTCTATCGGCATCTCTTACAAGCGACATAAGACGATCACGAATGCTGAATACGTCATCATCCGGCACGTACATGCCCTTGTACGGGAAAGTCGAGCCCGTCCCGTACGTGAACACGTGATGGTAATACGAAAACGTAGCAGCGCCGGTGGTTGCAAAGTACACACAAGGTATACCTTTGGACGAAGCGAGCTTCGCGGCCCACGGTTGGAACATATCGTATATCAATAAATCGGGATTTATAGAATTCAAGATCTCTGAGAAGCTTGAGGCAGAGTCTTGAAAGGCCTGCAAAAGGACTGGCACGAGATGTAACGGTAAATTTTTGGTCGTGTGGAGCTCCGGAGGGAGCTCCGGTGACGGTGGGACATGAAGCTGTACTAGTTTTAGTGATGATTCTTGTTGAGTCATACTGTGTTTGATTGAATCAAGATTGATGGCTGTGGAGCATAAGTATATGATGAAGTTTCTAGTTGAGATAAGCCTTTTGGTAAGTTCAAGAAAGGGGAATATGTGTCCATGAGCTAACCATGGAAACATCAGAATCCGGTACTTAGGTTGTTCTGATTTATCCATGGCCATGAATGGAAAGCCCTGTCCTCTGTTCAAGCAACCTCTGTAAATTGCTTCTTTGAAGTTTTGTCGAACATGTCAAGTGCAAAAGCTATAATAACAATTTTCCTTAGCCGCCTGATTATTAAGTTGAAATTTGTGCTACACAAAATTGGACACCAAGTCAAGATTGGGTTCTTAATACTGCCTATGTTGTGGAAAAATCTTGGGACTTCCACAAATTAATATACCTATAGTTCAAATTATTTAAATAAATGCGTCACAACATAGTCATCATTGTGTGTGTGCGTGCGTGTTTTTCCTATAAAGAATTAAGGTTCTTCCAGAAGTTGAAAGTGTTGTAGGGAAAAAAATTGTTTGTGGACAAAGCAAACAAATAGCGAGTCTGACAGAGCTAGTGACGAGCAGGGCACTTGAATAAATTGCCACCCGTGACACCGCTGCGATGTGTTTGTTTGTTCACCTCCAATAACAATAAATTATCTATACTATTTATATTATTATATATAAATTGAGACTACTTTAATAATTGTTTTTGGATCTCTTCTGGTGACTTTATACCTCCTCTTGATAATTAAACTTGAAAACTTATGCACTTAGGTATTTTTCATTTTTTTTTTAAAAAAAACCCTAAAAATTAGAATTCCTCAAATATCCCGGACCGGATCCCCTACTCCATAATAGTGCCCCATCTCCTGCCCCACATTCTGGATGTGCGACACGTGTAAGTGTTGAAGATTTACTTACCAAAGTAGATAACTGAAAAAATATAATTAATTGGACAAAACATCTAATTTGGTAAGTAAATCTTCAATACACGTGTCACACATCCAGAATGTGGGGCAGGAGAATGTGACACTATTATGGGTAGGGGATCCCTACTACTTACTATAAGGAGTTTTTTATAATTTTGCTAAATTAGCAATACTATAGGTAATTCGTTGCTACTGCCTGCCACCCTCTATAGCCAACATGCCATTGTTAGAAAACGGTGGTCCTCATCAGTAAGACTCTACAAATAATTGTGTTTCAAAACGTCCTTATTATCCAATCACTATAAAAAAAGAAAAAAACGAAGAAAAAAACAGGACACTTTTAGCTATGCGATGAAAATTATTACCAAAAAGTCCAAACTACAAGCAATGTATTATTTAGCAATGATTTGGCACCCGTAACAATTGTAGAGTTGCGAATACTTGCCTACACTTTTCAAAGTGTAGATAATACTTTGCCTACAGTTTGGCATGGCGTTAATAACGATTTGTTTAACTACATTTAGGCTAACGATAATGAATGATATTATCATTTTGTTTGTGGCTTGGGATGTAGTAGTGAAAATTTTCGATAAGATTTTTTTCTTTTTTTTTTTAACTACAGATTCACTGCTCGCACTAGTCGGGAATTGAACCCCAATTCGCTCACCATCCGGGTTTCCAAGTCCTCCCCATCTGCTTGCACCAATTAATGGACAATCAATTGAATTAGTGTTCCAAATGAATAACAAACTATTATAATTAAATATTATCAAATAACAACAAAATACAAACTACAAAACACTAGGAATAAATTATTATTAAACTATAATAATACCCGTATTCATGGGACTCAAACCCACGACCCTAGAGATGGAACGAGTACAAACACTAGATATTCATTGGAGGAGAAACTTAGTGATTCAAAACAATTTACATAATCATACTTGTTGCTTGTGCTTGATACAAATCCTCAACAACTCCTCTGCAGCTTCATCCTCCTCTTGTTCTTCTCTGTCTCTTTTATCTTCTCACTCAGTTCCTTAGCTCTACTCCTCACAGCTTCACAAAAAATCACCTCATTTATCGCTTTCACTAAGGCTTCTCCGGCATATCGTCCATCGCCATCCTTTTCGACCTCCACCCCAATGCCAGCATCCACAATCAGTCTAGCATTCAAAGGCTGTCCGGATTTCATCGGCAGGGCTATAACCGGAACGCTAAAATACATACTCTCCGTGATGGAGCTTCGTCCACAATGGCTCACGAAACCACCAATACTCAAATGCGCTAAAATCTTGGTCTGTGGAGCACATCCAGGGACGATCATACCCCTCTCTTTCACCATCTCCAAGAACCCTTCGGGCAGTTCTTCTTCGACGCGTCTAGTTTTGTTCTCCTCAATAGGAAGTCTCACAACCCACAAAAAGTTAGCTTCACAAAGTTGCAGCCCTTCTGCTATTTCAGCTATCTGATCCTTGGACAAGAAAAACTCACTACCAAAAGCGATGTACACAGTTGAACCCTCATTTTTCCCACTTAACCATTTCCTAATCTGTGAAGCCTCATCATCATAATAGTTATTTGAATCTGCAAGAAGTGGGCCGGTGGGCACTATCCGTTTCTTCGACAAAACAGAGAGATAATCGATGTATTTATCTTCAACAGCCCTGCAGCTGCTGACCAGCGCAATGTCACTGGACATTGTGAAGTTCCCAAATGCAAAATCTTTATGATCAGCTTCTTTCATGTGCGGGCCGATGCTATTGCGCAGATTGGTTATCTCGTGATCCGGCTGATATATAGCCCGATAAGGGAAAGTCAAACCGGTCCCGTTTGTATACACATGATGGTAATATGAAAACATTGTCGCCCCTGAAGTCGCAAAGAAAACACAAGGTATTCCTTTGGACAAAGCGAGCTTCGGAGCCCACGGTTGGAAGTAGTCGTATATCAATAAATCGGGTTTCGTAGAATTTAAGATTTCTGAGAAACTGGTCTTAGACATTTGAAAAGTTTGTAAGAGGGCTGGAAAGAGATTTGGTGGTAAATTCTTGGTTGTGTGGAGATGTGGAGGAAGTTCGGGCGATGATGGCATGTGTAGCTGTACGAGGTTTATTGATGTTTCTTTTCGGATACCATGTTTGATCGAATCAAGATTGATCGCTGTCGAGCATAAGTATATAATGAAGTTTCTTGTTGAGAGTCTCTCGGCGAGTTCAAGAAAAGGAAATATGTGTCCATGAGCTAACCATGGAAACATAAGAATCTTGAACTTAGGTTGCTGTGATTTATCCATGGCCGTGAATGTAATAACTCTGAAGAACTCAGGCAACCTCTGTTGATTGTTTCTTCAACTTATGAACCTGCAAGAAACTAGAAAAATGGTGAGATTTATGAAGACTTTTTGATGGAGCGACTACATCGATATAAGTAACAACCTTAATGAATTCTTTATTAACATCATGAATGTTTTAGTTTTTACATCTACTTGCCAATTTTGCATAGGTGCCGCTAATTATACATACACAAAAACACACGCCAGAAATATTCCAAAATCACACACACACACACAAACTCGTACCTTTAGCTTTTCTTCCTTCTTGCAAGAAAAGCTGTAAAAGTGTGTGAGTTTTTGTGTGTGTGTGTGCGAACATGAAAAGTTAAAAGATTGAAAATAACTAAGAAGAGTAAAACCTGTGGGCATTAACAGCAAGGGAAGACTTCGTATCATCTGTAGAAATCAAGCTGTGTTCAGTTAACACTAACAGAAATTGAGATACTCCTGAAGTTTTGTTGATTTTTGGCAAAACACTTTGCTCAAAAATGCAATTTATTCTCGTTGGCAAGCTTCATTGAGTGTGTAAATTGTGTGTTTCACAATATAAAATCTGCAAATCTCAGATGAAAAATTAGTGCAAGGAAGCATGTAACTGTATATGACAAAAGCCCATGAGGATGGAAATTCTCTCGGTCTCATCCTCTATGGATATTTATGCTAAAGCAAGTCTTAAAACAAAAAAAAAAAAAAAACGACTCGTGCCCACCGAAGTATTTTTCATGGGGTCTCGCAAAAGGAGTAATACTCGTTATTTATGCTTCCATGGATTCTTAGGCCTATCACTTTTAAAACTTCTCATGTATTTTGTAAATTTTTCAAATAACTCGGGACACTTTGCACTTTAATTTCAATATTTAATATTGGGGTTAATATGCACTTTGCACACCCAAAACACTTCAAATAGTCACTTTAACCATAAAAAATAAATTAAAAAAAAAGGGGCATATTACGACCAGGACAGCCATGTAACGTTGGCAACATATGACCCTACCTTATTTTTCATCCAAAAAAGTGGCTACTGTAGGGGGCAGAAATGTCCAAAAAACATGGCCTTCATTTGAACCACATGCATTAGTTCAAATTCAAAAATAATAATATATTATTTATAATTATGTATATAATATTTATGTAATAGAAAAAAGGCTCACGAGTCCGCTCGTCAACCCATGAACAAGAATTATCTAACGAGTTCTTCAACTCGAAATCTGCATAGACTCAACTCAAAACCTTGTCAAGCTAGCTCATCACACGGGAGCAGAATTATCTGACGAGTTCTTCAACTCGAAATCTGCATAGACTCAGCTCAAACCCTTGTCAAGCTAGCTCATCACACGGGAGCCGGTTTGGCTCATTTGCATCCCCAACAAGGATTGCAGCCTAGTTCATAAAACAAATAAAAAATGTACCGTACATGGCATAACAGAAGAAATAATCCAGGTACCTCTTGTTACCAATGCATATATAAACGCAGTCATTGAGCTCAAATCCTTTCCCACATGAATACCAGGAAAAAAAAATGCCTCGGACAAATTTCTAAGCCACAAGAACACCATACTGCTCTACACTAATACAATGGTGTTCAACGCGCATAAAACCAGAAGAAAACGATGGCATCAATCGTAATCCAACAAAAGGTCCTGTCTCTTGTTTTAGGCTCTTGCACACCAGCTTCCCGGTGCACCAGCCAAAATAATCCCAATTCAACACGTAAAAAATTAAAACAGCTTAACCATGTGATGCATTTTCATTGAAAATCAACAAGTTTGCTAAAGAGTCAAAACTGTAAAATTGCAATGAGAGCACCTTCTTGTATCTATATTCCTCAGGCACAACTGTTGCTTCAATCTGCATGTCGGGAACACTTTCCAAGTTAAAGAAAGGTCGAAACAGTAAAAAGCAGTTGATAAATGGAGAAAGGTGAGAAGCAAAGATGTTTTTTCACGTGCATTATAGCAATAATTACAGCATCCTCCCGTGCAACTATATGCAAATCACAAAATTACACAAATACACATACCTATCGAGTACCTTCTTTCCACCACAAAATTACATCTTTTTGTTGTTTATTCCACATAGTTACCTACTGAGTCAAATTTTGTGAACTTTTGAATTGTCCTGGCTTATCTGGATGATATTTATCTTTTGGGACTTGTCTGTTTCACTACATTCCATAGGAAATTAAGTGTTTTGACAAGTGATACATTCCTTGAAAGGGATATAGGATATTAAGTTCCTAGATTGATATCAAGTTTCTAAGTGTACATGAGGCTGAGTTTTATTGGTGAAGATGATAAGTGTGGATAACTACATTGGTACATATAGTTTGCAGCTAATAGCCTAATAATTTACAGAGGACACATTCTGTTTGAGCTGATAGTTTAACTTCTTCATTTCCTTGGTTCTCTGTATTCAATAAATCTAAAACCAAAACTTACTTATTTCATGCATTCCACCGATACACGGAGATTAACAAAAATTTTCGAAAGATTTTTGGTCAGCACGATAAACTAATGTAACAACTGGAAAGATGCACATTTCTTGTCCTTGAAAAGACTATTTATGTGAAAACTTATTGAAGTTCATAGTAAGCTTAACAGCTTATTTTCTTTTCATTCTGCCCCATTGTTCTCATTATTTTCAATAGATGAATGCTAGATAAATAGAAGCCAACCTTTAGCTGATTCTGATGTTCGTTGCCTGAGAAAGTACTCCAATATCACTTTTGAAGAGTATGCTCCACACAAAGCCTTCTCAGCTCCTCTGCTACTTCATTTACTGCATCTCTCTCTTCACTTCTCATCTTCTCACTCAATTCTGCAGCTCTAACTCTAATCTCTTCCCCCGCCTTCCCGAAAACCGCCTTATTAATGGCATCTGCAAAATCTTTCCCGCCAAAATGTCCATCTCCATCTTTTTCAATCTCCACTGCAACACCGGCCTCCACCAATAGCCTAGCATTCAAGGGCTGATCAAGATTCAAAGGTAAGGCTATAACCGGTACACCAAAATAAATGCTCTCAAATGATGAACTCATCCCACAATGGCTCACAAAAGCACCGACACTTTTATGTGCTAAAATCTCAGCCTGTGGTGCCCATTTCTCCACAACCATACCTCTATCTTTCACCCTATCAAGAAATCCCTTTGGAAGAGCCTCTTGTGTACTTAAACTCTCCCCAAGAGGAAATCTCACAACCCATATAAAGTTAACATCACAAAGCTCCAACCCTTTTGCTATCTCCTCCATCTGATCATTGGACAAGTAGTTTTCACTCCCAAATGAGATAAAAACAGTCGAAAATGGGCTTTTCTTACTTAACCATTCCATGATCTTCTCTGCATGATTATTTCTTCACTCTTATAACCTTGTGTAACGAGCGGACCAACAGCAACTATTTTTTTCTTGAGCAGTGCAGATGAGTAATCTACATACTTCCCTTCAACAGCTCTGCAGGTCTTCATCAGAACAATTTCACAAGATAGCGTGAAATGAACAAACCAAGAATCTTGATCATTTTCATCCTTGAGAGCTGAAAAGTCCAATTTTTGCGTGGCCTTGATTTCATGATCCTTAAGATATATCCCCTCATAAGGGAAAGGTGAGTTCTGGTAGTGGGCACCATGTAGGTAGTACGAATACGATGCGGCCCCAGAGGTGGCGAAATGGATAGCTGGGATGCCTAGAGACGAGGCGTGTTTGGCTGCCCACGGTTGGAAAGCGTCGTATATCAGAAGATCGGGTTTGAGAGAACTGAGGATGTTAGAGAAATTGGAGGATGACATGTAAAAGGCCCGAAAGAGTGTTGGCATGAGACCCGGCGGCACGTGTTTCGTGGTGTGATATTGTGGAGGAAGATCGGGCAATGATGGTAGATTGAGTTCAATCAGCTGGATTGAGCTGTCTTCAGGAACATCATGTTTGATCGAAGAGAGGTTGATGGGTGTGGAGCAGAAATATATGTGGAAGTTTTTGTTTGAGAGGTTCTTGGCTAGTTCGAGATAGGGGAATATGTGTCCATGTGCTAACCATGGAAACATCAGAATACTGAAATTAGCTTCTTTGGCCTCCATGGATGGAACCCCTTTTGCCTCCTATCAGTCTCTCTTTCAAGATGTTAATAGACAAATGAAGTTGTTGTAATTTGAAAAAGGTTGTAAAAGTCAACTAAGGCCGGCTTTGATTTTCCTTTGTTATCTGGATGAGGTCCATGGTTTCATCATCATTAAGACCATTTCATAGATAAATGAATAAAAATAGAAAACTTGCTCATAAATAAGCACCAACACTATTAAATTAGAGTTGCTTATAAAAAATTCAAAATGAGTTGTTAGTTTTGGAAATAGAACAGTTGTTTTTACATCGCTGTTTTTACTTTTGTATCATTATTCCTTTTGATACAACATCATCATCGTCGTCATGGCACAATGACAACAAATATGATATACGTATCTTCCATATTATTATTATTATTATTATTAATATATATATCTATTTATTTTTTATTTATAAAAGTGTGTATAACTCATAAATATTTTAGTTTCTTCCTTTTTTTATTTTTTTGAAGAATAAAATAACATTGTATGAGTGATAGTAAATATAACTTATTAATTGTTTTTTAATAATTTAAAAATTATGTGTTAAATTTTAAATTGAACACTAGATAAACCAAATACCACAACTATGAATAAAGTATTAGACTCTATAACATTAATTTTTTGTCATATAAAAATAAATTAATAAATAAGAGCTGACAATCCTCTTCAATTCATCCGATGTACATACATTTTATTAAATACATTATCATTTTATAACACTCTTGATTATCAATTATAAAATAATTTTCTTGTTTAATACCTTTAAATTCATTAAACAAATTTATTGTGTCTTTCTTATTGTGATTAGTCAAATAATTCATGAAAAATAAATAAATATAAAGTTTCTAGTCAATATAAAATTTAAAAGAAGTACAAAACACAGATAAACTTATTGAGTATTATGTTATCCTTTATCAAAAAATGATTATATCAAGATGCAAGAAATTACAACTAAGAGGATAGTGAATGACCCTGCTACCAAGTTGTTATGAATCCTGAAAGAGCCAAACCTCAAAAGCCACAAGAATGCACCTTCTTGTCGGCATGGTTTAAAAAAATAAGATCTTCATCTCATGTCAACTACGCACGCGCACGCAAAAACATATACACACACACATACACACACACACATACACACACTTATAAACATAAAAAATGAAAGAATCTTAGCACAACACCCTTCATGATTGACAAAACTAAGAACAAACCTACGTCACACACAGGCACACACAAACAAACTAAAAGATATATATATATATATATACAAACATTTATAAACATAAAAAATGCAAGAAACTTAACACAACACCCTTCATGATTGAGAAAACTAAGAACAAAACTCACGTGTCACACACACAAACATCAAAAATGAAAGAATCTTGGTAAAACACCCATCATGATTGAAAAAACCAAGAAGAACAAAACCTGTGGACCATAAACATCAAAGGGGGCTTTAGCATTGCTGCCGGCGTCGGCTCTTCGCTTCCGATTCCATCTCATCGTCTCTGTACAACTCATTTTTTTACTGTACGATGAAGAGAAATCGAGATTCTTTTGTTGCTGCATTGAAATTTTTGCAAATCTCTCAACTTTAATTTGCCCAAAAATAAAATTTGAATTTTTGATTGGTGTTCGGTGAGTGAAGTGTGCTTGCATTTTGAAATCACACCTGAGATGGGAAAGAAGGGTAAAATAGTACTTGACTGATAATATAAAAACCCCCCAAACAAACACAAATTTGCAAATCTCACCCCGGATTAAGAAATTTAGAAAAAAGGCACTTCAGCCAAGAACATTGCTTCTCGTTGAACTTAACAAAATCCCTCAATCAATTTTGTTATCCACTAATATTCGTAAAATAATTATCCGATTTGACACCGGATAATTTTGTTTTATACCACCATAACCACCCCATAACTATCTGTACGAGTTCAACTCGAAATTTGTACGAGCTCAACTCGAAGCTTTATCAAGCCGGCTCCCAACACACGAGGAAGTATGGTTCGTTTGCATCCCAGCGAGGAGAGGAGCATAGTTCATAAGAATAGAAAGTGTCTCATATATAGCATAAAAGAGCAAACAATCCAGGTACCTTTTGTTATTAATGCATCATACATCAATCCAGTGTCATAGAGAGCTCAATCCTTCTCCAACATGAATATCAAGAAGAATGCCTTGGACCACCAGAATAGCAACACTAACACAGCTTCTATAATGTAATAAAATTGCGTAAAACGAGACACGAAAACTATGACATCAATTCCAACAAAAGGTCCTGTTTCTTGCTTTAGGCTCGCGCGCGCCAGGTCTCTGGTGCACCAGCCCAAATAATCCCGATTCAAGATGTTTAAAAACAATTACAGAAACCTCCCCTGAAACTATATACAAATTACAGAATCCCACAAATAACCACTCTAGGTTCCTAAATTATACTTACCTCTCTAGTAACTTATTTCCAACTCACAGTCACGTCCTTCTGTTGGTTATCCCACGGAGTTATATAATGTTTTATGTCACATTTTGTATGAAACATTATTGAAGTTCATAATAAGCTTAACAGCTTATCTTATTTTCATTACACCCCATCTTTCTCATCTTTTTTGTTTCTTTTTTTATATGAGTGTAAGATAAATAGAAAACCTTTACCTTTAATGAGTCTGATGTTCATTGACTGAGAAAATACTCTGATGTCACTATTGCAGCTTAAACTCCACACAAAGCCTCCTCAGCTCCTCTGCTGTTTCATTCATTGCATCATCCTATTCACTTCTCATCTTCTCACTCAATTCTACTGCTCTAACTCTCATCTCTTCCCCCGTCTTCTCCACTAAAACCTTATTTACGGCATCTGCAGAATTTTTCCCACCGAAACATCCATCTCCATCTCGTTTGGTCTCCACTGCAACGCCGGCCTCCAGCAATCGCCTAGCAATCAAGGGCTGATCAACTTTCATAGGTAAGGCTATAACCGGCACGCCAAAGTAAACGCTCTAGATTATTGAACTCATCCCACAATGGCTCACAAAAGCACCAATACTTTTATGTGGCAAAATCTCAGCCTGTGGTGCCCATTTCTCCACCATCATGCCTCTATCTTTGACCCTATCAAGAAATCCCTTTGGGAGAGCCTCTTGTGTGCTAAAACTCTCTCCAAGAGGAGATCTCACAACCCATATGAGTTAACATTACAAAGTTCCAACCCTTTTGCTAGCTCTCCCATCTGAACATTGGACAAGTAGCTTTGACTCCCAAATGAGATAAAAACAGTCGAAAATGGATTTTTTTTACTCAACCATTCCATGATCTTCTCTGCATCATCATTTCCTTCACTGTTATAACCTCGTGTAACAAGCGGACCAATGAGAACGATCTTTTTCTGGGTCAGAACAGACAAGTAATCTATGTACTTCCCTTCAACAGCCCTGCAGGTCTTCATTAGAACAATTTCACAAGATAGCTTGTAAAGTTAAACCAAGCATATGGATCATCTTTATCACTGGGAGCTGAAAAGTTCATTTCTTGCATGGCCTTAATCTCATGATCCTTGAGATACAACCCCCCCATAAGGGAAAGGTACTGAGTTCTTGTGGTGGACACCATGTCGGAAGAACAAATACACCGTGGCTCCGGTGGTGGCGAAATAAACTGCCAGGATGCCTAGAGATGAGGCATGTTTGGCCGCCCATGGTTGGAAAGCGTCGTATATCAGCAGATCGGGTCTGAGGGAACCGAGGATGACATCTGAAATGCTTGTAAGAGCTTAGGCGCAACACCCTTCATGACTAAAAATACTAGGAACAAAACTCTCTCTCTCACACACACACACGCATATATATATATAGTACTAAAAATAGATTATAAGTTTTCATTTCTACAGAAACTCAACTGCAGTTGATAATCTCCTAGAGCATTTTATAATTTTTATTTATTTATTTATTTGAAATACTTACTTTCACCCCCAACGACATGTTTGACCAATTTTTTATTGAAAAACGCTTCATTAGTCTCTAGCAACCACACGGATTTCTCCTTTTGTTATGCTTCGGACCAACAAGTCCGTTGGATACCAGAGTTGCTTTCAAAATCACCTAATGCATACACAGATTTCTCTCTCTGTGATTAAAAGTAACGTGGCTAATTTTAGCCATGGAGATTAGCCAAGGATTTTATGTGCCTAATATTATCCGTGGCCAAAAACATAAAATAAAAACCCCTGAGATTAGCCAAGTTGAAGAATGTAACAAATACTAGAGGTATTAACATGACTCGCATTAAAACTTGTATTTATGACATATCTCAAATGGGAGGATGTTTTGTTTCATAGACATCGAATGTAAAGACATACATATACATAAGCAGGTGCTCGTTAGAGAATGAGTTCATTAAGGATCCCACCGAGGAGCACCTAAATAGGAGCACTAGTTGTACATCGAATTAGGATTGTTTCTCAACTTATGATGCGCATTAATTAGTCCTTAGACTTGAGGCTCCATAGTAATCTTGTACATGTACATTTATACTTTGATATATGCACCGACCCCTTGGTGGGTTTTAAGGCGTCTATGTTGGGTATAGATCTCTCATGTATGAAGGCTTGTGAGAGTCAATAAAGAATCTATTTACTCACTTAGTAGAATAAGTGAATTCTCTATGTGTTTTATTTTAACTACTTTATAAAAATTCGTGGCCACAGTAGAGACAATGATTATAAATGAATTTTCTAGATTGATTGTCGAAAAGACTAATTATAAATAAAAATCATAAAATTGAGGTTAAAAGAATTTTTGATAAATCACATATCCTAAACCTCAATCAAGAGACTAGATGATGGAGGGAATATATTTGCATTGTAATCGTAAGCGGACATATTCATGCATTATATTTCACCTATTGACTAGGCGTTGTGGACTTGTTATTGGACATCAACCACAATAGATAGGTGCTATTGGATTAGAAAGAGTTCTAATTCAAAAGTGATTAATCGATTGATAAATTTATCATCTAAAATATTACAATGAGTTGCAAGCCCATTACTAATCGATTGGTGAATCTAAGGGGTCACATACAAATGAATGAATAAACTCTTAAACGTATATGAAATGATTAATAGAGATTAAATCAAAGTGTTGATTTAATTTATTGTTATGGAAATATATTCGATTAATTAATTTAATTAATTTATGAATTTAATTGAATCAATATATTGATTAAATTAAATTAAATTAAAGAATTAATTTAATTGAGCTTGAGGGCCCAATTCATTGATTAATTGGATATCATTTAGTCAATAGTATATATAATTAGTTGATGGTCTGAATTAAATAATTAATTTAATTGAATAAAATTAAAGTGTTAATCTCATTCAATTTTAAGGCTCAAGTCTATTAATTAATTTGGTGGATAAAATTAATTTATTAAAATTGATGAAAAATTAATTAATTTATAACTAATTGATTAAGATTTAATTGATTTAAGATTACTATATGAATATAACTCATATCCTAATCAAAATTAGGGTGCGGATTGAGTAGTACACGTATGCATGACCGTACTTGTTAATTTATTAATAATGACAATCACCAGAAGAACATGTCCAAGAGGAAAATTCTTTTGTTCGTCATGAGATAGAACATGATGGAATCATGGATAGTTCTTGTACAAAATTTATAAGATATCCAATTCTTGAATTTAGTCAACAGTCACTTCACCTCATGAATTGTGATGGTTTTCAATTGTGGGTTTTCTATATACTAGTTCACTGTTTTATTGGCCGAATTTTTTTTTTTATGTTTCTTGTGCTTATCAAAGCGATGGTTTCATTCGCCCCTCAATTGGTCAATGAGCTCTCGATTCTTGATCGATCGGTGATCATAGGATTAAGAATTACTTAGAAAATAAATTCATTATTCTCAATTTATTTCTAAAAGATTTTAGGAATTATTCTAAAAATTGAAATAAATATAATTTCATATACACATGTATGATTTTCGATTCGATTCGATTCCAACATAAAATCAAGAACCTGAGAAAATCCATTCATGTGAATTATCTTTAGAGGGAGAAAACTTGGGCTCCTATTCACGTGGATATGTTTAGGTTGTTGAGGATCGAGTTCGTGGATGCGGTTCAGATGATCGAGATCAAGATGGAAACTCAATGATGATTCATATTTGAATACGATAATTCCCTACGTCAAACGGAAGGCTTACAAGGTATAATTTTGTTTGAACTTTAATAAACGTGTTTGTTGTTTGCATAAGATCCGTGTTGCAATAACAACGGGATGTGTTTTTACATAATAGTTATGTGTTAAATTTTTATATTTTCACTGCATGAGCATCCCGAAGCCTCTGCAAAACTAACTATCCTAAAGTGGGGGCTTCAAAGATTGGATTTTTCAACTCTCGATCAACGAGACAATCATGTCTACTTGACAAAGCCTTTTTCAGTCTCCCAATAAACGAAAAAATGATTGCTGGTGACATGAAAGTTGTGCTCGATGCTCTCTTTCCTATTCTATTGCGCTAAGTGGTCTTTCCTTTGTTGGTTGGGTTCAATTTTTTATTGGGCCCGATATGGTATAGGCTATTACAATCATCCCTCTTTTGGAGATTGCTTTTGTAAGCTCAAAATATAGTTCCCGCACATGTAGTCCTTTGTCCCAACAAGGACAAGAGGCAGCTCGCATGTGCGCAAGGACTCTAGAGGTTGCTCCGCACTTGTATGCTTTGTCCCGCAAGGACAAGAGGTGGTTCTCATTTGCGTAATAATTTGTCCTGTATAGCATTTAGTTCCTGGTATTCCAACGAGTGTCTCTGATTCCATTTATCACGTCCCGGGCCCACCTACCTCCGAACCCACCTAGTATACCTTGAAATTAGATTATGAATAACTTGCCCAAAATAGATATCCAAATGATGAATAAGAGTTTTTGGTTCAAAGTTATAAAGAGTTCAATTTTTTCTTAGATTCCCGATGTGGGACAGGGTATTACGCACACTTTGTTTGTGTGTGTGTGAAAAAACAAAGTGAAACAAAAAAGTAAAAAGAAAATTTCAATATAACAGAACAAACAATCCAGGTACCTTTTGTTACCAACGCATCATACATCAATCCAGGGTCATTGAGAGCTCAATCTTTCCCACCCATGAAATAGCAGGAAGAATGCCTTAGACAAGTCCACAAGAATAACAACACTAACACAGTTTCTATAATGTAATACAGTCACGTAAAATGAGACACGAAAACTCTGACAATTACATCCCGTTTCTTGTTTTAGGCTTTGCGCGCACCAACTTTCTGGTGCACCGGCCCAAATAATCCCAATTCAAGATGTAAAGAGAACTGTGTTTATTGAGGAAGAACAGGAGGGGCAATCGTTCGAGTGTTGTATGATTCACAATGGCTGCATTTCTGACCGATTATATGGAAGTAAACCTCAGTAGTAACGTTGCAGTCGTTGCAAAGAATCCACACCTGGAAAAAAGAAACAGATATTCAATGCATTTTCCTCAAGAATGAACAAGTTTGAATGAGATTATCAAAGAGAAGATATACGGTAAAGTTATAATCGGGTCACCTTCTTGTATCGGTATTCCTCAGGCATGACTGTCGCTTCAATCTGTGTGTAAAGAACATGCTCAAGTTTAAAAAAGGACAAAACAGTTTAAGCAGATTTTCAAAGCGATGATAAATGAAAAACAGAGTGGGCTTTGGCATATACAGTAAGAAATAATTACAACGCCCTCCCCTGTAACAATATACAAAATTACATAAACATCCCCTCTTAGTTCCGAAAATTACACATACCTCCACTTGTCACTTTTTCCTACCTTGCAGTTACCTCCTTTTGTTGATTACTACACATGATTAAATCATGTAATTCAAATTTTAGTAAACTTTTCAAATTGTTCTCAGATAATTTACAAGGGAGGTTGAGGTAAGAGTACTACTGATCACCCATCTGTGATCTTCATATTATGGAGACCCAACCGACAAACAAATGTTAATAAACCTACCTCCTCGTCTATTCTCTTCCATGTTCTGGACATGTCCATGATCGACTTAGAGCATATCGGACAGCAGTACCTATATCAAAACAATGGTTAAGCTGTTTAATGATTCTTTTTAAGCTGTAAAAACGATAGTTGTGAGTATATAGTTTATTACTTCTCACGCTTTATCAGCTCGTGGTAACATTCACAATGCATTGTGTGTCCACATTTCATAACGGTCGTGTCTTTCAAGGAGTCGAAGAGATACTGTAAATGCAAAAAACTAGGCAATGTTACAGTATGCCGGGTAATTTTATTTTCAAAAATATGGAGAGAGAGAGAGAGAGAGAGAGAGAGAGAGAGAGGTAGGAGAAAACCTCGTAACATATTGGACAGTGATGCCTCATGGAGTTCTCGACACACATGTGATTATTGCGCAAACTAATGGAATAACAAGAGCCTGCATGAACAGCGAAAAACAAGATGAAGAAATTTGAGAAGTAGATTAAAAGACACTAAGTAGAGTATTTAGCAGAAATTTTATATACAAAATGAAAAGCCTGAATTAAGAAGGAAAAATTTTGTTATTTGGTTAGAGAACTTTTGCATACCGCACTTCTTGCAGTGGAAAAAGTTTTCACGACCGCCAATCCTGAACGGTAAAAAAAATTGTAACATTAAATCAAAAATCAAGAACACAACGAATCAGAGCATCTCTGTAACAAAACCAGGCCAAACAAGAGGTCCTGGATTTAACTATCAGAACTTTCACACGCAATTTTTTGACAAAAAAAGAATATCGACTACACGTGAGGTGACATGTTAAAGATATAACATATTTGACACGAACCTGCAGATGCCACAGTCATCACAATGAAACTGTTCTTTGTCGATCTGCACCAAGAATCAACCTTAGAAAGTATCATAAAAGACATATTGAAATTGTATTGTTTTCATAAGCTGGGTACGAGGATTACTACATCGTCGTCATAAAATTTGCAGATCTCACAAAAATATTCTCCCATATTGACACCGCAATTTGTACAAACACGCGCAACCTGGATGTGTGAGAGTGAGTAAATTTAAATCTGTCAATGTATGGAACAGTCCCAAGAAAAGAAGGTTCAATATCAACTCATGATTGAGTTCAAGAAAACATACAAGCTGCTCAGTGTCACAAACAGAACAAATAACCTGCAACACAAGGAATAAAATAAAAAATAAAAAGTCGAATTTTACTAGAAGTTTGAGAATGATAATAATGAATGAATGAATATCAGTTAAAAATGAGGATAGAAGCAGGAAGAGTACATGTCTTGCAAGAGACATACTTGTTTCACATCATATCGGACTAACTCATGTCGATCATAAATGTTACGCAGCATGTTCTGTTGATTCAACAAAATCAAAATATTACAAAACAATGAAAATAAATAACTCCCAGGTGAAGTTAAGACAATGTATATATAGATATAGATATAGATGACACAAAAGGAAGTTCAAAGTACCGCAGCTTCATTGTGACAATGGCGACAATCATAGACTTCATTGCAGCATGGAGTGCGAATCTTGCACCTTCTTCTGTAATGCTTGCATCTACATATCGAATTCAACGAATAAAAACATCAATGAAATCTGGGTCTTCTATCAAATAAAAGTCGAACATCACCTCAGAATGAGAAAAATTGCAGCATATTGCCATTTTGCCAACTTCACGCAAATGTTAACACTATGTTTGGTCCCTGGATTTTGGTAAGGAAAACAGAAAGTAAATTTCTTTTCCGAGACTTAAATGATTGTGCTACGTGCTTTGTTTTTTGATCATTTTCATTATCAGCTTGACTTTTCCTTATCAAAATCCGAGGTCCAAACACAACATAAACAAAACACAGCCCATATCAATGTCATTCAACAACATGAACCGAATAGCAATCCAAAGCAAAAGACTTGAGTTTAATGAACTTATGAACCATGTCCAAAATCCCAAAAAAAGAATCAATAAATAAATCAAAAAGCTCGAATAAACAGGCTTTTAGTATATACAAACATCAGTATGTCAATCCCAGAACAAGATCAAGCCAGCAAGATACTCTGTTTATTGCATACATGGTTCGCCGTAACGGTCGCGGGGAACAGAACGGAGGCCACCGTTCCAGTTCCGTTGCACCGTAAAAGAACGGTCGCCGCCGTTCCGCACATTTTGAAATTTAAATATAGAAAATTATATCTTAAATAAATAATTACTAATATCTCAATTTCGTCTCATTTCTCCATCTATTTCATCTCTGTTTTCATCTCCATTTTGGTCAAAATGCTCTATTCTTGGGTTGGTGTCAATGTTCCAACCGTTCCGGCCGTCGCAACGTTCCGTTCCGGCCTTTCCGGCCATTCCATTGCCACGACGAAGCAAAAGAACTGCGGAACAGGCGTTATAACGCCGCAACACCTCCGCCCGCAACAAACACTGAAACAGCGGAACGGAGGCCGGCGTTCCGGTTCCATTCCGGCCGTTATAGCGGCGTTCCGGCAAACCATGATTGCATACTATTACTGCTAATCAAAATCTGCAGATATCTAACAACCAGAACACCAATGTTGTCATGCAAACATCCACAAATCTGATGAAACTTGTAAAGATTCAAACTTTACAGAACATAAACATGGCACACACAAATACAACAGATCCACCATAAAAATCAACAAGAAAATAAACATCAAGAAACAAATAAAACTCCTGCCCAGAAAACTCAAAACACAGATTTAACCTCACCTGCATCCCAATACATACATATTCATATGTATATACATATATGTTTGTGTATTGATCCATAAATGCACGAACTATCAAAAGATATATATATATATATATATATATATATATATATATAGAGAGAGAGAGAGAGCACACCCATAACCCATCTTCCCAAAAGTGAGGCGATCATTGGAGTAGCCTTCCATTAGCCTTTCCAAGAATATCAATCACAATAACAGAAGGGGCAAGAGCTGAAACTGAAATCGGAGTCCCAGAGGAAGACGGGGTGTGCCCAAAAAAGCCTTAAAAATTAATTAAAATGAATAAATAACAAAATCGAGTAGGCCATCATGTCAAGTTGGGCGCTGACACCTTATATATCCACAATATTTAATGGGGCTTGATTAAATAGCAAAACAACCTTTAATAAACTATCTATTTCCTATATTTGGAAAGATTTATTTATGAATATTTATGGAAAATAGGATAAGGTTAGGGTGATAGAGACAGTGGAATGGGGGGTGGCAAAGTGGGGCCTGAGCACCGCAGAGCTTGTCCAATCAGAATGGGGAGAGTTGAAAGCAAAATCTTCAAAGCTTGAAAATAAAGTTTAATACAACTTGTCTTGTCTTCATGTCGACGGTTAAAAGAAGGAAGAAAAGGGGAAGAGAGAGGGAGGAGAGAGAGAGAAAAGGGCAAGAATCCAGCGAGGGGTGTTTGCTTATTTTGATGAAAGGAAAGGCCATGTGATTTCCGAAATGCTGTCCTGATTCGCAGATCTCATTGGTTGGAAACTCGTTCTTTTCAAGAAAATGGTGGGGGATGCATGCACTGGTATTTATGGGATCTTGAGTGTGATAAGGAAAGAATCTATACATGTAAAGTAAATATGTTGTTACTTAAAAACTTGAAAAAATATATATTGCAAATAAAACATTTTGTTGTTCGAACTATAATTGTATTTACAATTTAATGATTAAATTATGCTTTATTATATTTTACAAAAAACATCTTTCATAAGTGATCAGCGGTAGCAATATAGTAGTGAGATCAAATTGACCGTCAAGTAACTGTATACTAAATTTTGTAAATTATTTGGGGCTTTTGCTTCAGATTGTCATGGACTGCAACTCTAAATCTCGATGGTAGCTAGAAAGATGGGTGATGTGCTACGCACCTTCCTAGCTCGAACACGTCAGTACTTGCCAATCAACTACACGAACTCACAAGTGTGAGATCTGATGCCTTAGAGAGACTAATGGTCCACGAGAGAGTGTTCGCGTATTGAAAGAAGCCCCTGAGTGAATTCCACAGGATGGGATATACCCCTAAGCTTATCCCTCGATTGAGTCCATGGCCAAAAGGTAACAAAAAGAGGCTCTGACGGGCCTTCAATGCTCCATTTTCCGGACAAGTGAAGCTAGAAAACAAGTCGCTTTAGGGCACAAGGAGGCCCTCGAGAGTAGGTATGTCCTATCGAGAACATATATGCCCTATCGAAGGCATGAGTCCTCCAGTCAAACACCTTCACCAAATTTGTTAACAAGACCCAGATGGGGATCTTAGTTGGCAAACCTACTAGGCGTTGAACCCGCTGCCACCAAACGTATACCTATCGTATATGGGACCGTTCTGTCAATCCCACGAGCATTAAATGCTCTCTCATAAAGACTATATGTGGCATTAAATGCCCAATATATGCATTT
Source organism: Petrea volubilis (assembly GCA_026212405.1). Lineage (NCBI taxonomy): Eukaryota > Viridiplantae > Streptophyta > Magnoliopsida > Lamiales > Verbenaceae > Petrea > Petrea volubilis. Next base: position 16,452,698 of record CM047879.1, read on the forward strand.
AAGGACAAGTGAAACCTCCACTAATGAGATTAGGGCTCCAACTGCCTTTTTGAAGTTCAATAAGTGACAAAAAAATATGTCCACTTGTACTTCATGCATCAAATCAAATGGCCAATCTCTATCAATCACATCAAATCAAAGACTCAGGCTCATATAAATAGGTTAAAAACTCTCCCAAAATAGGTATCTTGCATTTTTCTCTATTCAATATTATTGCAACTTTATTGTTCATCTTCTCCAAAAAATCATAAAGCTCACTTGAGCGTCAGAGAGGCTAGGCCAGGAGAAATCGACTAGTCTCACGAGCGTTCCTCCCTCTTTGATGGGTGGGCAGCTAGCATATCATCCGATGCGTATCAAACTCCGTCATGTAGTCAACTAAAAAGACCCCGCATCAATGGGGTTTTTCTTCTTCACAAGGTTCCAATCAAAAGGATTTTAGAATTTTTCACGATATTATAAAAGAAAGAATATGATTGATGAATAGGTAAGAACTAAAATATGTGAAAATTAAAGAAGAATATCTTATTTAAATGTTATCTTTATCTTATCTTTTTTTTTTTTTGGGTGGCGGGGGGGGGGGGGGGGTGGAGGTTGATGGGATGGGGATGTTATCTTGCGTGAGCTTCAAGTTATTTACTACCAATTTTCAAATATTTAATTTTGCCTTCCAAAATTCGATTAATTTAAAATATAAAGTATTATTGAGCTATTAAATTTTAAACTTCGACGTTCTTAGGGCATATATAATTCTCGTAATTTGAAATACAACAAATCAATAAATATATCATGTAATCTAATCGTGAACATAGACATTTTTGTTGAATTGCGTAAATCTTATATTGTGCTACTATTTATTATTATTGTTGTTATTATTATTATTATTATTATTATTGCTTGATTCATTACTAACAATTTTTTAGAACGTTTCTATTTTTTGCTTCTCCGAGAGCTATTCTCGACTAAAAATAATTACTGAGACAAAAACTCGTTTTGCCTCTTAAATTATAGGGTAGTGTTGATTTTCTTTAAAAATAAACAACTTTTTCAGTTGTTGCTTCGTTTATTTCATGGCAATTATATATTTATAACAATTTTGTTCCAGTGTTTTCAGATAAATGAAGTTATGGCCGGAAATGGAGGAATCTCAAGTGTTATAATCACACAATTTCTAGGTGAGCAACTTGCAAGGCAATTGGCACATTACACCTTTTAAATACACTTGATTGACACAATACACCTTAAAATTTAAATTTTGACATTTTGCAATCTTCAAAATACATTAATGAGGCATTTTGCAACCTCCACTCATTTCCAATGAATTTTTTTATCAAAAATAATATTCTTACCAAAATAAAAAAGGGCAAATTTGGTATTTATTATTCTATATAAAATAAATAAATAAATTAACCAACTCAGTACTGACTTTGTCTTAAAAATTAGAGTACAATACACAAAAATTGAGAAGAATACAATAAACAAATTGAAGAATCTTTACTATTGAAATTGGATTATAAACAATTATAGAAATATTAAAAGAAGATGATGGCAACAGAGGGGCACTTCACATTCCTATAGGATATCAAGCCCCAATCTATAGTACGTTAACAACCTCTATTTTAAATTTTACAGTGTTTATGTACCCGTGTTATTTTATTTATGCTGTTTTTTTTTTTTTTTTGGTTTATTAGCAATAAAGTATTTAATAAGAACCGAATCAATTGTTGGTGATTAGAAATAGGTGGTTGATATTTTTTTGTTAATAGCAGAATCCTTAGTTCAAACTAGGAATTACCAACTAATTCAAATTAATTCTCATCCAAATTGAGCTTGATCAAAATATCACAAAAACATTCACATATGTGATTTTGCAAATTGCCAACTAATCATAAACCATGGAACTCGAAAAAGTCATACGAAATCAACTAGTAGAATAGGAAAAGATGCATGCATCTTCCTTTATAGAATTTATTTCTTGTATATCTTTGTCTCATCTTTCTGTGCTTTCTTCAACCTCTTCATATGTTTCATTGTGAATTGAGATTGTTTTGTTACTATTGAATAAGAGCATGATTAAAAGTTATATATTCATATTGTTGTTTTTGTTTGATATCTTATTAATATTTATTGAGTTTGTTTAGTTTTTTTGTAATATTGGACTTTACTAGTTTTCTCATTCTATTGGTAAATTGCTTAGTGTTACTTTTTTATATAGCATAATAAATAACAAGTTTTTTCTTTTTTATTTTGGCCAAAATATTATTTTTAGTGAAAACATTTAATGGGAATGGTTGAAGGATGCAAAGTACGAAACTAATATATTTTCAATGGTGCACAATACTAAAATTTAAATTTAAGAGTACATTGTACCAATCAAGCGGGTTTAGAGGGCAATGTGCCAATTACCCAACTTGCAAAAAAGAAATTGCTGAATTTTGAGTTTATTGGAGATCGTGAAGCAGCAATTTTCTATGGATAATAAATTTTTTTCATCCTTTAAAATATGGAAATTTTTATTATTTTATAAATTTGCAGAATACATTGGGTTTATTTATAAAATTTAACATTGTGGAACAAATAGGGCTCGAAATTTTGTAATTTCACTAAACCTCGAGAAAGTTGAATTTAAAAAAAAAACAAAAAAACAACTAACTAGTTAACGGCAACGACGACAAAAATAATTAGTTTTTGTAATTAATAACTAGGAAAGAATCGTAACTAATCTACCGAATAATATACTACAAAACTGCGCCACATTCACTAACGAATTAATAAAGTATAAATTTAGTTTATGTGATTAATTTCATTTATAAATTCAAGAAAAATAAAATGAAAGTTTTTTTCTACGTAGATGTTTTGTAAATTTTAGCTGTTGAGATTGAGTTTGAACTCAATTAAAAATTTAATGAAGTTGAAAATTTTATGTATAAAGATAAAAAAAATTGAATTATTTTCTCTCTCATCTCCTTCTTTTTATTTTTCTTTCTTTCTTTATTTATTTATTTTTGTTGGATGAGGGATATAATAGTGAATTCAAGCTAAGTTTAATTGGGTATCAGCTCCAAGTCCATGGAACCAATCAACGGCAATTACATGATTGTTAAACACCAGGTTGAATTTTAATGTGCCTATTACTTTTTACTACAGATAATGGGTTAATCATAAATTTTTAAAATTTTAATATGAATTCAAATGCTTATATAGTACCATATTAACTAATATTTAATATAAAAATATATATAATAGTGGGAAAAAAAAAAAAGATCAGTGGGCCTGTGTGACCCTATTGACATGGCTGTGGAGTCGCCTGTGGATCCAATAGCTAAGTTTAAGTCAATTTATAGTTGGGGCCGGCTCCAAATTATAAGAGGAATAGTTGTTGAGTCAATTGGCTTCTACATAATTTAATCAACATGGTCAAATTGAAGGCCCACAAAGACTAAAACGAAAAACATATATATATATATATATATATATAATATAAATAATATAATTCCAAGTAGCTGGCAAAGCCACTAACTTTGGTATGATCAATCTTGAATTGTCAAACAGACTGCAAAAGCACTACACTAAGGTATAAAAACTATATCATATTCAATAATTTTATAGTTTGTAGTCAATGCTCGAGACAACAAAGGGCATATTCTCGCATTGTAGATGTATCCTATTGTCTTGTGCACTTTCATTATGTGCCTGCAACATTTGCATGCTATACCAATATTTCCATTACACACACACACACACACACAGGCATATGCACGTAGATGCAGGTGATAGGAGAACTGGTAAGGACAATCACATTGTTCGAATCAATATAAAACACGAATTGGAAGAGATAATTGTTCAAGTTTATAGAGGGCCACTTTCAAAATTTAATTCTTGGTCCCATACTCCCAATTAAAAAAAAATATTACTTAGTTTTGTCAAGTGCTTTGAAACCCAATACCCGACCCGAATCGCCAACCCCTATGCATCATCCTCATGGGAGAATTATAAGTTTTGTGTGCATCAAATTCACTTGAATTCCAATGGTTAATTGGTCATAGATAATTGTGGCTCAATGTGTAGAAATAACCCTAGACTTTCCCAACACATTTGCATGGGCAGTCATCACAATAACCAATCTAAAATTATGAGAGAACTTAGGCGGGAAAATAAAAAATGAGACAACGAAATTGAGTAAAATTAATTACTTCGTGCATTGAAAATAAAAAGGGCAATAAAATCTCCCATCCCCTCAAAATCAAATCTTTAGGAAACTAATCCGAAGTTTTGTTTTTCAAATAAATTGTTTATTGCTCATTAATCTAAATTAATCAATTCATAAATAATCTCCACATATACGACCCACGCAATGTAAATGAAAAGGTGATTTTCATTTAATAACTCTTATTTCATTTCGATTGTTCTAGATACTATAAGAAAACAAACGAACAAGTTCAACAATTTTAAAATACCGTACCATAAAGATTCTTTTTTTTTTCTTTCAAAAACTCCTCCGTTCAATTTCGGAAAATTCTTATGCCAATCCAATTGGATGAATACGACTAATCACATGGTAAGTATAATTTCCGCACCAAAACGCTTCCAGCCTTCAAATACTACCGGAAAAAGCGGTGCCCTTTTTCCTTTTAAAACAAAACCAATTGTGAGAGGCTTAGAAAACAGAGAAACAAGAGGAAAATCCTTCTCCATTTCCCTCCTCATTCTCTTTGTTCAAAGGTGAAATCAAGAATCCCTCCTCTTCCCTCTCAGTAGAAGGAAAGAAACACACACACACACACACACAATGGGTTGTGGGGAATCAAAGCATGCTGTTGCCACAACAAACACTCTCACCAAGACCAAGAGCAAGAGCAAAAGCAAGAGAATGGAAAACGAGGCCAATCCCTCTGTTGAAAATGCACCAAAAAATGATGCACACGTGAATGCAAATGATGAGAAAAAGAAGGAAAATGAAAGTCTCGATGCAATCAAGAAGGACGAAATTGAAAATTCTGAGGAGGGAAATAAGAAAAATCAGAAGAAAACAGAGGAGAAAGAGAAGGAAAATCCAACCAAAACAGAGGAAGCAGAGGAAAAAGAGAATGAAAATCCCAATACAACAGAGGAGAAAGAGAATGAAAATCCCAAAAAAACAGGGGAAAAGGAGGAGGAAAATCCCAAGAAAACAGAGTTGGTGGGAGAAAAAGAGAAGGAGGTTATCAAGAAAACAGAAGAAAAAGATAATGAAAGTCCCCCAAAAACAGGGGAAACAGGGGAAAAAGAGAAGGAAAATATCAAGAAAACAGAGGAAAAAGAGACGGAAAATCCCAAGAAAAGAGAGTCGAAAGAGGCAGAAAAAGATAAGGAAAATCCAAAGAAAACAGAGGAAGAGGAGGGAGGAAAATCAGATGATCATGAAAATGAAAAATCCGGGGTCGAACCAAAAGTTGCGGTCCTGGAGGAAAGCAAAGGAGAAAGCCAAAATGAGAAATTGGATGGTGAGAAAAAAGACGAGGTTAGCGCCACAAATGAAGTTCAAGTTGACGCTAAAGAAGATCAAGAAAAGGTGGTTGTGGAGGGTGCTGAGGTGGAAGTTGAAGAAAATGATGCTCATGAGGGAAAAGAGATGGAAAAAATGGAGGCTGATTCAAGCAAAGAAAAAGGTTTGTTCGTCTCAAATTTTATAGGCATTAATACCATGTTACATTAACACTTATCAAGATTCCGGAGCGAACGAAAAATCCTGTTTCATGTTAGTGTTATGAATTATTATATAACAATAACAAGGATGATAAATAAAGGGACACAAAAATTTTACATTGTTCGGCTCAAATGAATAACCAGACCCTCTGTCTTGAATAATGTGCTTCTTTATCTACTCATTCACATTTTGTGTGTGTGTGTGTATGTGTATCTCTCTCTCTCTCTCTCTCTGCAGAAGAGGGTCGTAAGGTGGACGAAGGCAAAGAAGCGGCGCCGGTACCAGCTGAAGAAACAAAACCTTCTGTTGCTGCAGAAGAAGAGAAAAAGGCTCCTGCTGCTGAAAGTGTAACTTTTCAATTGCTCTTAGTTTCTATTTTATGAGAAAATGAGGTTGAATTCTTTGTTTTTGGCTTTGCGGGGCCTTTTGAGATCATGTTAATATACTTATTCTTTAGTTACATCTATCTTTTTTTTCACAGTTTAAGTTTTTAAACGATGCGATAATTCAATAAGACAAACTTTAAATTTAAACAAAAATGCTTCTTGCTTGTAAGAGCTTATACTTATTAGGGTGGTCTTTAATGATTATGCAGGAGAATAATGCTGATGCTGAATCAACAACCGAAGTGAAGGCAAATTGAAAGAGAAGCTAAAGCAATAGAAGCTCTACTACAAGCTATAATCTTTGTTTGTTATCAGGTCTATATGTATTTGCTGATATATAGACACACAATGAATGTGCCTGGTTTCATCTCCCAGATGAACATTTCTTGGTGATGAGAGAGAAACCTCAAGTGGCCTACATACTTTGATCTTCACTTTTGAAGGGCTTTAATCAAATATTTCAAACATTAAATATTGTTGTGCATTTTCTATCATTGTGCAAGAAATGGGAGCAGGGTTATAAATGAATATTAAAAGAAGCGGATATGAAGTATCCGATGAAGTTGTTCAATAATCGTACTCATATCCGAATATGACAGATATTCAAAACTTCGTATCCAAATTATATGGATATTTTGCGAATTCAGATATATTCATACGCTTTTAGTATTTTTGAAAATCTAGCAAAACTATGAATATTTGGATATTCGAATATTCTTTTCTGCTTAAAATTATCAAAATATCTCATTGAATATCTGAATCTATATATATAAATAAATAAAATTTATATAACTTTATGTAAATAAAGTTACTATGTTTACTTATACTTTTATTTTGTTGTAAATTATAAAAATATGAATCAATTAGATATTTTTTTTCTATTTGTTTTACTTCTAAGAAGATATTAACAAGCGTGTATGTGTGTGTGTGTGTGTGTGTATACTACTATTATTACTGCTAGTAGTATAGTAATAATAATAACAATAATACTAAATTTTTTAATATTATTTATCGGATACAGATAACAGATATAACTAAACAAATATATCAAACAAATACATATTTAAAGCGGACATTAAACATAGTGAATACATAATTGGCATATTCATATATCCATTTGTTACTTGGATAGTTGTAGTCGGATAGGATACTATTCGTTTAAACAGATACGAATAATATACATTTTAAACGGATACAGATGTGAATGGTAAAAATATTTTTCACCACCCACTTACAGCCTTGGGAGAAACTAACGAAATAGCAAGAAAACAAGGCTCGCGTCGAAACATATATATTAATAGGTCCAAATCCAAATGTTCAAAACGCATCTGTTTATTTCCAATTGTTCGGTCTTATTTACAGAGACATGAATTTCAATGTACATACATAAACTATTCGTACATACAACATACTCCTAACCCAAGGCCATCCAGTATCATCATCCACAAGTTATGGGCTTGAGGTCAATAGCAACAGCAGATTGAAAATCAAGTTGCTATTGTGCTTGGTCCATCGCCTCTTATCCGCATTTGAGCGAAATGGGCACATTTGACCTGAAAGAGTTATCTAACTAAGACAAGTTGTTGCGTTGATCTCCTCTGTCTTAATTCAGTTTCAAAATAGATGTCGAGGGATCCCGGGACAGGATGAGATTCCCATCGGCATCTTTTTTGCTATAGGCGACAACACGTGGATCCATCACGATTCTGCATGCGCTTGATGTATCACATCCCATTTGAACACCATAGTACGACAAGTGATCAGAAATACTGTTCCCACTCACTGATCTGCAAAAGGCGTTGGGAGGCTAGGTAATTGATGCTCTTGTAGAACTTAAGTATGTTAGGTAATTGATAGATATTGAGCTTCGACATCTTGTGGTGAATCGTGATAAAGAAAGTGATGAAAGTAGCAAGTGAACATCGGATGTCAACTTTGCATACCCGAGAAGAATAAAGCAAAATGAAAATATTTCCTGATGTGAATCAAGAAGGATCAAATATGGTAGATGTCAAGTTGCTGATAGTTACTAATGGAGTTCAAGGTAAATACTTGCCTGCTACAAGTTGGATCCTCGCCAGAACCATCACAAACCTTCTCGACAGTATAAATCAGGGTTCCAAACTCAATATTGTGGAGCCAAACCTACAATGCGAGCATCTTACAACTCAATGAAAGAACAACCAGACAGAAACTAAGGAATAAACGAATTGCGTAAAAGAATGGTAATATCGCAAGTACATTTGGGGATCTACGTATTCAAATAATCACATGAGCAAATTGGCATAACCATAAGCTGTGCAGAAACTTATATTTCATGGCATCAACCCTTACTCAAACAACCAAGGAGACATGAGTATGATTAGAGAGTTATATGATATATATAACTATGCTGCGAAAACCATACCTCTCGTGGGAAGTGACGGTAGGTCTTTTGAGGGAAATAATAGTAATATGGGGGCAAATGAGGCACAATATCATGACCATTTGTGACACGGATAGTATCTGGCACAATTTTGCTAAAGTAAGATGCAAAGACAGCATTTCCAATCCTAGGTTGCCCAAACGTCATAACCTGAACATTCTGCTCCCCAAGACTGAGCTGATAAAATGACAAGAATTTCAGTGCAAAATCTAAACAGATAATAAGAACATAATAGTAGCAGCATTAATTAAGCACAAAAAGTGAATTATACCATCCAAATATTACCTGATGCATTCAAAATATTAAGAAGTAAAGGCCAAAATACATGTTAATCATGGAAAATAATCAAGGATTGGATTATTACACGGAGATCAAGCCCGCATAAAGCAGCCATTGCCCCTCCCATCGAGTGCCCAGTTACCATAATCTTAATGTCTCCATAAAACTCCTTTGCTTTTTGAACAGCATATAGAACTCCAGGACGTATTGAAGTGTTGTGATAAGCAGTATAAAAACCATGATGAACCTGAACCAAAGCAAGAAGACCACATGGATGCAAACACACTGCAAACAATCACTCAAAATGGTTAAGAACTACAGAAAGAATAAAAGTGCACACACCATTGCACCATCAACTCCGGGGTAATCAATATCGAGCTGCTTCCAGTACAAATCTTCCACCCAGTTCTGAATACTGCAAAAAACAATTACACTATAATTACGAGATGACGAGAGACCAAGACCAAACTACGTTATCAGACACCTTCTTATTATGCATGCAGAAGCAC